>CM019074.1:19220180-19772736 GCA_009667805.1 Leptobrachium leishanense
AAACATACAGGGTTATCCAAAGAGATTCGAAAAGTCACCGCACGTTCGGTGACTTTTCGTTCTCTTTAATTCGGTTCCTTTTGCCGATCCCATTTCGGTGACCCTGCGGTGTTTTCAGCAAGCACCACAGGGTCCCCGAATTGCAGGGAAAAGCTGCCGTAAACCTGACGAAAAGTAACCGCAAAACTCACCGAATGCACGTCGAAAACCCCCAAAAACATCTGGATTAACCTTCAAAAACCACGGAAAAAGCCCGAGCAGGAGCCCATCGCACTCAGCCGAAGCAGCCGAAGCAGCCGAAGCAGCTGAGACGCAGACGAGGGAGGTGAATAAATTAGCAAAACCATTTGTATGAATCTGTGAAAATGAAATGCTGTTTGCAAAGAAACTTCTGAGCGAAAATGTCTGAAATTTGCATATGAGGTCCAGGGAATGATAATAAAAAGGGCTGTTACAGAAAATATAAGTAAACTTAAAAAAAAAAAAAAAATCGGACTTTTAAAAAAAAAATAATTAAGAAAAATGCTTAAAGTATCCTAAAAAATCTATAAATAAAGAGACTTTTTGCTGCAGAATTATTAATGAATGGTTTATTAGATATTGAATTAAAACGGGAATATTTTTAACTTTGAAGCCTATGGGATTCGCCTGAATAAACCTGCCGAATTAAACCACCGAATGGCAGGGCATTAGGGGAACCTTTCACTGCTGGTTTGTGTTCTCTGAATAGACGAAGCAGTGCTTTTTCATGGAGATTTCACTGCACTCGAACAGGCACCGAACAGGCACCGTATGTTCAGGCAATTCGCCAGGATTTGGCGAATTGCCTGCTCTCTGGATAGCCAAATGGCCAGGAAAGGTAACCGAACACTGATTTTCAGCGTACGGTTACCTTTCTCAAGCAATTCGGATCTCTTTGGATAACCCTGATAGAATTCTTGATTCTTACTGCCAGAAATGATGCAATGATACATTATTTCCTATTGTATGGACTGGATAATAAAGTTTTCAATCTACTAAGTCACTGAAAGAAAACCTTACTGTGACCTTAAATCATCTTAATGTCTTTTTTATTCTTTAAAGGGCCACTACCACCAATAAATGAAATGTCCTTACTGTGTTTATTTATGTTGCTGATACCTTACATGTGCTTTGTTTTTCTCTTGTTTGTTTAGTTAAGAAATATTTTAGAATTAGATTAGAAGTCTTTTAAGCTCCCTGTTTTATCTCATTCAGCTGCCAGCTCACTCTTACCTAGAGTAGCATTCAGAATACAACAGCCCTGTCTAAACACTCCCTCTTCCACCTCATTAACTGTTGACTACTGTATGAGATAAAGCACAGGCACAAAGTAAAACTCATCCTAACATTTTGGTAAATGTTGCATCATGTGAAAATTACGCGAAATGGAAACGAGAAATTAAAAAAACTAATATTATTTTTCCTTTTTTCATGCTCATTACTTCAGAAAAATAACTTAAACCCAGCATCATGTGTTTTATAATGTTTTATAATCAGGGTTATTCAAAGAGATCCGAATTGCTTGAGAAAGGTAACTGAACTCTGAAAATCAGCGTTCGGTTACCTTTCCTGGCCATTCGGGTATCCAGAGAGCAGGCAATTCGCCAAATCCTGGCGAATTGCCTGAACATACGGTGCCTGTTCGAGTGCCTGTTCGAGGGCAGTGAAATCCCCATGAAAAAGCACTGCTTCGTCTATTCAGAGAACACAAACCAGCAGTGAAAGGTTCCCGACATGCCCTGCCATTCGGTGGTTTCATTCGACAGGTTTATTCAGGCGAATCCCATAGGCTTCAATGTTAAAAATATTTCCATTTTAATTCAATATCTAATAAACCGTTTATTATAAAATTCTGCAGTAAAGAGTCTCTTTATTTATAGATTTTTTAGGATACTTTAAGCATTTTTCTTAATTTTTTTTTTTTTCAAAAGTCCAATTTTTTTTTTTTAAGTTTACTTATTTTTTCTGTAACAGCCCTTTTTATTATCATTCATTGGATTTTATATGTAAATTTCAGACATTTTCGCTCAGTAGTTTCTTTGCAAACAGCGTTTCACTTTTCACAGATTCATACAAACTATTTTGCTAATTTATTCACCTCCCTCGTCTGCGTCTCAGCTGCTTCGGCTCTGTGTGATCGGCTCCTGCTCGGGCTTTTTCCGTGGTTTTCGCAGGTTAATCCAGATGTTTTTGGGGGTTTTCGGCGTGCATTCGGTGAGTTTTGCGGTTAGTTTTCGGTGGGTTTGCGGTGACTTTTCCCTGCAATTTGGGGACCCTGTGGTGTTTGCTGAATACACCGCAAGGTCACCGAAATGGGATCGGCAAAAGGAACCGAATTGAAGAGAACGAAAAGTCACCGAACGTGCGGTGACTTTTCAAATCTCTTTGGATAACCCTGAATGTGTTTTATAAGGTGGCTTTGTTTGTAAATGCACAAGTAATCTAGTTACAGCTTATGTAAGTGTCGGTGTCCCTTTACAGAATGACAAAATTGAGTATAAAGAAGTGAAAAATGTCTCACCTTTATTTTTTGTAATAATCTGAAGTCAACTGCAATTAGTTATTCTTTACCTGACCGTTATTCAGTCTCAATCACTATGGGGGTAATTCAGAGAGCACCGAAATGTCGACGACATTTCGTTGCTCTCTTGTTCCCTGCACTTAGGCTGGGGTCAGACCAGCGCACTTTTAGGCTGGGGTCAGACCAGCGCACTTTTAACGTGCGTTCTGGCGCACATAATTACGGCCGCACTAGCAGCAGATGACGGGCAATGACGGACAATATACGATGTACGGCCGCACAAAAGTCCGGCCGTGCAACGCAAGTGGAATTTGAACGCATTTTTTTGAGAACGCTGAACCGCTAGTACTGACGTACTGAGTGCGCAGCTGCGGCATAGCGGCGTGTGTGCGTGATTAGGAGATGTCAGACACTGCTAATGTCCAGCCTACATAACGTCCAGACGCAAAAAGAGTTTTATTGACGATCCGTACAAAATCACGCCCGAAAATGCGCGTCGTCTGACCGTTTTTGCACATTCCGTGAAAAAATACGTCAATGCGTTCGGACGCACTTTTTCACGTTCGCGGGGATAAAGGCTTTCGTCTGACCCTAGCCTAAGGGGAATCAAAGTTCCCCACCCTGCGGTGAATTCAGCATTCACCGTAGGGTCATCGGAGTGCAGGGAAAACCCGTGCAAACCCGCCACAATCCAGCCAAAAACCCACCGAAAACCCGCTGGAGCCGCCAATCACAGAGCAGACCAGCCGCCGGAAAAAGCCGACAAGCTGACGAACGGGGGGGGGGGGGAATAAAAATACGCTTGAAAGTGTCAAATTGAAATGTTGTTTGCAAAAGAAATAGTTAACGAAAATGCCTGGAATTTACATATAAGATCCTATAAATGATAATATAAAGGGCTGTTACAGAAAAAAGAAAGAGTGCTTTAAAAAAAAAAAAGGAAAAAAAATTTTGTCGATCCTAAAGATCCTAAAATATAGTCAAATATTTATTTTTTTGCGTCTAAATATATATTTATTCAGTATTAATAATACAAACAAGAACTAATAAGATACAGAAGTTAGCAAAAACTTCAAACATTTCTTACTGTATAATTAATTAAAAATTATTTTCCAAAAACCACTAGTTACTGATAGAAGGGGTTAAAAGACCCCAAATAAATATCTATAGAGCGACCTGTTGCCTCCGTTCTAAATATGGCATTAAGAACACAGAAACATTGTATTGCAGCCAAACTGAGGTCACCTTTACATCGTATCCCTGTTGACCGCCATATTTTATATGTACATGATAAGACTTGCAGAATTAAAAGGTAAACAGGAAAATAAAACGCTGAGACGGAGATTTTTTTTCACATTGCTCAATGAAATAAACTCACTGACATCTGAGTAAAAGTTGGTAAGAGGAAAGTCCGTCCGTGCACAAACATACAGGGACTTGAGGAGAGAAAGACCCACAGTTGAATAAATATTCAAAGGTGCGTAATAAAAATAATGTTTCAAAATGACCCAATTTTAAAACTTCCCCAATCTGATCATCAACGTGCACCGACCAGGTCTGTACTTAATATGAAGCTGGGAAATGTGGAAATGAGAAAGGAATTAATCAATTAGTGATGATTTCCCACTCAGAGTTGGCAACTAAATCTTATATTCTCTGGATTCTGTAACCATTTACAAATAAAATGTGAAAGCAAGACATTCTGGGAATGTTAGGGGAATCACACGGGTACGCGAGCAGGTACATAGCTGTATCCTATACAAAGATTAAAGGGACACTCTATGCACTGTGACTTCTTAAAGGGACACTATGCACTGTGACTTCTTAAAGGGACACTATGCACTGTGACTTCTTAAAGGGACACTTTATGCACTGTGACATCTTAAAGGGACACTCTATGCACTGTGACTTCTTAAAGTGACACTCTACGCACTGTGACTTCTTAAAGGGACACTCCATGCACTGTGACATCTTAAAGGGACACTCTATGCACTGTGACTTCTTAAAGGGACACTCTACGCACTGTGACTTCTTAAAGGGACACTCCATGCACTGTGACATCTTAAAGGGATACTTTATGCACTGTGACATCTTAAAGGGACACTCTATGCACTGTGACTTCTTAAAGGGACACTCTACGCACTGTGACATCTTAAAGAGACACTCTACGCACTGTGACTTCTTAAAGGGACACTCCATGCACTGTGACATCTTAAAGGGACACTTTATGCACTGTGCCATCTTAAAGGGACACTCTATGCACTGTGACATCTTAAAGGGACACTCTACGCACTGTGACTTCTTAAAGGGACACTCTACGCACTGTGACATCTTAAAGGGACACTCTATGCACTGTGACATCTTAAAGGGACACTCTACGCACTGTGACTTCTTAAAGGGACACTTTATGCACTGTGACATCTTAAAGGGACACTCTATGCACTGTGACATCTTAAAGGGACACTCTACGCACTGTGACTTCTTAAAGGGACACTCTACGCACTGTGACATCTTAAAGGGACACTCTATGCACTGTGACATCTTAAAGGGACACTCTACGCACTGTGACTTCTTAAAGGGACACTCTATGCACTGTGACATCTTAAAGGGACACTCTATGCACTGTGACATCTTAAAGGGGCACTCTACGCACTGTGACTTCTTAAAGGGACACTCTATGCACTGTGACATCTTAAAGGGACACTACGCACTGTGACATCTTAAAGGGACACTCTACGCACTTTGACTTCTTAAAGGGACACTCTATGCACTGTGACATCTTAAAGGGACACTCTACGCACTGACTTCTTAAAGGGACACTCTACGCACTGACTTCTTAAAGGGACACTCTATGCACTGTGACATCTTAAAGGGACACTCTACGCACTGTGACTTCTTAAAGGGACACTCTACGCACTGTGACTTCTTAAAGGGACACTCTATGCACCATGACTACTTAAATGGACACTCTATGCACCATGACTTCTTAAAGGGACACTCTATGCACCATGACTTTTTAAAAGGACACTTTATGCACCATGACTACTTAGGCTAGGGTCAGACGAACGCATTTTTTGCGTTGTCCGTGAAAAAGTGCGTTCGAACGAATGGACGTACTTTTTCACGGAATACGCGATAGCGGTCATACGATGCGCATTTTCGTCCGTGATTTTGTACGGATCGTCAATAAAACACTTTTTGCGTCTGGACGTTATGTTGGCCGGAGATTAGCAGCGTCTGACGTCTCCCAATCACGCACAAACGCCGCTAGCGGACGCAGCACACTCTGTACGTCAGTACCAGCGGTATCACGTTCTCGAAAAAATGTGTTGCGCGGCCGCACTTTCGTGCGACAGTACTTCGTATATTGCCCGTCATTGCCCGTCATTTGCTGCTACTACGGCCGTGATAAAGTGCAGTTGCACGCATGTTCGCACTGCGTTCGTCTGACCCTAGCCTTAAATGGACACTCTATGTACCATGACTACTTAAATGGACACTCTATGCACCATGACTTCTTAAAGGGACACTCTACGCACCATGACTTATTAAAGGGACACTCTACGCACCATGACTACTTAAATAGACATTCTATGCACCATGACGTCGTAAAAGGACACTTTATGCACCATGACTACTTAAAGGGACACTCTACACACCATGACTACTTAAAGGGACACTTTATGCACCATGACTACTTAAAGGGACATTCTATGCACCATGACTTCTTAAACGGACACTTTATGCACCATGACTACTTAAAGGGACATTCTATGCACCATGACTTCTTAAAGGGACACTCTACTCATCCTGATCACTTTACCTTTTTAACCCCTTAATGGCAGATGGGTTGTCGCTGGCGAGAGGGCATTAACACCGGTGGGGTTTAAGACTATGCCCCGCTCCCCGGCTGCTGCGGCGGGCATCTCCCCTGGCTCACGTTTGCAGCTGACGCGCGTTGCAAGTCATTGGCTGCAGGGTGAATGCCTGAATGCGCGACAACTGATGGGCAGGTCTGTCGCGGCCCATAGACGCCAGCGGGGTGTGTTATGTCATCCCGCGGTGTTGAGTCCCACACACCGAAGGGACACATAGCACGCCCTGCGGCGTCAAAGGGGTTATAGTGAACAGGTTGTGAGGCCTGCCTCCCCTTCTCCCTACACTCCCTTCTGCCCTGATCTGGAGATTCGTCCACCCCACCCAGTGTCACCGGCAGCCGGGATTTTGAATATCCCGGCGGACGGTCACCATATCAGTCACTAGTGACATCAGTATGCAGAGAGCTTGCTGATGTCACTCTCTCTGAGACCACCTATGACAGCGAATGGTTTCAGAGAAGTAGCAAACAATTGGAGTTGCACATGCAGCGCCGATCCATTGCTCTGCCCAGGTGCTACAGAACTCCATATGTAAAGTACACAAGAACCGTAACGTTGCGCAATTTGCAGTTCCTACGCTACACAAGTTACAGAGGAGCACAAATTGCATTTGATAGCTGCAGGGATGTCCGGGTTCGGGAGTGCCTGAACCGAAGAGGAAGGGCAGCATGCGGCAATGGAGCCCAATCATATAAGGGCAAAAGAGGGAACTCTATTTTTAATAGTGACCCCCATCCTTTCCCCCCCCCACCTCGTTTTGCAGAAATCACTGTGTGAAGCGGATTAGCTTCATTCGCCCACAAAAGCATCACCAGGCAGGCAGGATTTCAATATCCCACCTGCCGGTCATCGATGGTGTCAGCATGCTCTTCGGGGTGACCTTATGTACTCTCAAACCGCTGGCAGCAGTGAGTTGCATACGTGAGCAAATTGCTTTAGTTAGCTGCAGGGACTTCCACAATTCAGAAGCCTTGAGGTGAAGGAGAGGAGCAGCACACAACGGGGGCGGGGGGAGGTGAGTATTTTTACCTAAAATACAATAAAAACATTTATTGGGTAGATGCAGTCAGTGACATCTGTCGAATTATTTAAGGGTAAAAAACGGGGGGGGGGGTTTCTTTAGCGTGTCTCTTTAAAAAACAGATGATTCACTGTGTATGTGGGATGATGATAAAAAAAGAACGAGGAACTCAAATTTCAAACTAATAAGGCAGGTTTTGAGTCATATAGAGAAAAAAAGGTGACATTTTTAATCTTGAAAGAAGAGAAAAATGGGACACAAAAACAGAGGGTTGGTTTCACTATGGTGTCGGAAATGTGGATAGTCAATGAAGTCATTCATGTTGTTGATAGTCCTGCTCTGATCTCTGATTACAAAGAACTATAAAGAATGAATGAAATACATCATATCGCACATTCAGGGCAGCCATCAGGGGGTGACAGCCCATGACATGTTCAGGGGCCCGGGTGATCCACTGGGCCCTTGCCAAACCCCATGTACACCTTAAGTAAGGGCACCTCCATGTCACCGCCGACTGGTCAACCAAGATACCAGCTATATACCCAGTGGGCCGCAGCATCTAGGGGCTGGTCAGAGTCCTCTGGCTCATAACGGAGGGATCGATTAGTAGGATCTGCACCAGGGAACACTTTTTATCCCCTTGCTGGACCACCAGGGATTTAGCCCATTCCCAGTAAAATAAGGTTTGCAGAAAAAGGCAAAATGTTATATTTTTAATTAGTTTATTGAACTGGGCAGCTGACCGAGGGGGGGTCCTGACCAGTGGTTTAGTAAGGCGGGGGTCACACGAGCGCACTGAGTGCATCCATAGATACTCCTCCTCCCACCCTCCATCATAGCATTATGACGGCTCGACTGTGAGGGCCACACGGTGTAACTTGTGTAATAGTATCGCACATTACAGCGAGTGTGCTGAAATCCTCCACGCTGCAGCAGACGTTGGACGGGTCTACAAAGCGCGATCCTCCATAGGAGGCTTGCGCTTTGTAGGATGGAGAGCACTAACTTAACCAGGTGGCCACATGGGCATCCAAGCGGAAAAAACGTCCGTTCTCACAGACATTCCCTCCATGCTCGTGTGACACCGGCCTGAGGGGCCCCACGATTTGTGACAGCAGCCCGGTGTACATCACGGGTGCTTGTTTTTGTCCCCCTTAGATGTTTTGGAAATACATCTCCTTTGATACTCAGCCACTCACTTGGTCGACAGCAATTATCCAACAGGTCCTTCTGTGTGTCCTTTGCTGGTAACTCCTCCTCTTCATTGCCTCTATCTGTTGGTGTACCTCAAGGCTCTGTCCTTGGTCCTCTGCTCTTTTCCATCTACACCTCCTCCCTGGGCAAAATCTTTAATAGCTTTGGCTTCAATTACCACCTCTACGCTGATGACACTCAGATCTACCTCTCTACCCCTGATCTCTCTCCCCCTGTCCTTTCAAAAGTCAGTGACTGTTTATCTGGCATCTCCTCCTGGATGGCCCCTCACCACCTAAAGATCAACATGTCTAAGACTGAGCTCCTACTAATTCCTCCTTCTAATGCCTCTCCATCTCCTGACTTCTCTATCACGGTGGAGGGTATCACTATCTCCCCATCAAACCATGTACGCTGTCTTGGAGTTACACTTGACTCTGCTCTTTCCTTCATCCCCCACATCCAGTCTCTTTCCTCCTCCTGCCGATACCAACTGCGTTATATTTCCAGAATTCGGCCATTTCTTACCGCTGTCACCACAAAACAACTAATCCATGCCCTGGTAATCTCCCGATTTGACTATTGCAATAATCTCTTATCTGGCCTCCCTCTGTCCCGCCTCTCCCCCCTACAATCCATCCTGAACGCCTCCGCCAGGCTAATTCACCTCACCCGCCGCTCTGTCTCTGCCGCTCCCCTCTGCGAGTCCCTTCACTGGCTCCCCATCCAATGCAGAATTAAATTCAAAATCCTTACCCTTACCTACAAAACCCTCACTAACTCAGCTCCCCACTACCTGTCCTCACTAATCACCAAATACACCCCAGCCCGCTCCCTAAGGTCAAACAGTGACCTGCGCCTAGCTTCTCCCCGCATCACCTCTTCCCATGATAGACTGCAGGATTTCTCACGCGCAGCCCCCATCCTCTGGAACGCTCTCCCTCATACGGTCAGACTTTCCCCTAATCTCTCTTCCTTCAAACGCTCCCTTAAAACGTTCCTATTTAGGGAAGCCTACCACCCAACTCACTGACACAACCATCAATCACTCTCACCTCGCAGTCCTCTCCTCCTGTTTCCAACTCCAACCCTCCTAGATTGTGAGTTCCTACGGGAATAGGGCCTCATCTCCTCCTGTACTGTTTGTCAAATGTTGTTCAATGTATTGTAACCCTGTCTATACTGTGCTTATTGTACAGCGCTGCGGAATATGCTGGCGCTTTATAAATAAAGAATAATAATATGGACTCCATGGAGACAAGAGACAAGACAGAGAGCTATTCACACGATAACATGTATTTGTTCTCAGTATCCTTCTGCTACCGGAGAGAGAGAAGGTCGCGGACCATGCTGTCCTCTGGACTAAAAGTTGGAATTTGGTGTTTTTGGTGGGTGGTTTTATTGGTCGTTGAGTCATTTTGCTAAGGCAGAACCCGAAGCGAAAGTTTGCGTCTCGGCTGGAAAAGACGTGAAAACCGTTTTCATTAATGAGTGGGGTCGTTCTACTAATCGGCTGGTGCGTTAATGATATTGGCTCGCTTGGAATAGAGACCCAAGTCAATTAAAAGCCCACATCCACATGATCATGATAAAAGGAGCAATTTTCTATTTTGGCATGTTTATTTAGAACTTTTTCTGCCTACCATTGGTTGAAAAGAATTTGACCTGCAATGAACTTTGCAACACTCAAATCATTTTATGCTGACATTTGTTACCCAAAACGAAGAGGGCTGAGACAGGGCATTCCCGGCACACGCGTCCACGCGTCCTTAAATCCTCCAAACAAACTCTAGATTTATATTTACAGTTTGACTTAAGACTAAAACCATGAGAACCGATGTCTATCAAACGCTTATAACATTTTTGTGTGAAGTATATATTGCACGACACGTTGTGCAAACAAACAATGAAATTACTTTTTGGGAAATAGCTGTGGTTTTCATCCACGAAAACAAGTTTCATCAGTGAATTAGAAGAAACTTTTAAAAAAAAAAAGAAAAAAAATACACAAAATTAAATACTATAAAAATATATGAGATACAGCCATTGAAATAAGCAATAAAATTTAATTTAAACATAATTTAAGTGGGAGAAAACGCGTGTCTGTGGTGGAGCTCTGACCCGTCTTTCTCTTTCTAGGTTCCCCAGCTGTCAGATTTTTATATATTTTGTCTCCCTGGACCCTGAAGCAGTTAGCCATCGGTGGGGTGATGTCCGGGGCCTGTTTTGTCCCCCCCCCCGGACCAGAGACTGTCACTTTGTGGTCGGAATGTGAAGCCGGCAGCCATCTTGGGGCCTAATACTGGGTGCCGCGCTCCGAAATGGGAGCTTCGTGTGCAACACGGCCGGAAAATCGCTCCAGCGCTCGACTGGGGGCTCTGCCCCACACCGCGGCAGCGCTACTGACCCTGACACCCCCTACCTGGACGAGGCTGGCTGTGGCGACAGAGGGCCCCTGTCTCTCAGCTGAAGCGATCGAAATGGTGGAAGGGACGGAGGGAGTGTGCACGTGGCAGCAAGCAGATATCCCATCGCTTTGTCCGCTGCTTGGCTTGGAGGCGGTGTTCTTGCGCCTCGAGCACCTGTTGATGGAGGAGGGGGATGAAGAGCGGCTGCTGTGCTGACCAGAGGCAACCTGTGGCACTTTACCTAGGTCCTGAGAGGCAACGAAAGTACGGATGTGCTGGGTGGAGCTGGGTCGAGAGACCCCGGACAGCAGACGTGGCACTGCCTGATGGTGCTGCTGTGGAGAGCTGCATCGAGAGAGGTGACACGGCCTTATGCACCCCGGGCGGTGACTAACCCTGAAGGCCTGATATCAAAAGATCCCCAGCGAAGATCGGCCGTTGAGCTGGTACGGAAGTGCCCGCCGAGCTCAAGAGCGCTGCTACCGTATGCTGCTGAGGCCTGGAGTCAGGGCCGGCCCGACGATGGAGCAGAGTTGTGCGCTTGCTCCAGGCACAGAAAATTTGCCATTTTGGCAAATTTTTGCGCCGCCCGCCCCACCATCGCCGCTGCACTATTTCTTGTCAGCGCCGGCACCGCGGCAGCACCTATGGCGGGCCGGCGCATTAACACTATGAGGCAGTGGTGTGACCGCGCCCCGTCTGCATGCATGCGTCCAGACGGGAGCGCGGGATCCAGACGCGTGGCAGGCGTCTCACCAGCTGCCAGGTATGTTTCAGCGAAGGGGGGGGGGTGCGGTGGCCCCGGCCACCAGGCATCCAGATCAGGGGGGTGCGTCCAAGCGCCCCCCCCAGAAGATTCTGCCAGCGGCCGTGTGTTTTTCTCTCCTACGTGCGGCCGCCAGCATGAATATCTGCCGCTCGCCTGGGGTTCTATATACCAGCCAGCCACGACATCACGGCTGGCTGGTGTATAGAACCCCTGGTGAGCGGAAGATATTCATGCTGGCAGCCGCACATAGGAGGGGAAAACACGCGGCCGCCGGCAGAATCTTCTCGGGGGAAGCAGACAGGAGCTGGGGGGCAAATATACCCAAATGAACTGGGGGGGGCAAATATACCCATATGAACTGGGGTGGCAAATATACCCGTATGAGCTGGGGGCAAATATACCCATATGAACTGGGGGCAAATATACCCATATGAACTGGGGGGGGCAAATATACCCATATGAGCTGGGGAGCAAATATACCCATATGAGCTGGGGGGGCAAATATACCCATATGAACTGGGGGCAAATATACACATATGAGCTGGGGGGCAAATATACCCATATGAACTGGGGGCAAATATACACATATGAGCTGGGGGGCAAATATACCCATATGAGCTGGGGCAAATATACCCATATGAACTGAGGGGGCAAATGTACCCATATGACCTGGGGGGCAAATATACCCATATGAGCGGGGGGGCAAATAAACCCATATGAGCTGGGGGGCAAATATACCCATATGAGCTGGGGGCAATATAACCATCCGTGAGCTGGTCTGGGGCAATATATCCATGCGTGAGTTGATCTGGGGCAATATATCCATGAGTGAGCTGGTCTGGGGCAATATATCCATGTGTGAGCTGGTCTGAGGCAATATATCCATGTGTGAGCTGGTCTGGGGGCAATATATCCATGTGTGAGCTGGTCTGGGGGCAATATATCCATGTGTGAGCTGGTCTGGGGATCTGATACGCTCATACACACCGCACATTGCTGTGAGGTTTATTGCTGTGGAGCTCTGTGATGCACTCATACATGTCACGTGTTTGTGTTTTTTTTTGGGGGGGCAACATTTCCTCCTTCGCTCCAGGCAGCACAGTGGCTTGGGCCGGCCCTGGCCGGAGTTCGCGGAGGGGTCCGGATCCTGGTGGGGCCTGCAATTGCTTTTTGTGGCTGCGAGAGGGTTGTGTCTGGATGCCCCGGCTGACGGAGTGTTGCGCTGTCTGCTCCCGGATCTATACCGTTTAAGCCGACGGCTCAGGAACATCCCGTCTGCTGGAACCTGCAAGAGGTATCTGGACTTGGCGAGGCGGCACACCCTGCCTTTTTGCTAGATACGGGGTGAGATGTCCTGTGATGCGCTTGAGACCCCATGTTTCCTGATGTGCTTCCACTCGCTATTCCCCCATTCTGAAACGCTTTAGACATTGTTATGAGGTTCCCTCTCGCTGAGCTATTAGATTTCTGAGGACTTTATTTATTTTTTGTGCAATCTTCTGAGATGACCTTTTTTTTATTTTCCTTTTTTTTTTCTCCTCCTCTCCCCTACCTCTGTTACCCCCCCCCCATTTTTAGTTATTTTGGCTTTACTGGGTTGTCTCATGGGCTAAGCCATGGCCTGGAGCCTGGCCTTGCTACGGGTGCCCGCCCGGGCCTGGTGCCATCTACCCCCCGTGGCCCCCCCGCGGCCTATTTTTGGCCAGCCGGGTATGTGCCAGGGGCGGCACCGATATGGCCTTTGCCATTTTTCCCTAATCCCCCCTTTCTTTCTTCCCCTCCCCATTATATTTTATTTTTGAGTTGCCTACTAGATGACGTATTTTGGCCCTATGAGGCCATTTTTGTTTTCCTATTTCTATTTCTTGATGAGACCCCCCATTTGGGGATGATTTTGTTGATTCCTAGTTGTCCTCGGATGATTTCTCAGTATTTCTATGCAGTGTGTTCGCATGTATACTGGATATTTTTGTTTATTTTCTAAGTAGTTTTACTGATGACTTCATACTGCTTGTTGTTTTTTGTCTTTCTCTAATGTGCCTATGCAGATGTCTAATTCAGGCCCTGCGTGGCCATTTTCTGTATACTATATTGCTGACCTTGACACAAAATAAAGCTTTAAATCCAAAAAAATATATATATATAATTTAAATTTAAATGTGTCCAATCAACAAAAATTTATTGGGTTATTCAATAACCTCCAAATTGGCCCCAAATTGCACCAAATCGTAAATTTCACCATTCGGGGCAATTTTGGGGCAATTCTTCTATTCACTTAGTCGTCAATTCATCAAATACAGGTGAATTGGCAGCGAAATATGGTGCAATTCAGCGGGATCGAATTTGTGTCTTCTATTCCCAGAATGTCGAATTGCACCAAAATTACGTTGAAATGCCCCGATTTTCAGTGTTTTTCTTAATTATTATTTTTTTTATTATTACACTTTATTTATAAAGAGCCATCATATTCTGCAGCGCTGAACAATGGGTATGATACAGACAAGGTTACAATACATTTGATAAACTGATACATGAGGAAATGAGGGCCCTATTCCCGTTGGAACTCACAATCTAGAAGGGTTGGGGTGGAAACAAGAGAAGAGGACTGCAATGCCAGAGTGATGGACTGGTTGGGGCAGTGATGTGTATTAGTGAGTTGGGTGGCAGACTTCCCCGTATGGGAATGTCTTATACGAGAGGGAGAGATGAAAATAGTGGAGGAGTTGGTGGTACAGAGGCAGGAGTTCCAGTTTAGGATGAATGCAGAGTAAAAGAGTATAAGAGACAGGGAGCGCATTGTGCAGCAGTATGTGGACCTTGCAGTTCCAATTCCAGCAGGAGGAGGGGGAGCTGGTGGCCAGCAAACCACTGCAGAGCTTGCATGGGAGAGACCAGAAGCCTGGTATTAGTAAGAGTAATTAGAGAGAAGTGGAGACAGCTGGAAATGATGCCTGAAATTAGAGGCCGGTCCTGGGTGGGGGGGGGGGGTGGGACTGAACAGTGTTGGAATGAAACTTTTGCTGTGTGTTTCTGTGTGAAAAGGAAATTAATTCAGGTAACTAGGTGTCAGAGACCTTTGTAATGGGGGAGGGGCACTAGTGAAAGACTAGCTACATATTCTATCTAAAAATGCGGCACTTTAGAGGATAATCAGCCATAAATTAGTACATGCGGACACAAAATACAATTGCGATGATAAAATATTGCAGAATGTGATGGTGGCCATCGTGTTGAGATCTGGATACCTGGCTTGTGATTGCAGAGATGTTCCTTGCAGATTGATCAGTGTTGGAATGAAACTTTTGCTGTGTGTTTCTGGCTTGTGATTGCAGAGTTGTTCCTTGCAGACTGATCAGTGTTGGAATGAAACTTTTGCTGTGTGTTTCTGGCTTGTGATTGCAGAGATGTTCCTTGCAGACTGATCAGTGTTGAAATGAAACTTTTGCCGTGTGTTTCTGGCTTGTGATTGCAGAGTTGTTCCTTGCAGACTGATCAGTGTTGGAATGAAACTTTTGCTGTGTGTTTAATTATATTCTTTTAATTTTTTTCTAAAAAAACTATTTTTTAAAAAAGACCTTTTTGTATTTTTTTAGACGACATTTTTTTTTAAACTTTTTTTATTCTTTGACAGACCTTTTTAATATTTTTTTAAAAGACCTTTTTTATTATTTGGACACATTTTTATTGATTTCACCTCCTATTAGGAGAACGGAGACTTCCTTTTTATTTTTCCAGATGGAATTCGCCAATGGCAATTCGGTGGTTATCGGCGCAATTTGATGGTTTTCGCCGATGTCCGATAACTGCCTCAGCAACTCCAATTTCAGTAAATTATGGTCGACATTCACTAAATAGTCAAATCAAGGTATTTTCAGCGAAATGGAATCGAAGTGTGCCGAAATGCAGTGAAAAATAAAGCACCGCTTTGCGAATAGACCCTTTAGCGGGCACTATTCCATTGTTTGCGCTAACATGAGAACGCCAACGTTGAATTTTCAAACAGGCATGCATGGTAGCAAAAAACAATATAATGATGGCTAAAAAAAGTGCTTTTAGGGAGGCGTTCTGCCTTTTATTGGAACAGCATCATTTTTCGATTTTCGGTGTGTCCGAATTTTTCGAATTGGGTCAACCTATATATGGAATAAATCATCGGTTGAAGCTTGACGATATTGTTTCTTAAAAGCGGGCTGAAAGAATTAAAATACAGCCCATAATAAGAGATCGAAAGCACAACATGTGATAAAAAATATACTCACTTTATTAGTATGGTGAAAGGGTAAAAATATCTAATAAAATGTTGAAAGTAATGAGTGCATCACATTAAAATTGCCATATGCATTTTATGACTTGACGCAGTTACATAACTAGCTAAATTACACAATAACTGGTTACACAACGAAAGCGTTAAATAATTCAAAGCCATATTACATAATGATACCTTCAATAAGTAATAGGGAGTCAAGATAGGGAAACGGCAACCCGGCATTTTGGCTGATCCCCCTATCAGACCCCTCCTCCCTTTAGAAATCACCTTGTGGCCTAACTACGGGCTCTATTAAATTCTTCGCGCAAACGTTAACGCGTGCGCATTAACGCGAGGGGCAAAACCCTTTGTGCTGAATGTCGTATTACAAAAAATGCGCGTTAACATCTACCGCGGGTGAACCTGCGCAAACGCTGCGCGAGCGTACTGTACTCCGCGCGTCCTATACTTAACATTGTGAGCGCAAATGCGTTTGTGCGCTGGTACGCGGATGGTATTACAATCTATGCGCAAAATTTAACGCACAGCGTTTGCTCGCATAATTTTAATGTCTTTGAAAAGCTGGTGGTAACGGCAAATCTGAACGTCCTGACGAAACCCAAATACACCAGCCCGGAAAAAAAAAATACGGCACAGTGACAGTATAGTTACGCATACCCAAACAATAAAATTGAGAAGGTGTGCGTGTTTTTTTTATTGATGCAGCATATATGCGCAGATTGACTTTGACAGGCGCAAAAAATTTATGGGAGACAATTGTGGTTCTTAATTCTGATTGGCTGAATTGCGTGAAGAAAACAGTCCGCGCACTGATTTCTGCGCATGTGTTTTTGCGCGTCCGTTTTATAAAAATACAAAAAGTTGTTCTAAAAAATAAAAAAATAAGAGTTTTTTGTTTAAAATGAAAAGAATAAACTTTTTTTAAAAAAAATTAAAAATTATACTACTTTTTTTTACATTGAAACATATGTGAATCGCCTGTTTAAACCTGTCGAACGGAATCGCCGAAGATCAGGGCATTTCATTGACATTTCGGTGCTGTTCGGCATTCTCTGAGTAGATTAACCAATACTTCTCTACGGGACAATTTCGCTGACGGTGAAAATCCCCGAACTGCACCGTATTTCGCCAGTATTTGGAGAATTGACAGCTTTGTGAATAGACGAACTGCCCGGAAATTGCACTGATCGGTGCCCTTCGGTGGCAAGCTCGGGGCTTAGAATCAAATGGTATATACTGATATCTGCATACTATCAGCAAGCGGATGACTTGATTTATGTCTTTAGAAGCACTAAGACGAAAAGGTCAACAACAATAATCTATCTGTAGCACAGTCACCACCTTTCCTACTCTACATACCGACCTGGGAGTTTGGCTCCTCACTGCATTCAGAAGACGGTTCGGATGTTTGAGATGCAATCTATTTGCTGTCACTATGGACACCAAAGACTTAGTGCAGTTGATTAAAATTCTTGGTTGATTAAAATGCATAGAGTGCCGAACAATGTCTGCTGGGAACGGTGTGGTCTTAGAGGCACATATTTTCATGATCAGGGAAATTGACCTAAATTGACTAGTTTCTGGAGAGAGGTTCTAAGTCTAAACTCCTGAGCAGTCCCAATTGACCTTGATTTAGTTTTTCCCTTTAAACTACATGACAATTAGACTCAGGGGCGTACCGGCGGGGAGGGGGGGGGCAGGCCGTGCCGGGTGACATCCTAAAAAAAAAATCTTTTTCTTTATTTTTGCAAAGTATTTCACCAGGAAGGATACATTTGAGATTTAACTAAGTTTCGGGTGACACCACCCCCTAGGATGACACCCTAAAAAACAAAATCCTTTTTTTTTTATTTTTGCGAAGTATTTTACCAGGAGGGATACATTGAGATTTCACTAATTTTCAAGTATGTCCTGGGTAGGCAATGCCTATGCTGGCACTTTCCAGGGGGCGGCAAAAAACCCACCACTAAAGGGGTTAATCACAGAGTACCGAAATGACGCCAACATTTTGGTGTTCTGTTGTTTCCCCACCCTGCAGTGATTTCACCATTCACCGCAGGGTCCCCCGAAGTGCAGGGAGTCAGCCTACTTAACGAAAATGTCTGGAATTTACATGTAAGGTGCTATGATTGATAATAAAAAGGTATCTTATAGAAAAAAGAAAAACCACTATAGGATGGATATGTTGTGAGTTTGCAAAATCACTTAAAACTAACAATTATTCAAAAAGAATCTACACTCACCCCTTATTGCACAGCAAAGAGGTCTCATGAATGATCCACCATCAGCAGATTCATAATATATCATTATTATATGTATACGTCATGTCCTGCCAGAATGCTATAACTAAAAATAGTTTTGAAAACATTAAAAAAAGGGGGGTGTGATTTTTTTCTTTTCACATTTTAAAGTCGGGGGTGCCAAATATAGGATCTGCCCCGGGTGCTAAATGTTCTAGGTACGCCCCTGATTAGACTGCACGTTCCATGGCAGGCATAGCGTAAGCAGCCCACAGACTAACTGCAGAACTATCAAATACCCGGTTCTCATATTCACTACAGAGAAAGTCAAGCCCAAAAAAGACCGGAATGGGCATACATATCTTTGGCCCAAATTTGTCTGATTTCCTCCATCTGTAACCTTGGGCCCTATTTTGGAAGAACCACCAGGAATAGGAGCTGCTAATGGCACAATTTTAGTGTGGACAATAAACCATTGACTCTATTATGAGCAAGCTATGCTATTGACTAATATTTGGGAGCCTCTAGTGGCTACAAGGCAGCAGCACCTCCACTGGCAACCACTACTGGAGTCCACAGAACTCCTTGGAGACTTGTGTGAGCCCTGATGAGATCATGTGTGCAGGACCGTTGTGCAACGGTGAAGGGAGTTCCTGATCGGGGATGGTCCTCAGTTGAATGTGGTGCTAGAGTATCCACAGACCTCGTTCCCTGACAGTTGATGAAGGGAGTTCCTGATCAGTGGCAGTTCTCGGTTGGATGTGTTGATAGAGCACCCACGGACCATGGCTTCCTGACTTTTGATGAAAGCAGTTCTTGATCGGAGGTAGTTCTCTGTTGGATATGACGCTAGAGCACCCCATCCCACATCACCCTAACTTTTGTTGACTCTTCTGGAGATAAGCTTGGTTCTTGTACTTTCCCTGAAATTTGAGCACCCACCTTGGAGCTGTGTGGGGGGAGTCAACAGAAGGGATTTTCTCTTTTTCACCTTCCGTACTTCACCTTTTTTTTTTACCTCCTCTTTCCCTTCCCCCTATACCGCCCTCTGTATCTCTTTCCCGTACACCAATGGTTCCCAACCCTAGTCCTCCCTAACAGGTCTGGTTTTAACGATTACCTTGTGGAAATGCAGACTGAATCCTACAATCACTGAGCAGCAAATCATATCACCTGTGCTGTGCTTCAGATTTCTGGCAAACATGGCCTGTTAGGGGGACCTGAGGACTGAGTTGGGAAGCACTGCCCTACACCCCTGTATACCAGGGACGTGCAGTTAGGGGTGGCAGGGGAGGTTCCAGTAAATGAATGTGCTCATTGTGCTGTAATGACATGTCTGTATATTTAATCTGTAAATAAAATGTTATTCATTAAAAAAAGTTTTCATACTCACCTCTCCACGCTCCCTCGCTGTGCTTCTCTGTCCTCCGCTTTTTTCCCCCCGTACTTTCAGTTTTCCGGCTGCTGTGTGTGTGTGTGATTCACTAGCTGGCTTCCTGGTTCTACACTCTTCAGTGCCTCCAGAGCCTCAAATGTGTAAATTAAATTGCGACTGCATAACCCTGTGATATCTGGCTCTGATACTAGCCAGTGCCTCAGCAGCCACTGACCTGACCTCACTGCACATCGCTGCTCTATACACCCTTGCATTTGAGAAAGTTGAGTTCATGGTCCACTGAAACTTCTTTGCTGGAGAATAGAAAGCTATTCTCCTCGTGATGCAACCTCTGAGAGAACTCCTGTAATAAGTCCTCACCTGATGTCTGTGGTTTCACCTCAGTATGTCATGCATCTCTCTATCTATGATGTTACTTTTCAATAAAAATTTTGAAACATTAAAAAAATAAATATAAAAGACCCATGATGGAGGTTAATGCACAACAACATGCAAAAAAACAAAAAATATCGTAATACAAAGCCACATTACAACAATAACCACAACCCATACATATTAATTGCTTAATACCGCAAGATATTGCAATGACTTGTTACAGAAAAACGAAAAATATGCCGAAACCAACACACCGTTTGCTTAGTAATGCCAGCTACAGGAAAGCCATGTGCAAGGTAGGATTTGGACACCATGAAGAATAATTACAGAAATATCTAAATCTAAATTTATATGTAAATCAGGATTTAAAGCCTAATATTACACAACTGGAAAGCGATGAGGGAAATGTGGAATCCTTATGGGTAAATATTTTGTTGGGGAATAAACAGGGAAGTCAACTATTGGTTGGCATATGCTATAAACCACCTAATATAGATAATGATGAGGAAGAACAACTGTTAGAGCAAATTAGGAAGGCTGCAGATCATGGTAGCACTTTAATTATTGGAGATTTTAATTACCCGGACATTAATTGGGATAGTGGGACTAGTAATTCAGCAAAGGGAATCCGGTTTCTGAATATTTTAAATGATACCTTCATGTCACAACTGGTAGAAACACCAACTAGAGAGGATAACTGTCTGGACCTGGTTATAACAAATAATGTGGATCTTTTCTCAAATATTAATGTAAAGGAACAGTTGGGAAACAGTGACCATAATATGGTGACTTTTGAAATAAACTCAAAAAAACACATTCATAGGGGCATGCTAAAACATATAATTTTAAAAAGGCCAACTTTATTAAAATAAAGGAAGCTCTCAATGTCATTGACTGGCAGAAACTCTTTCACGGGAAAAACACTGAGGATAAGTGGAATATCTTTAAACTAACATTAGAAAAGTACACGTCACACTATATTCCACTGGTTAATAAATATAAAAGAAACAGACTGAAACCAATGTGGCTTAGTAGGAAGGTAACTAAGGAAATGAAAAATAAAAAGAAGGCATTTAAAGCTTTTAAATCTGATAAATCTGAGGCATCCTATAAAGCATATAGGGCAGCCAATAAAGCATGTAAAAATGCGATTAGATGGGCTAAACTAGAAAATGAAAAAGAAATAGCCAAAGAGAGCAAGACCAACCCTAAAAGATTCTTTAGGTACATAAATTCTAAAAAAAACAAGAGTGAAAATGTAGGTTCACTAAAATCTGAGTCAGGGTTATTGTTAACTGAAGATAAGGATAAGGCAGAAATTTTGAATGATTATTTTTCTTCAGTATTTATCAAAGAGAAACCTATAACAGGAGACATACAATTCATTAATAAAAACTTACTAATACAAAGTGACTGGTTGACTCAGGACAAGGTTTTGCAGAAATTAAACAATGTGAATGTGAATAAAGCCCTAGGGCCAGATGGAATTCACCCACGAGTACTGAGAGAGCTATGTGTTGAAATATGTAAACCTCTGTTCTTAATCTTTCAAGATTCTTTTCTTTCAGGAATAGTACCAGAGGATTGGAGAAAAGCTGACGTCGTCCCTATATTTAAGAAAGGTTTAAAATTTGTGCCTGGGAATTATAGACCTGTGAGCTTAACATCTGTGGCTGGGAAAGCATTCGAGGGGTTACTAAGGGATAATATTCAGGAATTTATTGGGAGGTATAATGTTATTGGCAAAAATCAGCATGGTTTCATGAAACACAGATCATGTCAGACTAACCTAATTACGTTCTATGAGGAAGTAAGTAGAAGTATAGATCAGGGGGTCGCAGTGGATGTGATTTACTTAGATTTTGCCAAAGCTTTCGACACAGTTCCACACAAAAGGTTACTATTTAAATTAAGAAAAATTGGTCTAGATGAAAATACTTGTTCTTGGATAGAAAACTGGATAAAAGATAGGGTACAGAGAGTGGTCATAAATGGTACATTTTCAAGTTGGACACCAGTGGTAAGCGGTGTCCCTCAGGGGTCTGTTATAGGACCAATACTATTCAATTTATTTATAAATGACCTTGAGATAGGCATTGAAAGTCATGTATCAGTGTTTGCAGATGATACAAAACTAGGAAAAGTAATACAATGTGAGCAGGATGTTACTTCGCTGCAGAGGGATTTAGATAGATTGGGGGACTGGGCACTTAAATGGCAGATGAAATTTAATGTAGATAAATGCAAAGTTATGCACTTTGGAGTGAAGAACACACAAGTAATTTATACCCTAAATGGTACGGAGTTAGGGAAATCCAAGCAGGAGAAGGATTTGGGAATAATCATAGACTTCAAACTAAGTAACAATGTGCAATGTCAAACAGCAGCTGCCAAGGCAAGCAAAGTATTGGCATGCATTAAAAGGGGAGTTCACTCACGGGATGAAAACATAATTTTGCCTCTGTATAAATCAATGGTCAGGCCGCACCTTGAATATGCCGTGCAATTTTGGGCACCGGTCTTAAAAAAAGATATTATAGCGCTAGAAAAAGTGCAGAGACGAGCAACTAAATTAATAAGGGGAATGGAAGGGTTAAGTTATGAGGCAAGACTAACAAGCTTAAATCTGTTTAGTTTAGAGAAACGGCGCCTTAGAGGGGATCTGATAACCTTATATAAATATATACGGGGCCATTATCAACCATTGTCTGATAACCTATTCATTAACAGGACTATACATAGGACAAGGGGTCATCCATTTAGACTGGAAGAAAGAAAATTTAGCTTAAAGCATAGGAAGGGTTATTTTACGGTGAGAACAATAAAGCTGTGGAATTCTCTGCCTGTTGAGGTGGTTGGGTCAGAGTCTGTACAGACTTTTAAAACACGACTGGATGACTTCCTGCAGACACAGAATATTAAGGGTTATAATATTTAATATGTGGGTAAAAGCTTCTTGATCCAAGGAGAAATCTGACTGCCATTCTGGGGTCAAGAAGGAATTTTTTCCCAGTATGTTGCATATTGGCAAGCATTTCAGACTGGGTTTTTTGCCTTCTTTTGGATCAACAGCAGTAGGTTATATGGGAGAGGCTGAACCCGATGGACGCATGTCTTTTTTCAGCCTATATAACTATGTAACTATGTAAATGAATGCAGACTGGATCATGGTTATCTGATCGATGACATTTCCCTTTGTCTATGTGTGTGTGTAAGGGAGACCAAGGTTTATGGGTTCTTTTCCTAGGTGGTGGATTTGTGGAGAATTGAAAAAGGATTGAACATTTTAGTCCAAAATAGATTAATTTGACATTTCTTTCCAGCTTTACTCATTTTGATGTTCAAAGCTGAAAAGAAAGACAAGGGACTAGATCACATTCCTGACTCTAAAATGGGGACGAAAATGGAGAAAACCTCCGCCTGCTGGTTTCCCAGTAGCGTTCCCATTTTAGCGAAATATTCCAGGGCGGGTGTTACCACGGCACCATGCCCCAGAACACATTGCTACCCTCGGTGATACTCATGGTAGAGCTTCCGTGCCCGCGAGTATCAACTACTGCAGTCCATAGGACTGAGATAGGATTAGTTATAAAGAGTAAAAATCCCTGTACAGTACAGATACAAGGTGTTGCTGTAATTGCCATACACAGGCATTATGCAGCACATACAGATACAAGGTGTTGCTGTAATTGCCATACACAGGCGTTATGCAGCACATACAGATACAAGTTGTTGCTGTAATTCCCATACACAGGCATTATGCAGCACATACAGATACAAGGTGTTGCTGTAATTGCCATACACAGGTATTATGCAGCACATACAGATACAAGGTGTTGCTGTAATTTCCATACATAGACATTATGCAGCACATACAGATACAAGGTGTTGCTGTAATTGCCATACAGAGGCATTATGCAGCACATACAGATACAAGGTGTTGCTGTAATTGCCATACACAGGCATTATGCAGCACATACAGATACAAGGTGTTACTGTAATTCCCATACACAGGCATTATGCAGCACATACAGGTACAAGGTGTTACTGTAATTCCCATACACAGGCATTATGCAGCACATACAGGTACAAGGTGTTGCTGTAATTGCCATACACAGGCATTATGCAACACATACAGATACAAGGTGTTGCTGTAATTGCCATACACAGGCATTATGCAGCAGATGCAGATACAAGGTGTTGCTGTAATTGCCATACACAGGCATTATGCAGCACATACAGGTACAAGGTGTTACTGTAATTGCCATACACAGGCATTATGCAGCACATACAGATACAAGGTGTTGCTGTAATTGCCATACACAGGCATTATGCAGCACATACAGGTACAAGGTGTTACTGTAATTGCCATACACAGGCATTATGCAGCACATACAGATACAAGGTGTTGCTGTAATTGCCATACACAGGCATTATGCAACACATACAGATACAAGGTGTTACTGTAATTCCCATACATAGGCATTATGCAGCACATACAGGTACAAGGTGTTACTGTAATTCCCATACATAGGCATTATGCAGCACAGTACACACAGATATTGGTATTTTTTGGAAGCTGCATTTCTAATAATCTCATTCAGGGTTATTCAGAGAGCGTGAAAAGTAGGAGAATGACTGGAGAACGAAAATTTCTAGGTCAAAATAGCCGATTTGGAAAGTGAGATGAAAGGGAGAATTTTTCTGGTTTGGCTATTTTGACCTAGAATTTTTCATTCTCCAATCATTCTCCAGTCATTCTCCTGCTTTTCACGCTCTCTGAATAACCCTGATTGTGATCAACACAAATCCCCATTAAGCAGGAGATCTCACCATTTTATTATCTGTCTGCAGCACATTTACTGAATTTGACACAATGGCCATTTCTGCCTATATACTGATAATGCAGACCCTATGTGAAATTGTTTAAGATAAAGGACGCTATCTAGAGCTTAGAACCTTTCATCCCAGCCAGCAATATTTCTGTAAAGGATAAATGGAAACCCCTGAGCTGAAGAGGAGGAGAGGAGCGGTCAGTGGGAGAAAATGGAGTAAATACACCTATAATAAATGAAAAAATAACTGTCAGCAGCATCTTCCCAATTAGATAATGTTTGAAAACATTGTCAGAAGCCAGTGTTTTTTTGTTTGCAGCAAACACGTTTTATTTGCTTTTGTGCTGCAGATCAGCAGATCGAGATATCTCAATAACGGGCACGAGATGGTGCCTTGAAGCCCGAGATATCTCAATATTGGTAGTGAAGGTGTTAAGGGCAAAAAAAAGTGTATATTATTTCTTAATTGAGTATCCTTTAGTGTGTGCATCAGAATAAATTTTTCATACGACTCACATCAATATATGCATTTAGCAAGGTGAAAAAAAAGGTACAAAAATGATGCATTGTTTGATAGATTTGCGATCTTTGACATTTTTCTTCTTCGGAAATTAGTTGTAAAATGACTGGACGCTTCATCAGAAGCAGAACCAGAACGAGCTCTTCGCACCAGTCGAGGCAAGGGCGATCTCTTTGATTTGTACATTTCATTAATTAAACCCTGCTTGTTTTTGTTAGGAGGGTTAACACGACGCTGGTTTCTTCTCCAGCCATGCCATTAAAGAAATATAAAAGAAAAGGAAAGAAGCGCTTCCGCTGCGCCGCGCTTATTTTTCGACATATTGCAAGATATTCTAAGCCGGGTTTCAATGGAGATGTGCATTAGATAGAGCATTGATTTCGATGCACGCCACCCACTGATTATTCTTTCTTTTTTAATACACTACAACAAGTTAATATATACTCCCCTCTGTGAGTGAGAGTGCTTTTCCTATCCATTAAGTGACCCCCTACCGCCTACATCCATTTCCATGAAAACGTTGAGCATGCCCACATTGAGCATGGCAGTTTCAGAGTACGGTACATTGTACACCATTATGCAGGTACGACATCAACACAAGCGCAGGAAGGTCCTTATACAGTAATTAGTTGTTCCCCTTGACAGCATGCAGCGTGACACGAAATCCTGTATCTATGCAAGCACCGAGGTCTCAGAATCAACGATGCCGTAATGTACTGACAAATTCAGAACAATTATAAATATTAGACACGCGCGATGATCCAGTTCGGATCAATTCTGAAATCAGACGAATAAACAGCGATTTGGATCAAGCCGACTTCTGAAATGTCGACATCCGAAGCGGATCTTTTTCCAAATAAAAACATGCCAAATTGATCCAAACCGATTAAAATAATCAGCCAGTTCTGAATATAAATGTATATATTCCGATTAGTTCAGAATCCTTCACAGCTTTATTGATGCCTACGCGTCAATTTCTGCATCATTCTTGGAGCACGTGCTTCATTCTGTGTGCCAGTTTTGGCGCATATGCCCCATTCAGTGAGTCATGTTTGGAGCATATGCTTCATTCTATGTATCATGTTTGGAGCATATGCTTCATTCTGTGCATCATTTCTGGAGCATACACTTTGTTTTGTGCATCATTTTTGGAGCATATGCTTCATTCTGTGCGCCATTTTTGAAGCTTATGCACCTTTCTGTGCATCATTTTCAGGGCATATGTTTCATTCTGTGAGTCATTTTGGGAGAAAATGCTTCATTCTGTGCGTCATTTTTGGAGCGGATGCCTCACTCTTTATATGAGCCATTCTGAGCGTCATTTTGGAGCACATGCTTCATTCTGTGCAGTATTTTGGTGCATGGGCGTCATCTTGTGCGTCAAGGGCTGAATATAGAATATTTGATACATCTGAGGGTTGGGATTTAGGGGTTATTATTGCAGAGGATCTAAGGGTAAGTAGTCAATGTAATAGAGCAGCAGGAAATGCTGGCAGAATGCTTGGTTGTGTAGGGAGAGGTATTAGCAGTAGGAAAAGGGAAGTGCTCATGCCACTGTACAGAGCACTGGTGAGACCTCACTTGGAGTACTGTGTGCAGTACTGGAGACCGTATCTCCAGAAGGATATAGACATCTTAGAGAGAGTTCAGAGAAGGGCTACTAAAATGGTGTACGGCTTGAAGGAGAAAAGTTACCAGGAAAGACTTAATGATCTTAACATGTACAGCTTGGAAAAAAGACGAGACAGAGGAGATATGATAGAAACATTTAAATACGTAAAGGGAATCCACAAGGTAGAGGAAGGGAGTATATTTAAAAGGAAACAAAGTAGCAAAACAAGAGGACATAGTCTTAGATTAGAGGGGCAAAGGTTTAAAAGTAACATCAGGAAGCATTATTTTACTGAGAGGGTGGTGGATACATGGAACAGCCTTCCAGTAGAAGTGGTAGAGGACAAAACAGTATTCGAATTTAAGCAGGCATGGGATAGGCATAAGGCTATCCTAAACAAAAGATAAATCCAGGTAAAGTATCCATGTAATTGGGCAGACTAGATGGGCCGAAAGGTTCTTATCTGCCGACATTTTTCGATGTTTCTATGTTTCTATTATAAGAGCACCTGTTTCATTCTGTGCATCAGTTGGAGCACGTGATTCATTCTGTGCATCGTTTTGGAGCACATGCTTCATTCTGTGTATCATTTTGGTGTAGGTGCATCTTCCTGAGAGTGGATTGGATCACCTGCTTCATTCTTTGCATTATTTGTGGAGCAAATGCTTCATTCTGTACAAAAAAAAGATGTGCAGGAGTTGGCGCTTCTTGTCCTGTTAGTGGTTCCTTCTGCTGCACCCCGTGGCTCAGAAGTGTGGTTTCCTTACAGGGTTACCATCCTCCTTCTCCCTCAAAATATAAAATGACTCACATAGAGCAATATTGTATAAATTGGAGTGCAAACAAAGGAGAAGAAGGTTGTACTCACATTTGCTGGTGTCTTATCGATCAGACACCAGATTTGTAGGCAGCCGGTGACTTCAGAAGGTGCACTGGATCACCTATCAGCCTCAGCCACCTCTTTGGCGAATATAAGCAGCATCCAGAACCCAGGATAGGTATAAAATAAGGTGAATTTTATTAGCAATAAGATATACAGTATACCAAAACGCGTTTCGCATAAAAGGCTTCATCAGTTGGTGCCACTGTGGACAAACCACACTTCTGAGCCACGGGGTGCAGCATAAGGAATCACTAACAGGACAAGAAGCGCAAACTCCAGCACATCTTTCTTTTATACTGACTTACAAGGTGAAAAAGGGATATACCACCAAGTGGTCTGGAAAGGCAGCTGACTCCACAAATATGAGATACTGTATGACTTTTATTTTTATTCTTTCCTGCACTGATTATTAAGACTTTCACAATCATTAAGGGCAGTATTACAATGCTGGTGCTAACTTAACCAGAGCTGTTGTAAACTTAAAACCTCCATAGGCTATAATGGCTCTGGTAAATTTACAACAGCTCTGGTTAAGTTAGCACCAGCATTGTAATATGGCCCTAAGACTTTTACAACCTGGAGTATACAGGATAAGACTGTAAATGTCACATTACTTTGTTTATCCTAGATTGTTTTATCCTATTTGCACCATTTTACTTGCATTGTATTTTATTTGATTGTATTGAGGTTGTTTATTTGCCACCACCACCGGGTGGCGCCAGTGGCACAGATTATCACCATTTTTACATTGCTTCATTCTGTGCATCATTTTGGAGCATATGCTTCATTCTGTGTGTCATTTTGGATGATATGCTTCATTCTATGCGTCATTTTGGAGCATATGCTTCATTCTGTGTGTCATTTTGGAGGATATGCTTCATTCTGTGTGTCATTTTGGAGGATATGCTTCATTCTGTGCGTCATTTTGGAGGATATGCTTCATTCTGTGCATCATTTTGGAGCACATGTTTCATTATGTGCAAAATATTGGTGCATGTCCGTCATCCTGCGCATCAATCTGGAGCTGTTGGCGCTATATGAATGATGACAATAATAATAATAAAGCTGTTAACCCCCTCACTACCAATATATTGGGCTAAATCTGGAGCATTGCAAAGGAATTTTGTTTATTGCATTCAAAGCTCATATGTGCTCCAGAACACGTGCATAAAATTGCAAAATATTGAACATGGCAGGTGACGTGTTGAAATTATGTGAAAAACTTTGAGATCCGTATTTCCTGCACGGAACCATGAAGCCCAAGCTGTAATGTACATGAAGTAGCGTTTTTTTGGATTGACATCTCCTCAATAGGGATGTGCGTTTCGGAATTTCAGAATTGTCACGAAATTTCCCGATTCGTGCATTCGAATTCGACCGATTTTCCGAAAATTTTCAGATACGAATAAAAAAAAACGGCAGATCCGAAAAAAAATTCAGTGAGTTGGGTGGTAGGCTTCCCTAAATAGGAATGTTTTAAGGGAGCGTTTGAAGGAAGAGAAGTTAGGGGAAAGTCTGACAGTACGAGGGAGAGCGTTCCAGAGAGTGGGGGCTGCGCGTGAGAAATCCTGCAGTCTATCATGGGAAGAGGTGATGCGGGGAGAAGCTAGGCGCAGGTCACTGTTTGACCTTAGGGAGCGGGCTGGGGTGTATTTGGTGATTAGTGAGGACAGGTAGTGGGGAGCTGAGTTAGTGAGGGTTTTGTAGGTAAGGATAAGGATTTTGAACTTAATTCTGCAGTGGATGGGGAGCCAGTGAAGGGACTCGCAGAGGGGAGCGGCAGAGACAGAGCGGCGGGTGAGGTGAATTAGTCTGGCGGAGGCGTTCAGGATGGATTGTAGGGGGGAGAGGCGGGATAGAGGGAGGCCAGATAAGAGATTATTGCAATAGTCGAGTCGGGAGATTACCAGGGCGTGTATGAGTTGTTTTGTGGTGACAGCGGTAAGAAATGGCCGAATTCTGGAAATATTACGCAGTTGGTATCGGCAGGAGGAGGAAAGAGACTTGATGTGGGGGATGAAGGAAAGAGCAGAGTCAAGTGTAACTCCAAGACAGCGAACTTGGTTTGATGGGGAAATGGTGATACCCTCCACCGTGATAGAGAAGTCAGGAGGTGAGGAGGCATTGGAGGGAGGAATAAGTAGGAGTTCAGTCTTTGACATGTTAATCTTTAGGTGGTGGGAGGCCATCCAGGAGGAGATGCCAGATAAACAGTCACTGACTTTTGAAAGGACAGGGGGAGAGAGATCAGGGGTAGAGAGGTAGATCTGAGTGTCATCAGCGTAGAGGTGGTAATTAAAGCCAAAGCTGTTGATGATTTTGCCCAGGGAGGAGGTGTAGATGGAAAAGAGCAGTGGACCAAGGACAGAGCCTTGAGGTACACCAACAGATAGAGGCAATGAGGAGGAGGAGTTACCAGCAAAGGACACACAGAAGGACCTGTTGGATAAATAGGAGTCAACCCAAGCAAGTGCAGTGTCACCGAGACCCAGAGAGTTGAGGGTCTGTAGAAGGAGGGGGTGGTGGAAATCCAGAGAAATCTCAATGTATCCTTCTTGTAAAACATGAGAAATCTCAATGTATCCTTCCTGGAAATCCAGAGAAATCTCAATGTATCCTTCTTGTAAAACATGAGAAATCTCAATGTATCCTTCTTGTAAAACATGAGAAGTCTCAATGTATTCTTCCTGGAAATCCAGAGAAATCTCAATGTATCCTTCTTGTAAAACATGAGAAATCTCAATGTATCCTTCTTGTAAAACATGAGAAATCTCAATGTATCCTTCTTGTAAAACATGAGAAGTCTCAATGTATTCTTCCTGGAAATCCAGAGAAATTTCAATGTATCCTTCTTGTAAAACATGAGAAATCTCAATGTATCCTTCTTGTAAAACATGAGAAATCTCAATGTATCCTTCCTGGAAATCCAGAGAAATCTCAATGTATCCTTCTTGTAAAACATGAGAAATCTCAATGTATCCTTCTTGTAAAACATGAGAAATCTCAATGTATCCTTCTTGTAAAACATGAGAAGTCTCAATGTATTCTTCCTGGAAATCCAGAGAAATTTCAATGTATCCTTCTTGTAAAACATGAGAAATCTCAATATATCCTTCACGGGAAACCAGAGAAATCTCAATGTATCCTTCTTGCAAAACATGAGAAATCTCAATGGCAGAATTATCGTATCGGCAGAATTATCGTATCATATAATTATCGTATCCGAAAAACCATTAGTTTACGTCAAAACGAATAGACACTTTGAAACGAGAACAGACGTTCCGAAAAACACGAAAATTTCCGAAATCACGAAAAAAAGTCGATACGAAAAACGAACGGAAATCGGCCGAAACGAGTCGAAACGAAAATTTACAAAATCTGAACGAACCGAACCGAAAAAAAAATCGGTGCACAAGCCTACTCCTCAACAGATCCTGCATGGAGATCAAAACTGCAGTAACTCCTTTTGTCCAGTAGATGGCCGAAATCTAACAGTCAAATAGGTTATCACAGTAAGGAATACATTGGGAATATTCATAGATATTTCTAACTGAATAATTCTTTAAAGATAATTTTCCAAAATAAAAAAAGACAAACTTGTTCCTCACAGTGATTTTCTGGAAAACCCCTTGGTAGTGAAGTGGTTAAACTGCAGTAAAATGTGACGCAAGCGCATTCACACTAACATCGGTTATACTTACATCAGTTACTTTTGCCAGCGTTATTCTTTCATCATTTCGAGTAAATTAAGAATTTCCTAATGCTCTCAAACGTTTTGTTAGATATTGCTGCTACGTTTGCTCTAACGCTGCAATGCAAGGGCAGGATTTTAAGGGCAGGGGTCGGCTGGGAAATCCCAGCTAGTCCCTTCATAATGATGATGAGGTCACAGGATGATAAACAGGACCAGGACTGTACACAAAAGCCACATAAATAAATTAGTATTTTTATATAGTGTGTTCCTATAATTTATTCACTGGCCTAGATTCATTCGCTAGCAGGAGTAAAGCGACCTGATGGATGCAGCGCCATGTACCAAGTATATAAATGTCTCCCTGTGCGTTCCAAGGACATCGAAAACTAAAGTGCGCTACCATATTGCAGGACCGATGTTCCCACTAGGCAACCGCCTAGGGTGCACTGCCGCCTAGGGGCGCAGCCGGCTCCATCCCGGGTTCCATTATTGTACCAGTTCCTCATCGTGCGTCTTGTGTAGCCAGCAGTGGCGGCTCGCAAACCCCGGCGCAGCAGGTGGGCATCTTATGTGATGTGTGGGCGTCACCAGAGGGAGAAGAAAAGAAAGAAAGAAAGAAAAAAAGAAGAGAAAGAAAGAAAGAAAAAAAGAGGAGAAAGAAAGAAAGAAAGAAAAAAAGAGGAGAAAGAAAGAAAGAAAAAAAGAGGAGAAAGAAAGAAAGAAAGAAAGAAAGAAAGAAAGAAAAAAAGAGGAGAAAGAAAGAAAGAAAAAAAGAGGAGAAAGAAAGAAAGAAAAAAAGAGGAGAAAGAAAGAAAGAAAAAAAGAGGAAAAAGAAAGAAAGAAAAAAAGGAAGGAAGGATTCCAAAATGTCAATATTTGAACCGGATCTTTCTCCAAATAAAAACATCCTAAATTGATCCAAACCGATTAAAATAATCAGCCAGATCTGAATATAAATGTATATACTGTATTCCGATTAGTTCAGAATCCTCCACAGCTTTATTGATGCCTATGCGTCAATTTCTGCATCATTTTTGGAGCACGTGCTTCATTCTGTGTGCCAGTTTTGACGCATATGCCCCATTCAGGCAACATTTACCAAGGGTTTTTTCTTTACATCTGTGGTTTATTTAATCTACAGTGTTTACTGTAGATTAAGGCGGTGGAGGAGGAAATGTTTAGATAAGGCAGCAGGAGGTCTATGGTTCTCCAGGCTACATGAGATATGAGATGGCAGCTAAATAAACAGCAATCTCAAAAGGCTTTGGGCCAGACTACACGCTGATCGCTAACTGTAGAGTTTGGGTATGTAAGCGTTAACGTCAGGATAAGTAACTTTAACGCATGCCCTCCGATTACCTTGCTACAGCTGAAATCGCTAAAAATCCGTTAGCGCATCGTTGATTGCGCTAGCTTGCTCGAGCTTACTGTACTTTGCGCATCCAATACTTAACATGGAGAGCGCAGTAATTAGCGTTAACATACAGTAAGTATGGATTTACAAAGTGCTAGCGCTAATTACCGCACCGATGGATTAAACAAATTTTGTGTCTTAAAAGCTGGTGCTAAATGATTCTGCTTTTGTAGAATCAGCTAGCACCTCCTAAACCACCCCCCCCCCCAATAAATCTGATACTCACCTCTCAACCCGCGGCCAGATCCGCTGCTTCTTGCTCCTGGGAGCAGAGTGAGACTGAGATCATGCTGAGGTTGCGGCCCGGCTGCGGAACCTCCATGGCGTCCTATGGACTCCAGGAGGTGATACTCTTGGCGGCGCAGAAGCGCTATCGTGAGCATCATTGAGGGTAGCACATGGTTCCGGGTTCAGGTGCTGAAGTAGCGCCTGCACCGGAATCTAACGCTAAAATGGGGACGCTACTGGGAAACCTGTAGGCACAGGTTTTAATCTACCCCCTGGTGATGTCCTGTGAATACATCCCACACAAAACAATGATGTGAGTCAGTGACTTACCCATTCACTCCATTCTATGGCCAAAGCCACACAGTGAGGAGCAAGTGATGGAATGATACTGGGGGGGGGGGCAGTTTACAACACAAAACATCACACACTGGATGCGCCCAGTGACACATATAGAGGAAAATATCACACAATGGATGCGCCCAGTGACACATATAGAGGAAAATATCACACAATGGATGCACCCAGTGACACATATAGAGGAAAATATCACACAATGGATGCGCCCAGTGACACATATAGAGGAAAATATCACACAATGGATGCTCCCAGTGACACATATAGCGGAAAATATCACACAATGGATGCACCCAGTGACACATAGAGGAAAATATCACACAATGGATGCGCCCAGTGACACATATAGATGAAAATATTTTCTTAACTAAACATGCAAGAGAAAAAACAAAGCACATTTAAGATATCAGCCACATCACATTCACACAGTAAGGACCATACATTTTTTGGGAGTACTGGCCCTTTAACGTCTGTGTAGTTTCTAAGTTTACAATGGTTCTGTTTAAACTTTAAAGGGATACTGTATTAAGTTCTGTTTTTGCCCTTAAATATTGGTCACATGCTGCTGACAGCTTCTGCCCAACCATTTTTCGTCTCTATTTTTGCTATACTCACCTTTTCTCCCTCACTGCGTGCAGATTCTCTGCTTCGGCTCAGGGGCTTCTGAAATCTGGAACCGCAAATTGTGCAGCACTATGGGACTTGTACTGTTTATGTACGCAAGCTCCGTAACGCCCGCGCAGAGCTATGGATCGGAGCTACACTAACGCCCAGATCTGATTCATCGCTACCTCTCTCGAACGCTCGATAGAGCGGGTGGTCTCAGAGAGTGATGTTACTAGTGACCGATATGGTGACAGATAGCCGGGATAACTCCTCCACTTCACCCAGCAATTTGATCGGGAGAAGCGGGCACGCCACACATCCTGACCACTTTAAAACTATAACGTGGTCAGGATGAGCAGCATGTCCCTTTAAGGGGAAATAGGGGTATGTATATTAGAGTGCTCCTTTAAGGGGAAATAGGGGGTATTTTTATTAGTGTCCCTTTAAGGGGAAATAGAGCATATTTTTATTAGAGTGTCCCTTTAAGAGGAAATAAAGGGACACTCTAATAAAAATACCCACTATTTCCCCTTAGAGTGTCCCTTTAAGAGGAAATAAAGGGACAATCTAATAAAAATACCCACTATTTCCCCTTAGAGTGTCCCTTTAAGAGGAAATAAAGGGACACTAATAAAAATACCCCCTATTTCTTCTTAAAGGGACACTCTTATAAAAATACCCTCTATTTCCTCTTAGGGGGTATTTTTATTAGTGTCCCTTTAAGAGGAAATAGGGGGTATTTTTATTAGTGTCCCTTTACTAAAAATACCCCTATTTCCCCTTAAAAGGCACACTAATAAAAATACCCCCTATTTCCTCTTAAAGGGACGGATTAGAGTGTCCCTTTAAGAGGAAATATGGGGAATTTTTTACTAGTGTCCCTTTATTTCCTCTTAAAGGGGCACTAATAAAAATACACCCTATTTCCTCTTAAAGGGACACTCTAATATAAATACCCCATATTTCCCCTTAAAGGGACACTAATAAAAATATCCCCTATTTCCCCTTAAAGGGACACTAATAAAAAATACCCCCTATTTCCTCTTAAAGGGGCACTAATAAAAATACCCCCTAAGAGGAAATAGAGGGTATTTTTATAAGCGTGTCCCTTTAAGAGCAAATAGGGGGTATTTTTAATAGTGTCCCTTTATTTCCTCTTAAAGGGACACTCTAATAAAAATACCCCCTATTTCCTCTTAAAGGGACACTCTAAGGGGAAATAGTGGGTATTTTTATTAGAGTGTCCCTTAAGAGGAAATAGGGGGTATTTTTTATTAGTGTCCCTTTATTTCCTCTTAAAGGGACACTCTAATAAAAAATACCCCCTATTTGCCCTTAGAGTGTCCCTTTAAGAGGAAATAGGGGGTATTTTTATTATTGTCTCTTTAAGAGGAAATAGGGGGTATTTTTATTAGTGTCTCTTTAAGAGGAAATAGGGGGTATTTTTATTAGAGTGTCCCTTTATTTCCTCTTAAAGGGACACTAATAAAAATACCCCCTATTTCCTCTTAAAGGGACACTAATAAAAATACCCCCCATTTCCCCTCAAAGGGACACTAATAAAAATACCCCCTATTTCCTCTGAAAGGGACACTCTAATAAAAATACCCCCTAAGAGGAAATAGGGGTATTTTTATTAGTGTCCCTTTAAGAGGAAATAGGGGGTATTTTTATTAGTGTCCCTTTGAGGGGAAATGGGGGTATTTTTATTAGTGTCCCTTTTGGAGGAAATAGTAGGTATTTTTATTAGTGTCCCTTTAAGAGGAAATAGTGGGTATTTTTATTAGTGTCCCTTTAAGAGGAAATAGTGGGTACTTTTATTAGTGTCCCTTTAAGAGGAAATAGTGGGTACTTTTATTAGTGTCCCTTTAAGAGGAAATAGTGGGTACTTTTATTAGTGTCCCTTTAAGAGGAAATAGGGGGTATTTTATTAGTGTCCCTTTAAGAGGAAATAAAGGGACACTCTAATAAAAATACCCCCATTTCCTCTTAAAGGGACACTAATAAAAATACCCACTATTTTCTCTTAAAGGGACACTCTAATAAAAATACCCCCTAAGAGGAAATAGGTGGTATTTTTATTAGAGTGTCCCTTTAAGGGGAAATAGGGGGAGTTTTTATTAGTGTCCTTTAAGGGGAAATAGGGGGTATTTACATTAGAGTGTCCGTTTAAGGGGAAATAGGGGGAGTTTTTATTAGTGTCCCTTTAATATAAATACCCCCTATTTCCCCTTAGAGTGTCCCTTTAAGGGGAAATAGGGGGTATTTATATTAGTGTCCCTTTAAGGGGAAATAGGGTGTATTTATATTAGTGTCCTTTAAGGGGAAATAGGGGGTATTTATATTAGTGTCCCTGGAAGGGGAATAGGGGGTATTTATATTAGAGTGTCCCTTTAAGGGGAAATAGATGGCATTTTTATTAGTGTCCCTTTAAGGGGAAATAGGGGGTATTTATATTAGTGTTCTTTTAAGGGGAAATAGGAGGTATTTATATTAGAGTGTCCCTTTAAGGGGAAATAGGGTGTATTTATATTAGTGTCCCTTTAAGGGGAAATAGGGGGTATTTATATTAGAGTCCCTTTAAGGGGAAATAGGGGGTATTTATATTAGTGTCCCTTTAAGGGGAAATAGGGGGTATTTATATTAGTGTCCCTTTAAGGGGAAATAGATGGCATTTTTATTAGTGTCCCTTTAAGGGGAAATAGGGGGTATTTATATTAGTGTTCTTTTAAGGGGAAATAGGAGGTATTTATATTAGAGTGTCCCTTTAAGGGGAAATAGGGTGTATTTATATTAGTGTCCCTTTAAGGGGAAATAGGGGGTATTTATATTAGAGTCCCTTTAAGGGGAAATAGGGGGTATTTTTATTAGTGTCCCTTTAAGAGGAAATAGGGGGTATTTTTATTAGAGTGTCCCTTTATTTCCTCTTATAGGGACACTAGTAAAATACCCCCTATTTCCTCTTAAAGGTGCACTAATAAAAATACCCCCTATTTCCTCTTAAAGGGACACTTTAATAAAAATACCCCCATTTCCCCTCAAAGGGACACTAATAAAAATCCCCCCTATTTCCTCTTAAAGGGACACTAATAAAAAATACCCCCTATTTCCTCTTAAAGGGACACTCTAATAAAAATACCCCCTAAGAGGAAATAGGGGGTATTTTTATTAGTGTCCCTTTAAGAGGAAATAGGGGGTATTTTTATTAGTGTCCCTTTGAGGGGAAATGGGGGTATTTTTATTAGTGTCCCTTTAAGAGGAAATAGTAGGTATTTTTATTAGTGTCCCTTTAAGAGGAAATAGTGGGTATTTTTATTAGTGTCCCTTTAAGAGGAAATAGTGGGTACTTTTATTAGTGTCCCTTTAAGAGGAAATAGGGGGTATTTTATTAGTGTCCCTTTAAGAGGAAATAAGGGGACACTCTAATAAAAATACCCCCTATTTCCTCTTAAAGGGACACTAATAAAAATACCCACTATTTTCTCTTAAAGGGACACTCTAATAAAAATACCCCCTAAGAGGAAATAGGTGGTATTTACATTAGAGTGTCCCTTTAAGGGGAAATAGGGGGAGTTTTTATTAGTGTCCCTTTAATATAAATACCCCCTATTTCCCCTTAGAGTGTCCCTTTAAGGGGAAATAGGGGGTATTTATATTAGTGTCCCTTTAAGGGGAAATAGGGTGTATTTATATTAGTGTCCCTGGAAGGGGAATAGGGGGTATTTATATTAGAGTGTCCCTGTAAGGGGAAATAGGGGGCATTTTTATTAGAGTCCCTTTAAGGGGAAATAGTGGGTATTTATATTAGTGTTCTTTTAAGGGGAAATAGGAGGTATTTATATTAGAGTGTCCCTTTAAGGGGAAATAGGGTGTATTTATATTAGTGTCCCTTTAAGGGGAAATAGATGGCATTTTTATTAGTGTCCCTTTAAGGGGAAATAGGGGGTATTTATATTAGTGTTCTTTTAAGGGGAAATAGGAGGTATTTATATTAGAGTGTCCCTTTAAGGGGAAATAGGGTGTATTTATATTAGTGTCCCTTTAAGGGGAAATAGGGGGTATTTATATTAGAGTCCCTTTAAGGGGAAATAGGGGGTATTTATATTAGTGTCCCTTTAAGGGGAAATAGGGGGTATTTATATTAGTGTCCCTTTAAGGGGAAATAGGGGGTATTTATATTAGAGTCCCTTTAAGGGGAAATAGGGGGTATTTATATTAGTGTCCCTTTAAGGGGAAATAGGGGGTATTTATAATAGTGTCCCTTTAAGGAGAAATAGGGGGTATTTATATTAGTGTCCCTTTAAGGGGAAATAGGGGGTATTTATATTAGTGTCCCTTTAAGGCAGTGTTTCTCAACTCGTATCCTCAGAGTCAGGACCCACTAACAGGCCTGGTTTGTGGGATATCCGAAGCACAGCACAGGTGATCTAATTAGCTGCTCAGTGATTGCAGTATTCAGTCTGCATTTCCCCAAGGTGATCTGCAAAATCTGGCCTGTAGTGGGTCCCGAGGACTGGAGTTGAGAATCCCTGCTTTAAGGGGAAATAGGGGGTATTTATATTAGAGTGTCCCTTAAACGGGAAATAGGGTGCATTTATATTAGAGTGTCCCTTTAAGGGGAAATAGGGGGTATTTATATTAGTGTCCCTTGAAGGGGAAGAGGGGGTATTTATATTAGAGTGTCCCTTTAAGGGGAAATAGGGGGTATTTATATTAGTTTTCTTTTAAGGGGAAATAGGGTGTATTTATATTAGAGTGCCCCTTTAAGGGGAAATAGGGGGTATTTATATTAGTGTCCCTTTAAGGGGAAAAAGGGGGTATTTATATTAGTGTCCCTTTAAGGGGAAATATGGGGTATTTATATTAGTTTTCTTTTAAGGGGAAATAAGGGGTATTTATATTAGTGTCCCTTTAAGGGGAAATAGGGGGTATTTATATTAGTTTTCTTTTAAGGGGTAATAGGGTGTATTTATATTAGAGTGTACCTTTAAGGGGAAATAGGGTGTATTTATATTAGAGTGTACCTTTAAGGGGAAATAGGGGGTATTTATATTAGTTTTCTTTTAAGGGGTAATAGGGTGTATTTATATTAGAGTGTACCTTTAAGGGGAAATAGGGTGTATTTATATTAGAGTGTACCTTTAAGGGGAAATAGGGGGTATTTATATTAGTGTCCCTTTAAGGGGAAATAGGGGGTATTTATATTAGTTTTCTTTTAAGGGGAAATAAGGGGTATTTATATTACAGTGTACCTTTAAGGGGAAATAGGGGGTATTTATATTAGTGTCCCTTTAAGGGGAAATAGGGGGTATTTATATTAGTGTCCCTTTAAGGGGTAATAGGGTGTATTTATATTAGAGTGTACCTTTAAGGGGAAATAGGGGGTATTTATATTAGTGTCCCTTTAAGGGGAAATAGGGGGTATTTATATTAGTTTTCTTTTAAGGGGTAATAGGGTGTATTTATATTACAGTGTACCTTTAAGGGGAAATAGGGGGTATTTATATTAGTGCCCCTTTAAGGGGAAATAGGGGGTATTTATATTAGTGTCCCTTTAAGGGGTAATAGGGTGTATTTATATTAGAGTGTACCTTTAAGGGGAAATAGGGGGTATTTATATTAGTGTCCCTTTAAGGGGAAATAGGGGGTATTTATATTAGTGTCCCTTTAAGGGGTAATAGGGTGTATTTATATTAGAGTGTCCCTTTAAGAGGAAATAGGGGGGTGTTTTATTAGAGTGTCCCTTTAAAAACAATGAGAGTGGTGCTATATGGAGGGTAAATAAAAAAAAGACATTTTATTGTTTGTCAAACATTGACGTTCAGGAGCTCGGACGGCTCCTACGCGTCATCATGGTTTTTTGAAATTGCCGCCATTTTTTGCGCAGTGCGCCACAAGGCCTCCCCGCGTCACGTGACCTTTGGGCGTCCCTCCCTGTTGCTAGGCCTTTCCGCCGGATAGAGCCAGCGATCTAAGGAGCCTTATTGGTGTCCGCGTAGGTGCCGGAGCGGAGAGCGTCGCCGGGGCTTTTATGATAAAGGTAACGGGAATAAAAGGGACACTTTAAGCTCGTGTACGGTCGGATAAGTGACGGGAGGCCGTCGTCTCGTTTCGCCGCTGAGATTTAGAAGCGCGAATGAGTTGTATTTCGTCTGCTGACGTGTGATACCACCAACAAGATGGCCGCCCCAGCAGGCGATGCGAGGGCAGCCTCAGGGGTGAGGAGGACCCTGGGCGTCACGGCAGCTATGTCTGAGCTGCCCTCTCGCTATGAGGGGGGATTTAGTGCCCAGACCCACCTGAAACTGGTGGTTTTGGCCGAGCTATACTCCTGTTGACCGGGGTTTACCACGAATGTACACGGAAATACCTCAGACATTTTTGTTCTGTGCACACATCTAATATGACGAGCTCCTAGCGTGAAAATATGCGCCACAGAATGGCAGGCCAGGGCTCGACCACATTCCTTTACTCTTATTTCCTGCCGTCTCCCTGGATTACTTTAAATCAAACACCTTGGTCCACCAGGTGATTCTGAACTACGTATCCCATGGTGCTTAGCTATTCATTAGCTTGGCAGAGCATCGTGGGTGATGTAGTTGCAAAGCATGTGGAGGGCTAAGGCTGTTCACCCCTGAATAAATCGTTTAAGACGGTAGTGTTGCCAGATCGGCCATGTTTTCCTGGACAAGCGTCACTTTCATGTGGAGAGGGAGGGCAGGGAAAAAGTTCTGCCCTGCAACATGTTTAATTCATATGCTGCAGGAAGGAAATCAAGGCAGGGCCATATTTTTTTGTCCATGCAGGGCGACATTTTTCTTGCACTGCCCATCGGCACAGGAGTTATTCGTGTTTAGGAAACCATGGCAGACCTGGCGCTCTGCAGATCCTACTGAGATGTATATGTTGCTGGTTGGCCATGTGTTCCTAGACGTATGTAATTTTATTCATGCTGATGGGCAGTGCATGAAAAATGCAACCCTGCAGTAGGTAGAAACCATACGCTGCAGCTAAGGAATCCCAGGTGACCTGCCTTGATTTCCTTCCTGCAGCTTATGAATTATACATTTTCCAGGGCAGCAGTTGGCCATCGCTGAATTCCATCTAAGGCTAGGGTCAGACGAAAGCAGTTTTAACGTGCGTTTAGACGCACGAAATCACGGCCGTGCTAGCAGCAAATGACGTCCAATGCCGGGGAACACACGAAGTACGGCCGCACGAATGTTCGTCCGCGCAACGCAAGTGGCAAACCAACGCATTTTTTCTAGAACGTCAAACCGCTAGTACGGACGTACAGAGTGCGCTGCGTCCGCTAGAGGCGTGTGTGCGTGATTGGGAGACGTCAGACGCTGCTAATGTCCGGCCAACATAACGTCCAGACACAAAAAGAGTTTTATTGATGATCCGTACAAAATCACGGACGAAAAGGCGCATGGTATGACCGCTATCGCGTATTCCGTGAAAAAATGCGTCCATTCGTTCGAACGCACTTTTTCACAGACAACGCGAAAAATGCGTTAGTCTGACCCTAACCTTAGGCTGGGGTCAGACTAACGCATTTTTAACGTGCGTTTAGGCGCACTTAATCACGGCCGCAGTAGCAGCAAATGACGGGCAATATACGAAGTGTATATTCGCAAGTGGAAAATAAACGCAGAACCGCTAGTACTGATCTACAGAGTGCGCTGCGGCGGCATAGCGGTGTGTGTGCGTGATTAGGAGATGTCAGACGCTGCTAATGTCCATTTTACATAACGTCCAGACGCAAAAAGTGTTTTATTGACGATCCATAAAAAATAACGCACGAAAATGCGCGTCGTCTGACTGTTTCCGTGCATTCCGTGAAAAAATACGTCAATGCGTTCGACGCACTTTTTGACGGTCGCTGCGAATAATGCGTTAGTTTGACCCTAGCCTGATCGGGAACAAAAGTCTCCTATTCTCCTAATGGGAGTTGCAATCAGTAAAAATGTGTCCAAATAAGGCTGGGGTCAGACCAGCGCACTTTTAGGCTGGGGTCAGACCAGCGTGAATTCTACGGGCTGTACGTCCGTGCAGTACGGACATCGTCAGTACGGATGACGCAGTAGTGGTCACACAGTCCGTTTTTTCACTGAAGTTATTTTTTGACGGATGTAGGAGGGAAAAATAAATTACAATGAAAAAACATTCTGTCCGTCAAAAATGCTGGACGTATAAATGCAGTCCGTCTGACCACGTTCCATCACTCACACACAAAGCTATGCAGACGTTGTGGACGCAGCGCACTCCGCACGTCCGTTCTAGCAGTATTACGTTCTTGCCTAACCTGCGTCCGTTTGCCGCGGCCGTTGTGCGTCCGCAGTTCAGTGCGGACGTACTTCATGTGTCAGGCTCCAATGGACTTTCTTTCATGCTATCGGACGTACTTTTAGGCGCAATCACGGACGTGAACACTACGCTCGTCTGACACCAGCCTTAACTTGCGTTCTGGCGCACATAATTACGGCCGCACTAGCAGCAGATGACGGGCAATGACGGCCAATATACGATGTACGGCCGCACAAAAGTCCGGCTGTGCAACGCAAGTGGAATTTGAACGCATTTTTTTGAGAACGCTGAACCGCTAGTACTGACGTACTGAGTGCGCAGCTGCGGCATAGCGGCGTGTGTGCGTGATTAGGAGATGTCAGACGCTGCTAATGTCCGGCCTACATAACGTCCAGACGCAAAAAGAGTTTTATTGACGATCCGTACAAAATCACGCCCGAAAATGCGCGTCTGACCGTTTTTGCACATTCCGTGAACAAATATGTCAATGCGTTCGGACGCACTTTTTCACGTTCGCGGGGAAAAATGCTTTCATCTGACCCTAGCCTAAGTCTTTTAAAATAATTTAAAAAAACAGTAATGTGGTTGAAGGAAAAAAAATACAAAAAGGTTTTTTAAAAAGAAAAAAATGGTATTTTTTTATTTTATTTATTTTTAGATTGAAACCTATGGGATTTGCCTTTTAACTTATTGAATAAAAACACTGAAAATCAAGACATTTTGCCTGAATTTCGGTGAAATTCAGCGTTCTGTGAATACAAAACACAATAGTCCTCTAAGGGGCAATTTCGGTGCCGTCGAATGCAGCCAATTGTACAGTATTTTGCTGTTAATTCACATATATTAGACAAATTGACCCATTTTCACCGAATGGTGAAGTTCACTGTGTGGTGAAAGTCAGGGCCAATTTGGAGGTTGGTGAATAAGCCCTTTAGACTTCTATTACAGCTACAAGAATTTATAATGTGCTAACAAGTCCTGTAGCGCTGTACAATGGTTGAGACAGTATAACAAATATACATGAAGTTAAACAGAACAGTAGGAGAGAGGACCCTGCTCAAGAGCTTACAATCTTAAGAGATTCAATATGTTAATAGGTTTATTTTTATTCAGGGGAAATCCTAGAAAGATGTACCTGAATAGATTGTGTCTAAAAAGAAATTAATAAATAACGTGTGACCGCAGCATACGGTCTGTGTCAGACGAGCGCACTACGTGCCTCCCGTCGCCGCATTGTGACGTTTCAACGGGCTGGCCACACGCTGTAGCATGTTTATGAATTTTGTGTACGAATTACAGCAGACGTGCTGAAAGCCTCCCCATCGAACGCTACGACGCGCATTTGGGGCTGCAAAGCGAGATCCTCCATAGGAGGATCGTGCTTTCTAGCGCTGAGCGCACTAACTGCACTCAGCGAGGTGGCCACACAGGCGTCAGAGTGGAAGGATGTCCACTCTCAAGGAAGTTTCTTCCGCTCTGAAAAACGCTCGTTTGACCCCGGCCTTAAACGTCACAGACCATCTCATGGTTCCAGGGACATTCTCGAACATGCAAGCGTTTCTTTTTGTTAGGAGCTAGTAGAAGCAAGTCCGACAAATGACAACAAACTGAATTATTTTGACACAAAAAAAATGTTTATCAACTTTAGGGCTGCCGGGAATGTACAACATGATAATATAATCGTAAGAGAGTACAAATATATTCTACACCTTGTGCCATGTTTATGTCCATTCCCTGTATGTTATTCTTTGCCTTTTCGGGCATGTATATACTTATTTATTTGGCGTGTCAGCAATCTGATTCAGCTGGGGACCCGCTCACTTCCTCAGCAGTGATTCACATCCACGCTTTTAAGTATGACTGGGACCCAGACACCGTGTTTTGTTTCATCCTTAAGGGATTATTCTAGGGGCTTCCCGTACAGTTTCATCGCCTCCCTCTCCTCTGTTCCTAATTTGTGTCATTTAAGGTAAACTCCTCACCGCAGCTTTCCCTGGAAGGCAAGCGTTTTTTACCGTAATTGGCAACAAGTAATGGATCCTTAACCCTTCTTTTTGTACCCATAGGAACATGACAGATTTCAGAGGAAATCAGGCAGTTTCTTTTCATGAAATAAAAAAGTCGTTTTTATGAATCCACTTTTGAAAATATAAATCTAGTGTCTAATGAGTGCGATAGCGCATGTCATTGTGGCCAGAGGAACCGTGTGCTTTTAACCTTGCATGGGTGTTTAAAACACGTTTAAATTCAGGCTCTGTTAGGCACACAACCAAATCACAGCGTGAGTCAGATGTATGCCTGGTTTGGGTTTTAACGGGAGCAAGAACATGTTTCTTCAGACCAATCAAGCCAGAATCTCCTGACCTATTGAAATTTGACATTATTTTGGTGCTAGAATAGCCCTTAAAGTCAGACTTCTACTTCAGGAGAACTAAGGGCCATAAAGGGAGACTATAGAATTATTGTGAAAGCACTGGGGACTTAGGCCCTCTTCACACTGTGCGATTTGAAAATCACGTGATTTTCCGCGCGATTTTCATATTCGCTACATAGTGCGATAATGTCGTGCGACGTTGCGGTTTTGTGCGATTTTTGCAAAGCACCACCAATGAAAATCGCAAATCGCAAAAAAAAAAGGGTCATGTGCCAGCGACATGCTACTGTGACGCGCGACAAGTTGTGAACAGCTCCATTTGAAATGCATTGGAGAAGCTACATGGTGCGACGTCGCGCGGATTTTGCTGCGACGCGCAGCAAAATCCACGCGATAAATCGCACAGTGTGAACGGGGCCTCAAAGATGGGTTGGTGTTTCCTGAAGAAAATCCTACGATTTTGCCACTTGGTTGGCCATCGCTTTTCTTGTTTTGCCTTCGGTCACCTCATGCACAAGTGGAGCTTTTATTACATATTGAAACAGAAAATCATATATATGTATATTAAAAGATCTTTACACAGAAAAACAAATATAAAAGTATAACAATATTTATATGTATTTATGCTTTGTTTTTGTTTCAATATGTAATCATAAAGCTCCACTTGTGCAAGAGGAGTTCGGATCCAGAGGCAAAACAAGAAAAGCGATGCCCGACCAAGTGGTGAAATCGTAACATTTGATACAAATAACACCATTATCTTTAAAGGGAGATTCTAATAAAAATTCGTTTTTTTTTTTCCCCCTTAAATAATTGGGCAGATGCTGCCGACAGACTCTGCCCAATTAGTAGTATTATTATTTTCTCTTTAGGTGATTTTACTGTTCTTCGCTGCACGAGGCTCCTCTTTGGCTCCAAACCCGGAAGTCCCTAAGGCTGGGTTCACACCACGGCGTAGCGCAATGCGCGTGTTTTTTTTACGCGCGTACGCGCATACAAAAAAACGCGCGAACGTGCGTTGCAGCGCGTTCGCGGCTATGATATGGCCGCGAACGCGCTGATAACTGCCCCAAAGAAGCTCCCGCACTTCTTTGGACGTAGGGCGTTTATCAGCGCGTTCATGCGCGCTGAGAAACGGCCAGGTGTGACATGCCCACATAGGGAATCATGGGATTTCACTGTTTGAGCGTTTTTACAGCGCGCAGGAGCGCGCTGTAAAACGCTTAGGTGTGAACCCAGCCTAAAGCTTTTCTGCTTAATTTGTGTAGCGTAGGAACCGCAAAGTGCGCAGCGCTACTGGACTTGCGCACGTCACATACACAAGTTCTGTGCTTCCTGCCTGGAATGATGGATCAGAGCTGCATGTGCATACGCAGATCCGATCCATCATTGCCTCTCAGACTGTTTGCAATCATGGTGGTCTCAGAGAGGGCTCTCTGTGTGCTGACGTTACTAGTGACCGGTCTGGTGCTTGGCAGCCGGTAAATTCAAAATCCTGGCTGCTGTTGATGCTGGGTGGGGTGGCTGAAACAAATCCACTTAACCCGGCAGCAACACCAAAACAGGGAAGGGGAATAAAGGGGGCTCATCCTGACCAATTAAACAATGAGGTGGTCAGGCTGAGTAGAGTGTTCTATAGTAATATTGTAAATCTAAATCACCCTCACCCATCGGGTTGTGAGACAAAGATAACAAGGGGAAAATATCTCCATGCTCTGGAAAGGTTTAATTTGGTTACTCACATTACTGAGCAAAATTACATTGTTTATTATGTTGAGAAAGTCCGAATTCCTGTGGTCCCATATATTTTACTAAAACACTGCACTATATAGACTCTCTCGTGTGACAACACATTCTACATCAGAGATCTCAAACTCTGGTCCTCCAGATGTTGGTTGCCTACAATTCCCACAATTCTTTGACTGCAAAATATGGACAGAGACTCATGGGAGCTGTAGTTCAGAAACATGGAGGAGGCAACGTTTGAGATCCCTTTTCTACATTGTAAGTGCTTATAATGTATTGTCATATTGCGCATCTTGTCAAATTAAGCTCCTACAGTCTGTGACTCTCAATCTTCTTTTCTTTTCGTACAGTTTTGGACCGAGACAAATGGAAGCCGACTGTCAAAATGTGGTCGAAATTGCCTTTGAGAGGGCACAAGAGGCATCTGCCGAACTGCTGTGCGCCAATGACCCGGCTGCTGCCACTGACGTTCCTTCTGCTCCACAAGACACAATATTGGATGTACGTGATGATCTGGACATGGGGCAGAAGATGGATGATAATGGCTTTCATGGTCCTAGTACAAACCGGTCCAATGACTTGGATGTTGAGGAAATGGATGTGGGACATGAGACCGATGACGCAACCCATCCTGAGCCTTGTGTAGACCACGGTCCTAGTGAAATGGACTCTCTTGAGTTGGTCATCGGACAGAAGCCGAATGTTATGATCCCTAGCGAGCCATGTGCAAATTACAGCTGTAGTGACACTGAAGCCAATGAGATGGAGGTCAGCGAGATGTCACACCTTTACAACCACCACTCCTATATCTCGCTGAAGTCCGACATCCCGGATACGCAGGATTTTAGAGATGATCAACAAAGTAGTATGGACACACAGGAGGCAGCCCTAAGTGACAACAAACAGGAGACTGTCTTGAACCAGGGTCCTGAAGATGTAACGCAGAAGTCGGATACCATCCAGATTTCACTTAATAGGTGTCCACATGTAACCAGTTTGAATCCGACCGAAGACGAAGGCTCCAAAGATCTACAAAATGAACACTGCGAAGAAAAGTCTGATTTGTCAACATCAAACAGCGGTGAAACCTTGCAGTGCATTAGCTTGCAAAGTCCAAGCGGGGAACCGATCACAGACAATGCGGGAAACCAGAATCTGGACAAATCTCAGGTGGACTCCCTGGAAATGGAGGAAGTTCGAGTTGAGCAAGGGGCAAGTCACACACCAGATACAGAAAATCCAAATGTAGATGGAGTAGAGCAGAGCTCATATATAGGAGCTAAATGCACTCCTTTTGGAAATGATCCAGATTCTTTTGGTAGTGTCCATAACCTGGGGATTCAAGAAAATCTTGAACCTATTAATGTGGAAGATGCAGGAAAGGACATAAATATCGTGCAAGGAGTTTGCATCAGGCATGGCCCAGATACCAAGGTTTCTGATGTGAAGCTGAGCCCTGATAATACAATCATGTTGCCACCAGAGGTTTCCGTGCTTCATGCAATTACAGTATGTATGATAATTTTTGTTCTTCTAGTTGCCTTTCTTTTCTATTATGCCCATCATATTATTTATTTTATGCGTTTGTATTTCAGGAGCAGATGGCGCACACAGAGACAAATTCTTATCCTTCCGTTGCATGCGCTGTGCCAGGTGTTTGTAGTGTATGCCAGTCACTTTTTACCCAGACCCCAGGAGCTGCCTTACTTCACTCCAATGCCCCTGGGCAAGTCTACACGGCCAACCCCTCTGTGGGCAGAATTCTACACGGCTCTGTCAACCCTCAACTTATCCAAGGTGAGACGTATGCGCAATATTGCATCTAGGGCTCATGAGGCTTGGGCTCTGAGGAGTGGGACAGTGGTTTGCCGTGGGCTCTGAGGAGTGGGATGAAATCATACAATGTGTTTTTTTTTTTTTTTTTTTTTTTGTGTGTGTTTTCAGGTTGCATCGTGACACGCTCTGAAGGCAAGAACTCGAAGATAACCCAATATTTGATCCTGCAGGAGCCAGAGGATGGCAAGTATTGACATTTCGTAGTTGTGCTTGCTACTGTAATACGGCATAAGTCCAATCTTGATTCCCTAACCTGTATGAATCATGTGACTGATATTCCATACCTGCAAGGCTGTTATTTTAATATCTCTTCCTGACCATTTGCCAACTTGCATACACTGCCAGCATCTTGCGCAAGAAAAACGCAAAGGTATCTGTATAAGGGATTTCATATGATGACTTTAGCAATAGAACCTCTTTTTACAACGTCTCTATATTGAAGAGTAATACGTGCATTGGGAAGATGGTTGTATGCACTACTTAATCATAAAACCTGCAGATGTTCTGTCGGGCAAATCTGTTTTTTCCAGTAACCCTTTACCATGACACAAATGTAGCATTATTTCATATGCTCTGAATACAAACAGTTTGTCCTTTTCGGACAATATGTAACTAAATTCAGCTGGTGTACATCTCTATGCATGCTGAGAGGTTTCTTATGCAAGCTTTGAGAATGACCTACCTGTCCGATCTACTATGAGGTTCAAAGCAGAAATGACATTTCACTCCCTCCCCTAGCTTGTGGCTGTGCCAAGATGTTAAAAAGTGTCACCTGTTATATTTTTTTATAATAGAGCAGCGCATATGTACCTCACATGATTGGTGTTTGGTCTAGAATGGTTATCTAAACCAGTGGTCCCCAACCCCGGTCCTCTGTTCCCCCTAACAGGACAGGTTTTGCAGATCATCTTGGGGAAATTCAGACTGAATCCTGCAATCACTGCGCAGCAAATCATATCACCTGTGCTGTTTTTCAGAAATCTGTCAAACCTGGCCTGTTAGGAGGACTTGAGAACCAGGGTTGGGAACCACTTATTTAATGGATAGAACCTTGAAAAACACATACCAACACACATGCTGATTGAGTAACTTTACATAAAAAATACATTAATTGTACCTAAACGTTTAAAAGTGGATAATACATATTTATGTTGAATAATAAATAATATAAAAAAAAAGAGAAAATCGAATCAGACCGTAACATAATCCACTGTGATAGACTTCCTGGTTTCCTCCTGTGAGAGAAACCCACCAAAAATTTCAAAACGGCCACAACACCAGAAAACGATGGTGTGCGTGACATGATGCTAAATCTCCAAAAGAAAGAGAAAAAACCGTCTCTGTAGGGCCTGTATTTTTGTGATTCTTCATTGTAAATAGAGGACATTAAGTCATTCCATACAGGCTTACAAGCAAAGCATACAATATCTGTGTCACAGTACGTGACCACACAGCTTGAAATACATTAGCATGACAAAGTACAAAAAAATAAAAATTCTGCATTTCCGTATCATTTGAGACATTTGTATACCAGTTACTCTTGCATACCAGAACCTGGCTAGAGTTTAACCAGGTGATTAATCACTTTTAATCTCACCAGCCCAGGCTCTCACAAACTGTCAACTCTATGCTGTACAAAGCAATTATAAAGTGCCGGTAGATTCCGTAACGCTGTACAATGGGTAGGACAAAACAAATGGGTTAGACACACTGCGAACAATGTGAGAGGAGCCTGCTCAAGAGCTTGCAATCTAGTAGAGGGTGATGCAATGCGGTAAGGGTAAATAGCTGAGTATGAGAAGTAATGGGTTGCTTAGGGACTGTATGGGAGACCAGGAAACGTGCAATAGGGGGGGATTACGGAGGGATCTGTGCAGGTCAAACACCTGAAGGAGTGCTGATGGCATTCAGCTGATTTATGGTCTTTGGGAATAAGATTAAGTAAATGTTGGAAAAGGAAATCCCGATGAAATTAAAAACTGATATCTAGTCCAGGTAGTGGCCCAGATGCTCAATGAGGTTAGTCGAAGGGACATGAAGACAAATATCACCCCAGTAGTTTACTTAATCTAGGGTCATTATTGCAACCTTGACCTGATGTGAAGTTCAGTACGACACTATAATATGGATTTTGCCACATTTAAACATTATAATTTTATTTTTCTTGCCTTTATCAGCTTCCTACAATTACCCTCTGTCACTTAGTCCAGCGGTGGTTGACGAGACGTCTAAGTTACAAGACTCCTCTCCTGGGCCTGCGTGCGTGTCTGAACTGGAATCTCTGGAAGGGATGGTAGAAGTTGTTGTGGTTCAGCAATACAAGTGCAAGATGTGTCGGTACAAAAGCTCGTCCAAGGCCACGTTGCTCCGTCACGTAAAAGAGCGTCACATCCAAACAGGTACAAAGACCTTTTACTGCTAAACAGCCCAATGTTCGTACTGGCTATATGACTTGTTGGAGAATCATATTATTGTGGGGAACATAGCACTTTTAATACAGATCTCATTTAGTATAGTGCCAGTTTTCTTTCTGCATACACAGAAACTGAGAAATGCTACATAGGGGGTTACTCAGAGAGCACCGACATGTCGCCAACATTTCGGTGCTCTCTCGTTCCACGTACTTCGGGGAATCAACTTTCCCCACCCTGCATTGAATTCAGCATTCACTGCAGGGTCCCTGAAGTGCAGGGAAGGGACTCAAATCTGCCAGAAAACCGCATCCGACACGATCTGAAGTGAATCGAACTTGGAAGTGCAGGGAACGGGAGAGCACCGAAATGTCGGTGACATTTTTGGTACTCTCTGAATAACCCGGGTAGTGTTAGGAAAAGTTGTCACCTATTGAAATATTTCATCCTTAGATTCTAAGAATGTGCGTAAAGACAATGAGAGCAGATTCCGACCACCAGAAGAAGAGGAGGAAGATGATGATATTATAGATGCTGGAGCCATAGATGATCCAGATGGTAAGAACACTTGGAAGTTCCCTCTTACTGTACAATTTCATACAAACTCAGTGGGGATTGTTTTGATGTTGTTTAACTAACCAGGAGCACTGATGCGGAAGTTTGTTCCATGCTGCAATGAGAAACCTCCTACCCTTTTCACTGTATACCTGCAGATGTGCCATTCTTCATCCTTGTAAATGCACGTTCTCCTCTAATCTGGGTGTCCTTTGGTTTTACTGTGCAGGTGACAGTGACTACAGTCCTGGAGAAGAAGTAATTCGCTCTCACCAGTTTGAGTCGCCGGCTGTGACCATCGCCAGGGAAAGACCTCGCAGAATGCCTGGGCGTCCACGCAAGATTCAGCGTATTCATGGTGGGTTGTGTATGCCTCTTTCTGCTCACATAGTGGATATGCAAAGATTGTTCTAAATACCTTTTTTTTTTTTTTATTATTTTTTTTTTATCTATCACAGGTCCTGTTGTGCATTCAAACATTAGCCAAATTGATGTTGTAATTGGCTCAACCGTCGATGAAAATAAAGATCCCACTTGCAACAGCCAAGAGGAACAAAAGCTTCCCACTAGGAACCGTGGACCTCTTGCAAGAGGTTTCGGCTCAAGAAAGTACCGCAAGTACCGAAACCGCAGGTTGGTTTTTTCGTTTGATCGTGGTAAGGGAATGAAAGCATGATACCAGATTATACTAAATCTGGTTAAAGATTGCTATGGCCTTTGGACTTTTAGGTAAAAAAAACCTTTTTATTTTTTAACAAAATTCTTTTAATGTTTACAATTACTTTGGTTGTATAAGAGTGTACCGCATGTATTCTAGACAGATGTGAATTAGAAGAAAATATCAATGAAGATGAGCACCTATGCCGTTACTAGTTGTACATTTACATTAACACCAATAAATCAGCATGATGCTAGTACAGGCTGGGCACCCCTTATCCAGAATACTTAACCCCTTCACCACCAAGTGAGTTTCCAAAAAATCATTGTCAGAAATCAGTGTTTTTTTTTGTTTGTTTTTTTCTTAATCATTGTAATTATACAGTAAGATCTATTTCAGCATGTACCCATTTTATTTCTTACTGTAAATAACATATTTTGGCCAGTAGATGACACCATCTACTGCCAAATTTGAGTTACAGCACTTTGAGCTGCTGGTCTATTTTCTTCTTTCCCCTGCATCAGCTGCTGAAAGCCCAATATTTCAGTTTTTTTCAGCAGCTGATTTTACGCAGTTTTAGCTTTTTTGGGTATTCTGCCCACAGGGCTAAAACTTTGGGGGCACCTTCTGCAGCCCAAAAGCAAACGAAATTTGTTTGCAGCAAACTAATCTCATTTGCTTTTGGGCTGCCGATCACCAGATCCAGCTATCTCAATATCTGGGAACAGATGGTGCCTTTTGAAGCCCGAAATATCTCAATAATAAAGGGGTTCAGTGCAGAAGACTCTGACAAATCTGTTATACTTGCCTCCCTGACGCTCCGGACGAGTTTTGCTGCCCATTGATGCTTCTTCAGTGGCTGCAACACCACAAGGAACTTGCTGTATGACTCTGTGCTACTCCAGTGTGACATGCTGCACAACGTCAGGGAGGGTTACGTTGATTGTTCAGTATGTACCTCGTAATAGGTTGCATAGCACCTCTCAGAGTTTATACATGCTGGTGCTGCAGCAGACAGTGTATTGTGGTTTCCCTGTTGTGCCCCTCCTCTCCTCTGGCTTTGGATTCTCCTGAGGTCCCAAGTGCTCCGGTAAGGGGTGCTCAACCTGTATATCACTGCTGCGTCATAACATTAGATCATGTTAAAAGAAACCTGCTCAACACGTGCGCAAAAACGCATTAACGCGTGGGGCAAAACCCTTTGCGCAGAACGTCGTATTGCAATGTCAGCGCAACATACGTGCGTATACGTCTACCGCGGGTGAACCTGCGCGAACTTACTGTACTTTGCGCGTCCTATACTTAACATTGTGAGCGCAAATACGTTTGTGCGCTGGTACGCGGATGGTATTACAATCTATGCGCAGTTTGTAACACACAGCCTTTGCGCGCATAATTTTCGCAACTCCTAAAAGCTGGTGTTAATGGAAAATTCTATCAACCTGGCCGAAACCAAATACACCAGCCCAAAAAAAAATACGCAGCAAAGTATAGTTACACATTCTACACATACCAAACCAATAAATTTGAGACGTTGTGTGCGTTTTTTTTGTTGATGCAGCATATATGCGCAGATTGACTTTGACAGGCGCAAAAACTTAACGCGAGACAATTGTGGTTCTTAATTCTGATTGGCTGAAACACGTGAAAAAAACAGTCCGCACACTGATTTCTGCGCACAACGTTGCTACCCGGGTGTTTTTGCGCGTCCGTTTTATGCGTGTAATTTTTTGGACTGATGAAAAATGCGCGAGGATTGTAATACCAGCGTTTTACGCGCGTTCACGTTTAACGCTTCGTGCAAAAATTTACGCGTTGCGCGTGTGTTTTCGCGTGAAGAATGTAATCGTGCCCTTACTGTGCATATACAAATATCTCTGAACACATGAACAGATTATTGATGGAAAAGCATGGCACGCAAATAGCTCTTGGAAAAGGTCATTCTTCTATGCATGGGCACGGTAGGGAATGTATCACGTTAGTATGCGTTCACTGTGATTTAAGAGGTGAAAAAAATGTAATGTGGTACAATGTCATCCCTAGGTACTTCAAAGCATCAAATAAGCAGCTGGTCAGGCCGTTTCTGTGCCGTGTCTGCGGTTCTCGTTTTCTTACGCATGAAGAGTTTAACTTCCATGTGACCTCACACGATGGAAACGATCCTCAGACCTTCCGCTGCCTGCAGTGTAATTATCGGTGTCGCAGGTGGACCTCCCTCAAGGTGAGTGGGTGGCAGGAATTGTGGCGAGAGCACTGTTCTCTGATGAAGGGATGTAGCACCTGTAACATTTGTACTTTACCTGTGTCTCCAGTACTGGTCATGCTACTGGGGCACATTTTAAGCAGTGCTGTTGGTTGTTGTCTTTCTTTTTAAGAACGAGCGATTTTTGCGATGACTCGTTCTCCCGAAAACAAGACTGGGTTCAGAATGGAATATCAGTTTTCAGACCCTGGTGTTAAGTGGTTTTGCAAAAGCCTGAGATCCCATGGTGCTCTCTGCCTCGTCCTCTGAACTCAAACAGCAGAAAACTGGGACAAATAGTTCCCAGTGTCCTTCCACGGCTCCTGTGCGACCTCTCTCAAGCGAGGTTGTGCTTGGCTCGATGGCGTCCTCTGCACTCTGGGAGCCTTCTACCAGCAGTGATGTGCTGCGCTGCCGCCGGTATCCTTTAGCGAATCCCTATTCTAGCTTGAGCAGCTTCTATAGAGTACATAACAGGGTGCTGTTGATGGTCATTGGCTTGCGACAATCATATCCCCCCTTTGTGGCTCCTTGTTACCGACTCGGTAGGAATTGGGCCACATGTTTACATGTCAAGGTGGAGCACTTTGTCTAGTCTGACTTTCAAAACCTCTGTAAATAACCGGACACTCATGTAGCATTGCATTCAATTTTCTTTGTATCATTTGACCTCACTCACCTCCTTTTCTTTGTACTTTCTTCAAGGAACACATGTTCAAGCATAACGGATCCAAGCCACATAAATGTGATCAGTGCGACTACACCAGTGTGTACAGGAAGGACATAATACGGCATTCGAGTGTGCACAAAAGGGAAAGGTGAGTAGTTTCTAAAGATAACCTGCAATCAGAAAATGCACGATTCAATCTATAGAGAAATTGAGCATAGCTTGCAAAGGTAGATTTGATCATTAAAAAACATAGACTGTGCAGCTACAAACATGATTTGGGGCCACAATTAGCCGCAAGAACTCGGCACTCATCTCTTTGGCCCATGATGCTTCAAATTGCAGGAAACAAAGGAAATTCATAAGGATAGTATATAATGTGTCTTGTACAGGCATCCATGTGTGCCACGGTCATATCGCCCAAATTCTACATTTCCCTAGCACATTAACGGTACCAGATTACCAGCATTTTCTGACGTCTGGTGAACACTTTGGGGATCTGTAAAATGAGAACGGACTTTGAGAAATTTAGAGATATATATATATATATATATAGAAACATAGAAAATGTCGGCAGATAAGAACCTTCCGGCCCATCTAGTCTGCCCAATTACATGGATACTTTACCTGGATTTATCTTTTGTTTAGGATAGCCTTATGCCTATCCCATGCCTGCTTAAATTCGAATACTGTTTTGTCCTCTACCACTTCTACTGGAAGGCTGTTCCATGTATCCACCACCCTCTCAGTAAAATAATGCTTTCTGATGTTACTTTTAAACCTTTGCACCTCTAATTTAAGACTATGTCCTCTTGTTTTGCTACTTTGTTTCCTTTTAAATATACTCCCTTCCTCTACCTTGTGGATTCCCTTTTACGTATTTAAATGTTTCTATCATATCTCCTCTGTCTCGTCTTTTTTCCAAGCTGTACATGTCAAGATCATTAAGCCTTTCCTGGTAACTTTTCTCCTTCAAGCCGTACACCATTTTAGTAGCCCTTCTCTGAACTCTCTCTAAGATGTCTATATCCTTCTGGAGATACGGTCTCCAGTACTGCACACAGTACTCCAAGTGAGGTCTCACCAGTGCTCTGTATCACCAGCGTATAGCCGTAGTAGTGATACCTTTTTTTTTTTATTGGACTAACGTTACATTTAAAAGACTTGGCTTCGGTCAGCGTTACTGTAGTATTGACCATTTTTGGGAGATATTTTAGCTGTATATAGTTATGCTCTTGGATTAGGGTGCTATACAGTTACTGGCGTTTCGAAAGTGCCCTATTACTTCCGCGGTGGCAGCGTATGGTCAGATGGGTGTGTACAGTTCAAGGGGGTTAGGTTGGCATATCTTGGGGCCCTGAGAGCGGCTAGAGTTGGTAAGTCCAGGGGCTTGGAGCTGTTAACCGCTTGTACACCATCCCTCCGCACATGACTACTATACTCGGGTGATTTTGGCATCTGGACTAACATGGCTTACCAAATCTACAAATATATATACAGTATTTTCTGCTGTATAAGACTACTTTTTATACTTAAAAACATCCCCCCAAAAATTGGGGGTCGTCTTATACGCGGGATATACAATACAATATGACGAGTATAGCCCAAAACCTAGTTTTTAACTGGAAAATTAGGGGGTCGTCTTATACACCCGGTCGTTTTATACTCCAGAAAATACGGTATATTATTTTTATTCTACCTTCGGCGCCATGTCCTTGTAAACTGTATCCAGGGCTCATTATCACTTCTGTATTTAAAATTATAAATGGACTAAATTGTTACTGTATTATTTGTGCTATGGGTAATGTTTTGTGTGCTGCTAATATCTGAATTTTATTTCCATGGAACATTGTGGGTGTTTTAATAATTCATCTTACGCTGCAATTGTCTCTGTGCCTACTGATCTCTGAATTAGGTTTCTTTGGGACTTTGTTAAAGATTTAATAATTCATGAAGGACAACTGCTTTTTGTGTTTTTTATTTTTCCCCCTGTATTTCCCTGAATTCTTTGCATAATATTGCAAATTGTGAAATGATTAAAATTCACTTTTCCCCCCCTCATTTAGCAAGAAGAAAGGTGATGAGGTGAGTGCTTTTGGATCCCATATTCGCATTATTTTAGCTACTTTCTTCTTATGCTTACAAATAATTATTCTTTAAGATTTACTTAAAGGGGCACTAATCGATACTTCCTACCTCCCCCTCCCCCTTTTTTCCGTTCCTTAATAATTGGGCATATGCTGCTGACAGCATCTGCTCAATTATTTTATTTTTTATTTAAGTAGTAAATACTCCCCTTTTCTCCCCTTGCCCACTGCTCGTCCTCGTCAGCTCAGGGCTTCCGAAATGCGGATGTCCCTTCAGCTTTTCTACGCATTCGCACAGGATACGCAAGTTCAGCATCTCTCAGAACTCCTGAAATGTTGAACGCAAGTTCTGTAGCTCCTGCACAGAACGACATTTTGGATCGGCTCTTTGCATGCGAGTGCAGCTCCATCAGCTGCCTCTCTCAAGACATTCAGTATTGCAGGCGGTCTGAGAGAGGGTTATCTCCGCACGCAGCGAGTGCCAACATCACCCATGACTGGTGGCTGGGAAATTATGGTTTAAATGGGTTATCCGTTCCTTTAACATTTTAACTGCTGGAGCAATTTAAGAGGAAAACCTTTCTTCATGTCACTAGATGTGTGTATTTGTGATTATTTAATTTGCCCTACAATGGTTAAAAGATCAGCAGAAGTGATTGGGGAGGAAAAAGCCATTGCCCATACTATCTTATTCTCTGAATATATTGGTATTTTCCATGGCCCCGATTTATCTGTATCTGCAGGAGTGTTTGTTTTGTTTTTTTTGAAGATATGCACTCCTCTTTTTAGCAGGGGGGGTGTGTCCCCCTCACCTATTTATAAGGAGGGATGCGCCTCCTTGTCTTTGCTAGCAGGATATAGAAATGACAACCGTTTTTATAGGCCAATGTTATCATAGAGCTCCTTCCATACACCTCAATCTATACCCATGCTTTCATTTCCACACAAAAAGGTCTGCATAATTTTTATATGCTAAAGTAGACCCTATCACTAACAATTATGTTGTTTTTATCTGCTTATGCTGCGGGCTACACGAGTGCACTGAGTGCGTCCGTCTGCCCGCACTTCCCTGCGTCCGTCACAGCTTTTGACAGGATGGACAGGGAAGGCCACACAGAATAGCATGCGCATGAATTGCACGCGCTACCACTGGACGTGATTTTCAGCCTCCCCGGCAGAAAGCTACGACGGACACTGATGGGGCTACAAAGTGTTATGGAGGATCACACTTTGTAGCGCTGTGCGCACTAACTGTGCTCAGTGAGGTGGCCACACGGGCGTGAGAGTGGAAGGAACGTCCACTCTCACGGATGTTCCTTTCGCTCTGAAAAACGTTTGTGTGCCCGCAGCCTAACTCCATTTATATTCCACCCCATGCAAACTATATCGGCCATGTTTAAAGGGACACCTATAATTTATTCATTAAAAATTGCCACCCCGCAGCATGTAGAATCCATACACTGCAGGTAAGAAATCATAATGGAATCCCAGGTGACTTGCCTTGACTTTCTTGCTGCAGCATATGAATTATACATGTTACAGCACTTTTCCCTGTGCTCTCCTCTGCATGAAATAGCAATATGTGTCCGTTTTAAACATGGCCGATATGGTCACCCTATATATGTACCCCTCTTTGCAATGCTGTTTTTCCATTGCTGTTGTTTTCCACTCAAATAACGTGTCCATCGTTCACATTTTTTCCTCCTTGCAGTCGGGGAAAGCCAGGTCTTACCCGTGCCCTGTGTGTAGCCGCGTTTATACCATGCAGAAGAGATTAACCCAGCATCTGAAGACTCACAGTGCTGAGAAACCACACATGTGTGACAAGGTAACAAATCTATTTCTCTATGCATGCAAGGACAGCTGTTGTGCGGAAAAAATATTTGCAAGTTCTCACTACACTGTTTTTTGTTCATACAGTGCGGAAAAGCCTTCAAGAAGCGGTATACCTTTAAGATGCACTGTCTGACTCATCTTCAAAGCGTGGACAGCAGCAGGTACCACCACGTTTGCTAGTTTCCGATATTCAAGAGCAGACATTTGTCCAAAACCAGATATATTAAAGAATACATATGGGGGGGGGGTAACCGCTCCAGGCTGCCCAAGTTTACAGCACTTCACTTCTGACTGACGACAAAGTTAAACCCCAATAATAATATGGTTTATTAAAGATGGTCTCTGGTTTCTCACTTGAGTCCTGGGGTAAAATGTCCCTCCGCGTGGATAAATGTTTACTTTTTTATTTTTCAAAAATAATCCTCTAGTTCAGTCCTTCCCAACCCTGGTCCTCAAGTACCTCTAACAGGCCAGGATTTTAGGATCACCTTGGGGAAATGCAGACTGAATCCTGCAATCGCCGAGCAGCAAATCCTATCACCTGTGCTGCGCTTCACATATCCTGCAATCCTGGCCTGTTACGGGAACCTGAGGACCAGGATCGGGAACCACTTCTCTAGAGCAGGGATCTCAAACTCTACTCGCCCCACGCAACCGATGTTTCTGATCTACAACTCCCATGATTCTTTGTCTTTCTATTGCACGCACAGGGTTCTGGGAATTGTAGGTTGGGAGCACCTGAAGATTAAGATACTTTCTTTAGAGAGAGCAGAAATACAACACAGCGCTTAAAAAGACCAAAGTCCAAATAAGACAGTGGGGTAGACACCCGATATGTCCACAAGCAGAAGTAGCTGACTTTATAGATGAATCTTCTCAATAGTGTAGATACGGTATGCACTGTAGGGAGAAAACACAAAACAGAGGGACCAAAATTGCGCAGTATCCCGGTATCCAGAATGAAAGTAGTGCGTATTGATAGTAAACTCACATTCTGTGGAGCCTACGACCGGCTCTTAGGAATCAGGCGGACTGGGACTTTGTTTCAGGTGCCCATATAACCTTCAAGCGACTTTTCCAGAAATCTCCAGAGATAGGGACACAAACCAAAGACCAGGACGCGTTTCGCCTATACAGGCTTCCTCAGCTGGTAATCATATGTCTGTTCTTGCTGCTGCCTTTTTATATAATACACATTCAATTAACAATGTAAAAAATCAGTCAATCACTCAGGATTAATTATACTCAAATCAGGTGTGGCTAAGTGGCTCCCGCCATCTTGTGCATGTCTGGAGGGTCTGCGTGTCACCCCGAAACGCGGAAGTGTTAAAAAAGCGCAAATAAAAAGGAATTTATTATTCATGTACAGATACATTGCGCCCGCCATTTTGCGCATGCGCAGTCATCCTGCGTTTCAAACTGAAACGCAGGATATCCAAATCGCCGCGCTATTTAAGATTTAGCATCGGAAATCGCTCCCACTCGTGACACGAGGCAGGGAGGGGGGGGGCACATGCCCAACAGTCACTATGGTAGGGGGAAAACCCCTTTAATTGGATACAGAATAAATATTTCAAAAACGCATTGGGCCCACCTTTTTGCGCATGCGCAATTGTCCTGCGTTTCAAACTGAGACGCAGGATCTCCAAATCACCGCGCTACTTAAAATTTGACTTCAAAAAATCACTCCCACTCGTAAAACGAGAAGGGGAGAGGGGGACATATGCCCAACAGCCACTGCAGAAATGGGGGGGACCCCTTAGATCCAGAACAAATATATCAATAAAAAACATCGCAAACATTGTGTTGTTATAAAAGAGGGAATTATCATAAGCACTATGTATTGATTGGATAACATATGTGCCATTATAATGAACAGTGTCATACAGTAGCTTAAATTATCGGGCCACTGACTGGTAAGGTATAGGGACATCTATATACATTAAGATGACAAAAACAATATCTAAAATAATATTAGCATTGTTAAAAAGATAAAACTATAAAATAAATGTCCACACATATATAGATATTGGCAACATGTAATTAAATTTAAACTATGTGTAATAATAAATTTTAAATAATGGAATAATAAATATAATGGGTGCTTTACACAAATAAAAGAAAAGTGCCCATAACTCACGTGTGTTTGAATGTAATAATATTGGGAATGTATTAAAATCGCTACAATCCAATTAATATAGTGGATAAATATATTCAATTCAATCGTGTGATACTCACTACAGTGATAGACTGTATCGCTCTACTGGTGCCTGTATATATGTGAAAAATAACCTAGGGTTAAAGTGCTGTGTTGCAATCTGGTGTTCATAAATATACTATATATTATAAATAAAAATGGGAAAATATTGAAATATTTATTCTGTATCCAATTAAAGGGGTTTTCCCCCTACCATAGTGACTGTCGGGCATGTGCCCCCCCCCTCCCTGCCTCGTGTCACGAGTGGGAGCGATTTCCGATGCTAAATCTCAAATAGCGCGGCGATTTGGACATCCTGCGTCTCAGTTTGAAACGCAGGATGACTGCGCATGCGCAAAATGGCGGGCGCAATGTACCTTTACATGAACAATAAATTCCTTTTTATTTGCGCTTTTTTAACACTTCCGCGTTTCGGGGTGACACGCAGACCCTCCAGACATGCACAAGATGGCGGGAGCCACTTAGCCACACCTGATTTAGAGTATAATTAATCCTGAGTGACTGATTGATTTTTTACATTGTTAATTGAATGTGTATTATATAAAAAGGCAGCAGCAAGAACAGACATATGATTACCAGCTGAGGAAGCCTGTATAGGCGAAACGCGTCCTGGTCTTTGGTTTGTGTCCCTATCTCTGGAGATTTCTGGAAAAGTCGCTTGAAGGTTATATGGGCACCTGAAACAAAGTCCCAGTCCGCCTGATTCCTAAGAGCCGGTCGTAGGCTCCACAGAATGTGAGTTTACTATCAATACGCACTACTTTCATTCTGGATACCGGGATACTGCGCAATTTTGGTCCCTCTGTTTTGTGTTTTCTCCCTACAGTGCATACCGTATCTACACTATTGAGAAGATTCATCTATAAAGTCAGCTACTTCTGCTTGTGGACATATCGGGTGTCTACCCCACTGTCTTATTTGGACTTTGGTCTTTTTAAGCGCTGTGTTGTATTTCTGCTCATTCGATTGTCATTCGGGTATTTAGAGAAACCCCCACACACAGCATTCAGCGAGTGGGACAGACACCTTTCCGGTGGGCGCTTCACCCCTCCCCTTTCTTTTCTTTAGAGAGACTCCAATACATTGGGTTCTGAAAATAAAACAAATTCAGTTATTCTGTGTGTGTATTGGAAATTGGGGGGTGGGTGTGTGTGTATTGGAAATTGGGGTGTGGGTGTGTGTGTATTGGAAATGGGTTGGGTGTGGGTGTGTAATGGAAATTTGTGTGTGTGTTTAAAATGTGACTGAATTGCAGTTGTTTAGCAAGAACAAAAATGATTCCCACATACTGATATCAAAGCGTTGATCCTGACTCTTTATAAATAATAGTAATTGTATTTGTAAAGCACCAACATAGCCACAGCGCTGTATAACGAGTAGCACAAAACAAACCTAAAACTAGCAAAGATAAGTCTGACACACGGAGAATGATGGAAGAAGAGGAACTGCCTTACTTTAGTCGCTATGCACTCCAAACAGTAGCTTATTTTTTTTTTTGTTATTTTACTTTTCTTTTGGAGCCATCTCTGTTTTTCACCCTTCGCCTTCATGTGAGCAAAGCTGATGTGAAACAGAGCGTACAGTTTCTGCATACTGGGTGTCACAAATAGTAACTAGGTCAGTTGGCATCTCCAGCTCGGCATGCAGAGCTGTACTGTGATGCATTTCTGCAATCAAGCTTTCAGTTCACCCCAGGGAATTGAGATCTTCTTTGTGTTTTAAGAGCCGGCCAGGATAACATATCTAAATCAAATCCATAACAACACTTCTGGGTATACGGCTATTTAGATTGCAGCTTAACAAGCTTATTACGCTGGTGCAAACCTTTTGCACTAAGCAGGGGGAGCGATTTACCCCCCCACCTCCCCTTTTTCTAACTGAATCTGAGAAGCTGGGTTAAGCAACTGAACCCAGCATAACCGGCATATTATTCCAGGAAGCCCTGGGACGGGCAGCCATTGATCGGCACCCATGGAACGTTTATTCATCACAATCTTATGCTTAGGTGTTTGAGCCCGGAATAACCATTTGTTTACTATATGTACACATTTCAGCACAATGTTACATAGGTTGTAAAACATATTTCAGTGTGAATGACACATTATCAAGCTCTAAGGCTGGGGTCAGACGAGCACTGACTGCGCACAGCAACGGACGGACGTTTTATCCGTTAATTTTGACTGATGTTGAGAAAAAGCAAAAAAAAAACTGTATGCAGTTTTTTTTCTCTACATCTGTCTAGCTTTTTCACGTTGATGCCATTTTGGCGTCCGTTGCGCGCGCGTGAAAAAGTGTGCACGTGCTTCGTGTGTTGTTCTCTTGACTCCTTTGAAAAGCTACAACGGACAGCAAACAGTACGGTCTGGCGGACGCAGAAAGTGCGCTCGTCTGACGTGGGCCTAAGACAGGGGTCGGCAACCTTGGCCCTCCAGGTGTTTTCAAACTAAATCTCCCATAATGCTCTGCCACCCATTAGATTGGCTAAGCCTCATGGGAAACTTGGCTCAAAAGCATCTGGTCTCGAGCAAGAATTCAAGCGAGGACTCATTGAGGCTATAATCAATTCCTGGCATCGTTTGATCACGGAAGAGGATGTCAAAATACATGTAGAGTCAATGGCCTAGAAGGTGTCAGGCAGTAGTTAAGGCCAAAGGCTATCCGACACGTTATTGAAAAAACACATTGTGATAGCCAAGATGCATTATGGGACATTTCCAGCCAAAATGTAACTTCTTTTAAGATTTTTTTTTTAAGACATTCATTTAATATATTACATTTTACTTGTGCTATTACGTTTTTAGAGCTTTTTATATAAAAAGTAACTTAAACTGCAAAAGTAAGTTGTAGCTACAATTCTGGCCACCAGTGTACTTGTGCTGACAAAATGCTGTGTATGGATACCTAATGAAGTCCACACTGACCTAAACATTGCTGCTTACAGGTATAAGTGTGAGTTCTGTGACTACATCTGTGAGGACCGCAAGCGACTTCTGAATCACCAACTCACCCATATGAATGACAAGCCGTTTAAATGTACTCAGTGCCAGTATCGCACCAACCGTCAGGACTTCTTGTTGTCCCACCAAGCCACTAGGCACGCAGGTTTGCTCTTCACCAGGGTAACTTTGGGTTGGGGAAGTTTCACGTGTGACAGGTTTCTTTAGGTTTTTTTGTGTTTTTAAAAATAATAAATTGTATATGGAATAAAGAGCTAATTGGGTTTTTTCAGGCCAGGCCATAATTCCTTTGTGTTTCTTACCAGGTGGAAAGCCCTTCGCTTGCGACTACTGTCAATTTTCTACAAAGCATAAAAAGAACGTGCGCCTTCACGTAAAGAGTCGGCATCCTCACCTGTTCCAAGAGTGGGACCAGCGCCACCCAGAGGACATTCCCTCACAGCGACAGCCTTTCTTCTCTCTCCAGCAAATTGAAGAATTGAAACACCAACACGAGCAACAGGGGAATGCTGCTCAACATGCACCGGAAGTGGAGGTTAGGGCTGCTCCAACTTGACCATATACAGCTGTAGGAATATGAAAGAACTGACATAATTCTATTGATAAAACCAATATGAATGAATAGTTCTCCACCTACTGCAGCCCAGAGATCAGGACACCCTGAAGCCCTCAAATAATACAATATACAATGGCGCATAATTAGTGCTTCTAACTAGATAGATACCAGTAGGGCAACCCAGATAAAGTTGGGTGCCCAAAATGATGGACTTCCAGTTCCACTCCCTAGTCTGGAAGGAAATAGGGGTAGAAAACTAAATATAGTGTAGTACTTTAATACAATAAAAAAATTATTAAAAGCAGAAAACAAATTCACAAATTACAAAGCACATAACCAAATGTGCATATGTTCTTTTGCCGCAGTGGCTCAAACCTGCCGATCATAGTCCCCATCAGTCCATTATCAATCAATCTCGGCTGAGAAAGTGAGATCGTTACTCACGAAATGCATTGCGCTGCTAAATTGGAGTGCCGGGATTGTGGACTAAGGGACCTCATACCGGATCATCACATTCGTTCTTTACCTACCAGAAGGCGGATAATAGACTGTATATCCGTGTTTGTATATATTAAACTATAGATTTCTTTTCTTCTAGTGATGTCTCATTTTCTCATTTCCCTACAGAACCCAAACCCCCAACTTGCTTGCGATGAGCTGCAACAACCAACCCAACAGGTGATAGAAGAGCAATCTCCGAACACACTTCAAGCTGCTGCAATCATATATGACCAAGGTGAGCATTGATGTTTAACATAATGAATATTATTATAAATTCTCCTGGTTTTAAAACTCTTATAAACAAAGAAATCCGTTAATATGTCCTTTGGATAAAACCCTCAAAAACTGCTTATTTTTCCAGGAGAGGAAGAGCTCACAACTCGAGCTGCCCTTGACTTGCTTTTAAACATGAGCGCACAAAGAGATGGCTCAGCGGGTGCCCTGCAGGTATGTTTTCAGGAATATCTGTGTTCATATACATGTTCCCTTTTATAGAGGGGGTAATTGTGGGCATCTAAATGTTGAAGGATATCCAGTATAAGGTGGTACACAGGAAAAAATAAAGATATCTGAATTGTGATTAAGAACCATAGTTTGTTGCTTGGTGGAAAAAAACAAAAACAGAAGTCTTTCTATTTATTTTTTAGAATACCTTTTTGTATTTTTATTTAAATGAAATTCACTGCAGGGTTGGCGAATTTAATTCACCGAACTGCGGCGAAAGGGAGAGCTCCAAAATGGCAGTGCTCTTTGAATAACCCTGTAAAAGTTTCTGGGGGTTGGTTATTCTATGTTCATTTTTGCCATCCATTGCCATGTAACATGCCTTATACGTGGTTTTATTATTTTCTGGTGGCTTGCTTGGCAGAAATAAGAATTTTTCATTGCAAATGCCTTCGCGTTCATACTTTTTTTTTTTTTTTCTTGCATTATTCCTACTGGGAGTGCCTGCGTGGGAGTAAAAGATGTCCTTTTACAAGGATGCTGTATCGCCTGCAGAAATACGTCAAATGTAGATCTATCTCTGTACAGCACCGTAACACGTGTGGAAAACCTTAAGGCTTGTTATTTGTTATACAGGTTGCTGTGGTTAAGTCTGGTTCCTGTGTGGATGGTCAGGGAGCAGACGTTGGTGACCAGCAACCACAGATGGCTCAGGTCTTGACTCTACACATGGATGAAAGCGAAGTGGCAGACATCCAACAGGCTGGATTTGAGGAGACCGGCTTGCAGCAGATCACCATTAACACGGCATTCACAGCTGCAGAGTACAGTCTAATAAATGCAGAGAATATTCAGACATCGCTTTGCAGGTAATAAGTGAAAGCATAAAGCCTGTGATGGATGTGGCACGAGTGTTACGCAATACTGTTACATCAGGCAACTTATTTGTATGTCATTTATAGAACTGCTCTGTGTAAAGAGACCAAAGGGTCAGCAGGACAATACATTGTGTGAACAGCAAATGGAGATATTGAGGCGGACCGTTTAGCATTAAATTAGAGCATGTTTCTAACACACTATCATGATTGTGTAAACTACAGAAGGATAGCCGGACCAAAGAAAGACACAAAGCCATCATCCGTTTCAACCCATCCCTTTCTGCTCTTTGATGCTACCCTAAAAGGTGAAGTCAGACTTCTCCTGACTTCACCCTTTTAGTGAAGAGACCTGTAAGCCTTTGCGGGTACCTCCGTCAACAATTTTGCTTTGTGTGCCGGTTGATGGTCAGAGGTGGGGGAAAGTGTACTTTATGGGGCACACATACCTTGCAAGAGGCCTGTGCCCCAGAGAATACATTCCCCCATTTCTTGAGTTCCTGATCACAAGGGAAGAAAAAAAGTCAATCCCTATCCATGCTGCATATTTGCATTGGGATCGAGGGAGCAGGGTCTTTCCCAGCCTGTTCTTCTCTAAAGGTCCTCTTTTGGCCCAACAGCAGCAGAACACATTATAGCAGCTTGTAACTGCGTCAAAAAAAAGGGAAAAAATTCTTTCACTCCAAAGTCTCAATCTCCAGTCTTCTTTATACCAAAACCCATAGATGAAAACAACCTTTTTGTTTCATCTTTTTGTTTTTTTGTAAAGAGATAAATATATATTTATACCATACATATTGATACCCTATTTTTCTACATAGATGTATTTTACCTTTGCAGCTGCAGAATGACTTGGTATATCGGGTCATTCAATGTCACATCATCCAATTAAAACTCTACCATGACATTAAGGTTTTATGTATTGGTTGATTAGACATGGAATGACCCTAATAAATTATATATATTATAAAGTTTATAATTGTAGAAGACCTTTACACATCCCAGCAATTCAGAGAACTGCTTTGCCTACAGAGCTCATGTGCTACATTCCCCATGTGCAGCAACAAACTCTGGGTGGGACAAGCAAATGAAGTCTCGCATTTCTCACTTTTTTTGCAATGCTATAATATATACACACAATAGTAAATATGAGAAGATTAAAAGGGACTTTATTTTTCTTCTATTTACTATTGTGGCAGAGTGAGCACCATCATTTTTTTTTCTTTCTATATACGTTTTATATTTTACATGTTTTAGAACTGGACTGTGCTAGCTTGGATATATTACGATTTTGAGGTGGTCTGCACAAGGAAATTTTGCTTTTTCTTGATGGTGCTTTATATGAGGACTTCATTTGATGTTTATTGATATTTGTACCGCGGGGTTCTCAATCTGTTTTATTGACCTCCGTATAATGCTACGTGGTTCTCTCATGCACAGTTATTCTCCTTTCATTTTTGTCTCACTATAACCCTAAATCACTCATGTAGAACAGATTGCTCTTGTTTATTCCTCATCCTAAAACTAAAAGTTCTATGTTGCGGATTGCAGTGATGCTGACCTTCCAACGGAGACCCCTCAAAATCTACTGGGGGAGGCTTTAAATGACCAAAGTGCAATTCAGGTCCTTCCTAAATCTCAGCATGTTCAGGTAATAAGAAATCCCAGCCGCAATATTCCGTCTTTTACCCCCAACGTTCCCATTTCTCTCTAAAGCGTGAATTCTCCCAACTTTCTTTCTCTTTTCTTTTTGTGTTCCACTTTACGTCTTCAGCTTGAACAGGATGACTCTCCTCAAGCTCCAATCGTTAAGAAGTTTTCCTGTAGGCTTTGCAGTTCTACTTTCTGGGGTCGAGCAGAAATGGAGAGTCACAAGAAGGCGCACATTGAGGGAGGCAGCGGATTCAAATGCCACGACTGTAACTATGTTGCTGCATCCTGGGCAGAGATTCGGGTAAGGCAATAAGTAACTTCACCGTAGAACAGGCAATAAATTTGTCAGCATTTCCTGATCCTACGGCTTTCATGCGACAACCATCAGAAGGGGCTCTCATTCTTTCAGATCTCTAGATTTGTACTGAATAATTAATCTGCCAGCGATTCATGTTGTGCTTCTTAATCTCCACATACCCATTTTATGATTCAGAAACGGCAGCAGACATAACATGCCACAAACGCCTACTTTTTTTTCTTTCTTTATACTTTTAAGTTCTTTTTTTCTTATTTAGACAACTTTTTTATTAATTTATACTACTATTAGGAGAATAGGAGACTTTTTTTTTCTTTTGCAGTTTGACTCCCAAATGCAGGAACTCTACAAGCTTTCTGCTCGTCAATTATCCATTGACATGTCACACTTAACCCTCCACTCCACATGTAAATTTGCTAGCAATGTTTAAACATTAGGTTGGGTTTTAGTCAGAGAATCGTTATGATAATTGTAATAAATATTCTATATTTTGGGTGACTCAATGAGAAAACCTATGATTGGAACCTAATAAAGCTTGTCTTTGTGTGGGCCAAAAGGGAACCCCTTTCCCTCTAAGAAAACGGTGGAATAGCTACGTTCCCCCATGTTCCTGCATGACTTGACCCCTGGTTGTCAAGATTAGAATTGACACATGCTAAACAATTTTTTATTATGTATACCAACACCGAAACTGTGGGAAACAAAGACCTATCAAGATGCGGCTCCGTTGTACAATTGTTATACACTCTGCAAAGTCAGAAACATACTTTATTGCCTTCTTATGTAATTTTATGTGATGCCATTCTTCATTTAATAAAAAATTTTGAATAAAAAAAAAAAGAATTGACACATGCACTTTCACATACTGATCCTTGCCTCTCATTCTTGAAATGCATATTTAGCCCAATCTTTGTTTTTTTTTTGCTCTTAGGATCACATGACCCTGCATGCCGATCTCCGTCCTCACCGTTGCGATCAGTGCAGCTTTGCCACCAGGAATAAGAAGGATTTAAGCAGACACGTGATAACACACACCAACCACAGACCACATATTTGTCATTTGTGTGAACAAAGGTATGGATAGACAAGCTTTCTCTTTGTTACACAAAGAAACACAAAACCGAAATGAATGGTGTGTGTGTGTGTGTGAATCTCATATAAACAAGTTGTCTTCACATGACGTAAAAACTGCAACGTTTATTATATCATATTAAAATCATTTGACGTTACAGCTTAATCAACACCAGGGTTTAAAAGCCGTTACTCATAGCTGAATAGCAACCGGTGCACATGAGGAATGAGCAAGGTTGGAATAGCTTCTTGTTCATCTGCTACCTGCACCATAACAGCTCCTATGTAAAATCAATAGTATATAGGAGACGTGCATGTACAATAAGGAGACGTAAGGTCCTTAGGCGTCCTCCAGGCGTCTGTTGGAACAGGATGATGTTATATTAATCTAAATTCTAAAGCTGTTGTGTTTTTACAGCTCAAACTTGGCTTAAATGGCCGCTACCATCAAAAAAAATGCAATGCCCTTATTGTGTTTATGTTGCTGATATCTTACATGTGCTTTGTTTTTCTCTTGTATGTTTAGTTAAGAAAATATTTTCCTCTATGCGTCACTGGGTGTATCCATTGTGTGATATTTTGTGTTGTAAACTGCGCCCCCCCCCCCCCCCCCCGTATCTTTCCATCATTTTCTCGTCACTGTGTGGTTTTGGCCATAGAATGGAGTGAATGGATCAGTCACTGACTCACATCATTATATAGTGTGGGATATATTCAAAGGACATCACCAGGGGATAGATTAGAAGTCTTTTAAGCTCCCTGTTCTATCTCCTTCAGCTGTCAGCTCTTATCTGGAGAACACAATACAGTCCCTTCAGTCTTCTCTAACATTTCCTCCTCCACCTCATTAACTGTTAAATACCGTATAGGATAAAGCACAGCCAGAAAGTAAAACTCCGCATAAGATTTTGGTAAATGTTGCATCATCTGAAAAGTCCACAAAATAGAAACAGGAGATAAAAAAAACAAATTTTATTTTTCCATTTTACATGCAATTACTTTAAACAAAAAGAACAAACCACAGCATGTGTTTTATGTGTGTTTATTTGTAATACACAAATCTAGTTACAGCTTATGTAAGTGGTAATGTCCCTTTTAATGTTGACATTGGACTGGGTTGCCCCCCCCCCCCACCCCATACCTGTTTTGTTTTCATTGTTTCTCCTTTTTGTCTTATATTATGCAACGTTTTGTTTAACGACCATATCCTTTCAACCAGGGTTCGGAAACTCTGCCCCCAGATGTTGGTGGCCTAAAATTCTCAGTCTCTGAATTCAATATGTGACCAGAGTATCATAGGAGTTCAGAAATATCAGGGGCCAGAGTCTCAAGTCTCCGCTTTAAACGCTTCCTTATTAATCCCAGCAACACTTTTTTTTTTTTTTTTTTTATTGTTCTTCCAAACATTCTTCCCTGTATATTTTCCATTTCAGGTTTAACAGGAAAGGTCACCTAAAATTCCACATGCAGCGGGTGCACAACGAAGGCAACGTCCCACAGCCTGAGAATGAAGGTCAGGGATTTCTTACAGCGCATATAGAGAACGTGATGAAGAATAATGATAATATTTATGTGTGACAGTATTGTGAGATTTTTTTTTTTAACATCTGAATCACCCTCTCCAGTTCTTGCAGAGCTGGAAACTGCCCCATGTCTGGAGGAGGAGCGCATATTCCTATCTCAGGAGGAAAGCATCGCTAACCAGGTTAAAAGCAAACCATTTATTATCAAATTACTTTCTGTCATTTTACGGTTTTGTCCTTCCTTACATCTGCTTTCATATTTGTGGCACACCTTTTATTTATTTTTTGGCCTCCTCTGTTCTGCAATGCTGGTTTTATTTTGATACCAATAGCTTTTGTACGATTTTCAATTCTACCTGATTTTATTAAATTCTTTACCTCTGCTTATCTGTGTCCTATTATTTTCAGTCTTGTGCCTCGGCTGGTCTAACCGGGTCATTGTATTCTTCTCCGTACAGGAAAATACAGCTTATATCCAAGAATTTACTACAGCAGATGGGCAAACACTTCAACAGCTGGTCACAGGAGACAACCAGGTAAGCATGTATTAAATGATTCAGACTTTTCTGTCAAAGCTGTGTTTTGTTTTTGTTTTTTTATTTAATTTTAAGAATATTCTACTGGAAAATGTTTTACCCTGCCTTGAAGCGGCCCTAGGAGGTTTGTGTTTTATTCCTTGTATCAATTTGGCTTTGTTCGGCACAGTCAGGTGCAAAAGTCGGCCATGTGGTGTTGGCAGGAGTATACAGCCGACGTGCACACTGATTACCTCTGTGTGGCCAGAGCACCAGTTTCACCCCTTCACTACCAAGTTTTTTTTGTTTGTTTTTTTTTTTCTTCAAAAAAAAAATTGTCAGAAACAAGTGTTTTTTTTGTAAAACCATTTTTAATTATTTATCCTGTAAATAACCTATTTGGCCAGTAGATGGCACCATCTACTGTCAAATTGAGTTACAGAGGTTTGAGCTACAGGTCTATTTTTTATTTTTTTTTCTTCTCTGCATCGGCTGCTGAAAGCCTGATATTTCAGGGCATTCTTCAGCCGATTTTACAGTTTTAGCTCTTTGGGCATTATGCCCACAGGGCTAAAACTTTGCTTTTGGCCTGCAGAAGGTGCCCCCAAAAGAAATTTGTTTGCAGCTGCAGATCAGTAGATCGAGATATCTCAATATAGGGGCACCAGATGGTGCCTTTGAAGCCTGAGATATCTCGGTAGTGAAGGGGTTAACTGCATTTTAATCTGCCACTTCCTCACTCCTCAAGTTATTATGACACAACCTATCGCAATGCACTTTTTCACTAAAATGACCCGTAATGTTTCTGATATGTTCAGTGTAAATCTATATATTTTGATATAATATGTAATCTCAAACCCCTTTTTTTTATTACGCAGGTTCGGTACATCATCTCCCAGGAAGGCGTCCCTCACCTTATTCCACAGGAGTATGTAGTGATTCCAGAGGGGCACCATATCCAGGTGATTATTGATAGGGAAGGGTCAGCAACTCTTGGTCCTGGGGCAAGAGACACACAGTGCCCTGCAGACAATAAATCGTCCATTTTTAACGTTTTGTTTTGTGTGTGTTTGCAATTTTGGAGTGTGTAGACTGTGACTTATATTGTTAGACCCTCCTCCGGTTGAGCCGGTATTGGAGTTTCTAAAGCAGGGATCTCAAACTCTGGCCCCCAGATGTTTATTGCCTACAAATCCCAGAATTCTTTGAATGCAAGAGATGGCCAGAGACTCATGGGAGTTGTAGTTCAGCAACATCTAGTTCTCAACGCCTTGTGGTGTGGTGTCCTCTGCACCAAGGGACCAGAGGCGAGTATTTGATTTATCTCATTGCACCACATTTCACGGTCAATTCACTTGTATTTGGCGAATTGACAGCTTTGTGAATACACAAATTGACCCAAACGGTACAATTCACCATTTGGTGCGATTTCGGGACCAATTCGTAGATTATTGAATAACCTCAATAGTATTTGCCTGAAGTTACTCTGCATTCCGTGAATCAAACACTGAACAGGCAGCTGTTAACGGGGAGACTATCGGGTCTATTCAAAGAAAGGTGAAACTCAGGAGAATGACTGGAGAAGTGAAAATTCTAGGTCAAAATAGCCAAACCAGAAAAATTCTCCCATTCATCTCACTTTCAAAATCAGCTATTTGGTCTAGATTGTTCTCTTCTCCTGCCAGTTTTCCTGGTTTTCACCTTTCTCTGAATAACCCCCATTATCATAGTTATCAGAGCAGTGGATTTCAGCTAAGTGCTGCCCCCTCGTGGAATTCATCCCATCCTACATTAATTTATAACCTCTAGCAACGCTTTTGATTTTACAGAAGTTCTTCTTTATTGGGGTTGTTCAGCTGCTAAGCTACCCTGGGCACTTGGTGTAACATAACAAAACATATTGGACAATCTTTACATTGTCTGAAATCATTCTTGTGAAAACTTGCATTTAGGCAAAAGTCCATTAACTCAAGTCTTCTGGCTTTTCACAAGGTTATACTCGATTTAACTATATCGTTGTTGTGGTTTTTTTTTGTGTGTATTATGTCTTTTTACAGACACAGTAGATGTGATCACGTTATACAATTTGTCATTTTGTTCTCGCATTATAATTTTCATCACAATGTCACGGCACATAGGTTTTAAAATTTCAGGTGCCAGATCACAACCAACCATACAGCATAATGGCTCGAGCGCTGTACTTAACTTTAACACATCGTCTTCCATCTGGGACACGAGCTGAGTTTCATCCCAGATGTGGTGCCAGGTTACTGTTTATTATCGTCTCCTATACTTTGGGAAACCTGTGCCCCTAGCAGGTGGAGAGTGAGCTAATCCAACCAACTCCTTCTCCATCTGCGCCTGACGTTATTCAAGAAAAGAATGTTTCTCAAAGGCTGGTGTTAAGTGATTGTGTAGACGAGCAATCACTTAACCCATAAATCTAACCCTACCAAACAAATCCCATACTCGCCTCCGATCTCTCGGTGCAGAGAGGGGAGCGCTGCCTCCTTGCTCTTCGAACAGCTACACACTAGGAACAAATGGGCTTTCTCTGTAGTCCTATGGACTACTGGAGCTGATGACACCACGGCGCTCAGAGCCGCTGGTTTTATTATCCTGTGGCTCGAAAGTATTATGACTCTAGCTGCTGGAATGTGTCTCGATCATAATACAAATGTTTAAAGGCGAGAATCAAATGGAAAACCGCCGGCGCGCAAGTTCTCCATTTTCATGTTGACTTGACCGTTTAGGTTGTGATCTGGCCCCAGATTTCTCAATGTGTGCTTTGACGGTTTACACGGGAATGTGCACAATGTATCATGGTGATTTCTTTAAGATGTTAAAGGTGAATCAACATGTGTGATCCTCATTGATGTCTCCTGTCATCACCGATGGCTTTTTGTGCTGACAGTGAAATGGAATGTGGCACGTCTCTTTGAATCTCAGAAAGTGTGTGTGTGTGTGTGCTGATTAGATGTTTTGGAAGAATTTTGCAGAACATGTTCATGTGGAATGCTTTTCTCATGTCTATATGATGCTGTAGAACTGTTCTGAAACATAAATGGACGCTCTATAAAGTGTACCCCCTTTTTTCCCCCCCCTTTTTAAAGCAGTGTTTCCCAAACCTGTCCTCAGGCCCCCCAAACAGGCCAGGTTTGCAGGATATCTGAAGCACAGCACAGGTGATTATAATTGGCTGCTCAGTGATTGCAGGATTCAGTTTACATTTCCCCGAGTACAGGTTTGGGAAACACTGCTTTACAGGGATGCTCGATTTTGTAAATCAAGTTCCCTCTTTTTTGCCCTTAAATAATTGCGCAGATCCTGCTGACAGCCTCTGCCCAATTCTAAAATATATATCTCTTTTTTTTTACATATTTTTTTGGGAATCTACTTACCTTTTATACACAAAAAGCGGTTTTGCGCACTGTTCCCTATCAGTGCGGCTGCGTAAACCAGGAGTATCCAGCCCAAAGGTACCGTTCCAGGAAGTCAGACTGGCCCGGGATTCCCCCTCCCCAGACCCGCGAGGTCTCCCTTGAGGCTGTGGGGAAACCATGATGTGTGAGGGACTTCCTCCGCATGCTGCGGTGAATCCCCATGACGTCCCCCGCATGTCTTCTGCAGCCAAGGGGTTAAAGTAATTTATATTTCGGTCTGCTTTGTCCTGTATAATCACAGATAAGTCTCGGTTGGTTAATTCTTGAATTTAACAATCCAGCAGCAAATAAAAAAAAACCTTGGGGGGAACCAGGGGAAAAACAGGTTACACACAAAGGGGATAGTTAACCAAGCGAGAGTATGCGAGTATTATTGCCATGAGTCTCAGATGGGCACCAGGGGCCAGAGACAAGCGAATGGCACCCAAGCATCAGCCCTGAGGGGGAGACCTTGCAGGAGGGCTTGGAACTAGGCCGAGGTGGACACAAAGATCCACTGCGACCATATAGCAATGTAGCCGGAGAGATATAAATGTTTTTTTGTCATAAACTTTATGGCTATGTGACTTATTTTTATTATGTTCTGCAGGTTCAGGATGGACAAATTACCCACATTCAGTACGACCCAGGGGCTCAATTCCTTCAGGATCCTCAGGTAACCTTTCTATCGCCAGTGCGCTATATCAAGACTGATAATAAGCCACTGTCTTCTTCCCGTTACTCCTCAGCCTAAGAAACGAGCGATAAAACCACAAATAACTGCAACAAAGAGTAACCCTACGATAACTCTCCCCTCCCTGTCCTCCAGCAAGCTTTAGGCTTCCCAATCATTCTAAGTATTCAGTCATTTTTGTTCACAGATTCATTTTGTTCCCATGTCACCGACACAACAGCTACTGACACAGGAGCAGCTCGAGGCCGCGGCACACTCTGCGGTCACAGGTGAATATCGCATAGACCAGTGTTTACCAAACCTGTCCTCAGGACCCTTTAACAGGCCAGGTTTTAAGGATTCCCTTGGGGGAAATGCAGACTGAATCCTGCAATCACTGAGCAGCAAATCGTATCACCTGTCCTGTGATTCAGATATCCTGCAAACCTGGCCTGTTAGGGGACCTGAGGACAGTGTGGGAATCACTGACATAGACTCTAATGTCCATAATCTTTGTATGTTGTTTTAATGTGCAAAATCGTATTAAACCATGTTTCTCTCTAGCTGTAGCAGATGCTGCAATGGCCCAGACGGTGTACACAACAGAGAGCGAAACCACTTTACAGCACGACGTAGAATATGATGTCATCACGCTGACCGACTGAAAACATTCAATAAATGTTGTCTTTGGAAGTCCGGTTTCACGTGCCCCTGTTGCACATGATGTCATAGCTTCGCCGTGCTCTCTGTGAGAAGCTTTAGGTGTTTCTGTATGTTGGAGAAGAAGCTGATAGACCTGATAATGCTGTTAATGCATATGGATATAATATATTTGGTTACTGTATATAATTTGCTTTGCTAAGTGATTTTGGTTTCAGGCAGGGCCTTTTTGTTTCTTTGTTCCAAGTGACAGTGCAGCAGGTTCTTGCTGTCTACTTTTCCTTGCAGCTTAGCTTTTCAATCTGGAATTTTGACACTAAATGAGTGAATCTGCCAAAAAGTATTAATATTTATACACCCCCCCCCCCCTCACCTCCCCAGTCGTCATTCTCTGCCGTTGGACTTGTTGTCCCTTTTTACTGGCCTTGGCCTTGGTTTGGGCCTACATTCCACAAGACTCTGTCGACAGATTGAGAGGCTGAATATTATGGAAGATGAGGTTGAACGCTCCTGCTTTACTACATTAAGAGGTTTAGGGCAGGTGTGTGCGTGTGTAATACACAGAATCATAAATAATCTTAAAATTAGATATTTGTATCTATCGTTAAAAAATTCTCTAATTTATATTCCTGGAATTTGCTCGACGTGTAACCGTGTGCGTTCAAATTGAAGATTTACTAATGTAATAAGGAAAAGTATAAGTTCTACTTATTCTGATGGGAATTTCCTTGGTTCCCACGCTCCCCCCCCCCCCCTCCTCTTTTTCGTACGGTTTTTACTGTTTTTCAAAGATTGAGACATGTCTGTCCTATGTGATGCTTTGGCTGATGATCAATGTCTCTACCTTTAAAGTTTACAAAAGCAAATGAACAATAAAATTCTTTTCAAATGAACAAAAAAAAACAATGTCTCAAGAACAATGAATTTACACCCTGACGTCCTGTGTCCCCCCCTCCACCCCTTCCAATTTTTTTTAATTTTTTTTGTTTACAAAGTATTTTACCAGGAAGGATACATTGAGATTTCTCTCGCTTTCAAGTATGTCCTGGGTGGCAAGTCTGTACCCAGGGACACTTACTGGAGAGGTGCTCTGGCCGGGATTGAACCCATGTCTCCACAGGCTCTCTCCACGCAGAGCAGTGATGTTACCTCCACTCCACCCAGCCGGGACAAGGTGAGCCATAATGTTTTCGTTCTGTGCGTTATGGACGCCGGATGCACAACTCGAACAGCAGGAACACCCAGATGAACCGGAAACCGAACCAGATTCCCTCAAGAAATAAAAGAAGTTGGAAGAAAAGTAGGGATGTATTGAGCAGCATTTTTGTACATTTTTGATTCGATACAAGTCCTGGTCATATATCGGACCCTCCCTCTAACTGTGTGATTGAGTAGACGCGGCTTACACGACGAAGGGAAATACGGGCCCTGCAGTGTCCAGGATACTGCTAGCTTCATCCCCAGCTGTGCGGTACCACTCTGTCTCCACGGGCACACGCATGGCACCGGCAGAATGAGGGTTGGTATCTGGTGCTCTGGCTTCATGAAGCCAATCACCAAAAAATCCCTAGGTCGGCTCCCGATCCTCGAGATCAGATCGGGACATCCCTAAGGAAAACTACATGAAAACATTAGGGTGGCAATCAAGAAACATTACAGTCAATGGCAATGCCTGGAATCCTCGGGCTCAAATTGTGCAAGAGTGGTTCAGGGAGCATGAGACATCATTTTCACACATGGATTGGCCACCGCACAGTCCAGACCTTAACCCCATTGAGGTTAATCTTTGGGATAATGTGCTGGAGAAGACTTTACGCAGCGCTGCGACTCTCCCATCATCAATACAAGATCTTGACCACAAATTAATGCCACTCGGGACGGGAATAAATGCTGTGATATTGCACGAGCTTATCAACACGATGCCGCGGCGAATGCGTGCCGCCATCACAGCAAAAGGTTGTCTAGTGAAATAGTATTCACTGTATTGTGAATATTGTTGAAAAACGATGCACACCTTTGGCTTCTTTGGACGCCGTTATCTTATTGTATGCCTTGGGTACCACCGTGACCTTTTATAAAGACTGTTCTTTTGTCATTCTTAAGATTGCAGGGCATCTCCCCCCATTGCACCATAATAAATGTAGACAGTTTAGGAGGCCCTCGGGGTTTATTCCCTTTGAGATGTGGGAAGCTGACAGCCCAGTTAGAAAATACAGGCCAGAAGCTATTAGAAAGATCTGTAACCCAGAGGAAGGGGAAAGAGGGGGCAGAGGGCAGCCCTAAACGACGCTGCGGTCTATCATCCCAACCAAGTCCATATAAAACCATTTGTTGTGACAAAATGGCATGTTCTATTTCCATAGGGCATGTCATCGTCTCCTGAATGGCCCCAGGAAGCGTGCAATTTAACCCTTGCAAGAAGGTTAAAAGCGCATTTGAACTCCTACAAAAAGAATTATCTGAAAAAAGAAAAGCAATCTCCACGGCGTGTGTGTGATTTTATATATATATATATATATATATGTCAGCTGCAGCCAGGTTTTGGCTTTTAAAAGCACGAATACTTTTACGAACATCGGCATCTAAAAACGGTGTTTATAGTGACCGCATGTGCAAAAGAAATCCTGACAAAGAAATATACAAGTGTGTGAGTGCTTAGGCAACACGAGTGCACTAAAGGGATTATTCACTAACCTCCGAAATGCAGCGGACATTGAATTTCACCGGTTGGTGCAATTTTGGGTCAATTCGTCTATTCACTAAGCTGTCAATTCGCTAAATGCAGGCGAATTGACAGTGAAATACTTTGCAATTTTCCGCAATTCGGCGATGATCGATGACACCGAAATTACCCCATAGAAGATTAATGTCTTCTATTCGCAGAACGTCAAGCTGCACCAAAATTCCTGCGACATGCCAGGATTTTCAGTGTTTCAATTCGACAGGTTTACACAGGGGAATTCCACAGCTTTCAATGTAAAATAGTAATATCTTAAACTTACACCAGCCCTGAATTACATCCCTTTTTGGGCCCTATTCCAGCACTGCCGCAAAACAAAGTTAAAAAATATGCACCTCCCAGGTTTTACAGTCTCCGTTTTTGCATGCCTATTCAGGGGGTCAGGGCCGGCCGGTCCATGAAGCAGGGTGGTGCAGCCGCTCGAGGCAACTTTGTCAAGGGCGGCATGTTGCCACCCTGTCAAAGGCTGCTGCATGGGGCGCCCAGACCTCGACGACAATGCGTGGCTTTCCAGCAGCCCAGCGACCGTCCATCCAGCAGAAGCCGCAGGCTGACGTCCTTACCTCCAGCAGGCTGACGCCCTTGAACCCGCGTTCCAGGCAGGCCGGTGACCAGTCCTCCGGGCCGTGCAGCGTCTTCGAGGTGGGCCTGGCACAGGGTTGTGTGGGTAAGTTTATGTATCAGTCTGTGTTACTTGTCTGTGTGTGTGTGACAGTGTCGTCCCCCCCCCCCCCCAGTCTCTTTCTGCTCCCAGCGAGAGGAAGTGGCGGATTGTTGACGGATGTGGAGCATATTTATGTCTTCGATAATGTAAAGTGCGTTTGATACCTTTTTAAATATTGTATAGATTACAAGATCTATATATATATTTCTTCCATTGATGTCCTGTTCAGGAAGGTTTGTATGATTTATATTTGCCTGAAGCAGCTTAATGTCTGAACAAGCTGTGATTTATCAGGGGGAAAACATAAACTCATTTTCTCGCTGGAATCATGATAAATACATAGTTATTCTTTTTAAAATAATATATATATAGAAGTTCAACCTGCTTTTAACAGCCAGATTCCTTCCATGATGATACTTTACTTGCTTCAGGGTTTGCCGAGACGTGCCTGGGCCTCCCACCACAGGACTGGGCTCGTCATCTGCGGTCTTCCTGCTCGACACTTTAGGCTATGTTCACATTGCTTCTATCGTGCGTCCGCTCTGCTGAGGAAGTGAAGGTCCAGCACCAACATTTGCCCTCAGTTTCTGCACCCCGAGGAACCTTGGCTTGGCAGTCAAAGCAAAGATCTCTGTGCCAATGGGCGAACCCTCTCAAGAGCTTGGGCCTGGGTCTACCAGGCCTGAATTCTTCCTGAGGTGCGGTGTCAGCTCTGGGGAGGGGGACATCCCAGAAGACCTGTGGTGCGGCCGGGCCCTTGGTAAGGAGGTGTTTCCCAGGGAGTAAAGTAACTTGGGAGTGGTTGTTGTGTCAACCACATCTCAACCTATGCTTGGCTTCTGGGAGTAACATTGTGGTGCCACCCCGGCCCCTTTTAAAAACCTACTCTCCGGTGAGTTTGGTGCTTGGTAGTTTGCTCTCCGTGTACTTCTCTTCTTGGCATCCATGCTCTGTTTTCTGGCTTTCTGGACTTGACTTGTTTAGCAGTACTCAATCTGAGCTGCCTGAGCCAGCTCTTTGGTCTTCCTAGACTACATTTATCGCTCTACGATTCTGTGACCACATCTTGGACTCGTTTTCTGCTGTCCCGCAATGTTTTCCTTTTTTCTAAAGTGTAAATGTGTTAGGTGAGGGTACAACTCTAAACCCACCATTTGTCTCTCCGTTAAGAGAAAGCAGGAGGCTGTGTAGTAACATTAGCAGGGTTATTCAAAGAGAATCAAAGTCACCGCACGTTCGGTGACTTTTCGTTCTCTTCAATTCGGGACGATTCAGCAATCCCATTTCGGCGACCCTGCGGTGTATTCAGCAAGCACCACAGGGCCGTCGAAAAGCTGCCGCAAACCCGACAAAAAGTCAATGCAAAAACCTGGCGAATTCACGCCGAAATCCGCAAAAACATCTGGTTTAACCCGCCAAAGACACCGGAAAAACCCGAGCAGGAGCCGATCACACGCAGCGAAGCCTCCGGAAAAAGCCGACACCGCAGACGAGTGAAGTGAATAAATTAGCAAAACAGTTTGCTTGAATGTTTGAAAAGTGAAACGCTGTTTACAAAGAAACTACTGAGCGAAAATGTCTGAAATTTACATATAAGATCCAATGAATGATAATAAAAAGGGCTGTTACAGAAAAAGTAAGTAAACTTTAAAAAACTGAAAAACAAAATCCAGAAAAATGCTTAAAATATAAAAAAAATATTTAAATAGACATTTTGCTGCAGAATTTTATAATGAACGGTTTATTAGATATTGAATTAAAACGGGAATATTTTTAACATTGAAGCCTATGGGATTCGCCTGAATAAACCTGCCGAATTAGGCTAGGGTCAGACGAAAGCAGTTTTAACGTGCGTTTAGCCGCACGAAATCACGGCTGTGCTAGCAGCAAATGACGTCCAATGCCGGGGAACATACGACGAACGGCCGCACGAAAGTTCGTCCGTGCAACGTAAGTGGCCAACGAACGCATTTTTTCGAGAACGTCAAACCGCTAGTACTGACGTACAGAGTGCGCTGCGTCCGCATAGCAGCGTGTGTGTGTGATTAGGAGACGTGAGACGCTGCTCATGTCCGGCCAACATAACGTCCAGACACAAAAAGTGTTTTATTGATGATCCGTACAAAATCACGGACGAAAAGGCGCATCGTATGACCGCTATCGCGTATTCCGGGGAAAAATACGTACGTTCGTTCGAACGCACTTTTTCACGGACAACGTGAAAAATGCGTTCGTCTGACCCTAGCCTTAAACCACCGAATGGCAGGGCATTTCGGGAACTTTTCACTGCTGGTTTGTGTTCTCTGAATAGCTGAAGCAGTGATTTTTCATAGGGATTTCACTGTCCTCGGACAGGCACCGTATGTGCAGGCAATTCGCCAGGACTTGGCGTATTGCCTGCTCTCTGGATAGCCGAATAGCCAAGAAAGGTAAGCATACGCTGATTTTCAGCGTTCGGTTACCTTTCTCCAGCCATTCGGATCTCTTTGAATAACACTGTAGGTTGAGACCCACCTTGAGAGCTTCCCTTGACATGGCAGGTGGGCTTAAATGAACTCTCTAAGAAATAAGTCAATGGGGTTGCATATGGAGGGTTTACACTGCCGCCCTGGTAGGGTATAAATGTACATTGACCGATTTAACCCTTTCACTGCTGAGGACGTGTGGGGAACGTCCTCATCGACTCCTAAGGAAAGATGTGGTGGAGATAGGGGGTTCCTTTGAACCCCGATATCTCCCGACTGTTGGCAGCGAACAGGGTCATGTTTGGTACAATTTAGGAAGGCCAGAACATGACCATGTTTAAAGTAAAGAAACAAAATAATAAAAACAATAATAAAAAAAGAAAAATGTTTTTTTTTTTTTTGTTTTTTTTTAAGACGTGAAATGGCTCAGCAGTGAAGGGGTTAAGGTACTCCATATTGAGCTCCAGCCAACCAAACCCATGGCAAGATTAAAAAAATGGTAAGGCCAATATAGAGACCTCATAGAACATGTGGTCTTAAGGAGAAGGTCCTTTCATCTCCCGTGGCTCTTTGTATCACACATGAACTGGACATTATTTGACAGTATTTGATGTACATTACTGGAGGGTCTAGGTGAGTGTTTCCCAACCCTCGTCCCGAGGACCTAATAACAGGCCAGGTTTGCAGGATAAGTGAAGCACAGCACAGGTTATATGATTTGCTGCTCAGTGATTGCAGGATTCAGTCTGTATTTACCCAAGGTAATCCTTAAAACCTGACCTGTTAGGGGGACCTGAAGGACTACCTTTGGGAACCACTGTGTGAGCTTATAATGGATTTTAATACTTCTCGATTACATCTATATATTCTATACATAACACCTTTTATAATGCGTGTTTGTTTGTTTTATTTTATATACTTTTTCAGGTCCTTGCTGTATTTAGGATATGTCCATTTCTGTCTGTGTTTACCAGAATGCTTATTTGTGAGTTACATTAAAAACATGGCCACCTTGTGGATGCCGCAGGTTAGGACATGAAAAATAAAAAAGTAGCCGTTATAAATAATGTTTCCTAGCGTTAGGATGCTAGTGAAAAAAGTCATATTTGACGCAACACACTTGTACCATACTAGTATCACTTATGCTGGTGTTTGTTTTAGGGCTAGGGTTACATTTAGGGTTAGGGTTAACCCTAACCATAGATTCTGGTCCATTTTTTTAGGCTCCTTCCTTTGATTGCTCATTACGCTCCTTCCTTTGATTGCTCATTACGCTCCGTTGTATAAAGATAAATCGAAAATGGAGCAGAATCTTTTGGTTAGGGTTAACCCTAACCCTAAAACAAGTTGTAACCCTAAACCTGATGTAAATTTTGCACATTACTGGGGTCCGTAAAATTATGCTAGTATGGTGCAATTTGACTGAAAAAGTGGTGTATATACTAACCTGCAGCATTCCTCAAAGTGAACACCTTTCAACAGGATACCTTTTCACCAGATAGCTTTTTTTTTTTGTGTTAACGGGGGTCAAGAGGTTGACCCCCGTTAACACAATCTCCTGGGAAAACTACAGCTTGTTAAAAAAAAATAATAATAATAATAAAAACATAGTATATTCAACCCATTTCATAAAATCCCCAAATTTTAACCCCATACCGCCGCTGCATAGCACGCCCCGCATACTCCATATGCATCCCTTTGACCTGCCTTCACTTCCGAGAACGTCATTGGCTGGCGTGGGACTGCCTGAACTCAGACAGCCCGCAGCAGCCAAAGACTCGCTTGGCCCACAGGAACAGGAGGTGAGCCAAAGGAAATCCCCGGCAGTAAGTAGTTAAGATATTGGTTGACTACACAATGGTTGTGTTCTTTTTTTTTTTTTTTTAAACAAGCTGTATGATCAGAAGATCATGTTACAGCACGCTCGCCTCTTCTTTTCACTAACAGGGTTATTCAGAGAAAGGTGAAAACCAGGAGTATGGCTGGAGAAGTGAAATTTGTAGGCCAAAGTAGCCAAATCCGAAAAAAATTCCCATTTGTTTCACTTTCCAAATCGGCTATTTGGTCTAGATTGTTCTCTTCTCCTGCCAGTTCTCCTGGTTTTCACCTTTCTCTGAATAACCCTGATTGATTGTGTCTTCGGCGGAGGAAACAGTTTTTTGGAGATAGACGACATACAGGGTTATTCAGAGAGCAGTGAAAAGCAGGAGAATGTCTGGAGAATGAAAAATTCTAGGTCAAAATAGCCAATTTGGAAAGTGAGATGAAAGGGAGAATTTTTCTGGTTTGGCTATTTTGACCTAGAATTTTTCATTCTCCAATCATTCTCCTGCTTTTCACGCTCTCTGAATAACCCTGTGTGTGTTTGTGTATTATTGCAGAAGCCACTTGCACATCACAGCAATTCAAAGAATTGCATCCCAGAGTTCCTGTGCCACATTCCCCATATGCAGCAAGGAATTCTGGGTAGGATATGCAAATGACCCCTGTCTTGCTTTTATGCATCCTGTGTCTGTTATTACACAGAACCCTAAAATCAATGCTATGCCACACTGTGGCTTTGTAGCAGAGATAAGGTTTATGCAACTGGTCAAAGCCACTCCTAGGACAGCGCTGTTTCGGGTTTATTGGACCCTCATCAGCAGGAGCTAGGCATGATGACCAGCTGCAGTGGATGCTTGGACCCCGTAGGGCAAATCAGTATCTACAAGGATTGTGGTGGAGGACAAAAAGCATTGATTTTAGGGTTCTGTGTAATAACAGACCCAGGATGCATAAAAGCGAGATGGGTCATTTGCATATCTTACCCAGAGTTCCTTGCTGCACATGGGGAATGTGGCACAGGAGCTCTGGGATGCAATTCTTTGAATTGCTGTGATGTGCAGGTGGCTTCTACAATAATAAACAAACTAATTATAGCGTGGAGGCTTTTTATCTCGCTTTTTGTCCTCCACCACAACCCTTGTAAGATTATATATATATGTGTATTAAACCTCATTGAGAGCACTGGTAATCCTAATATACATATTTTTATTTTTGTATAGTTGGCATAGTTATCTCTATTTTCTTCAACCAATTGCAACTGCATTGTGTCAAGAATTGTCTGTGGCTAAATTATTATGTGTTGTAAGGGAGTTTATACCATAAAGATTGTGCAGGTTCCGTTATGTTGGCAGAGTGTGGATTATCCTCTATACAAAACCTGTATCAGCCTTTTATTTTAAACACACAATCCTTCACTGAGTGACGCCGGTTAAGCTCTATATTGTCAATATTCGTGACTAGAACACGTGACTCCATTTATTCTCTCTAAAAACCATATTTCCTTGACAGAATGGCTTCTCATAGTTAGGATGGTTTAATGAGGCGTTTAACCTCTTCACTTCACTACCAAGTGGTTTTGTTTGGGTGTTTTTTTTTTTTTTGGGAAAAATATTAATATTGGATAAAAAAATATGTACATTTTCTAGAGATTGCTATTCTGATGTACACGATTTTAAACATTTATCTGCTCAATTCTTATGCATTTTTTTTTTATCCTTTACAGAAATATTACTGGGATGAAAGGTTCTAACCTCCTAGATGGCATCCCTTATCAGCCAAATACAGTAAATGTGGTGCAGACAGATAATAAAATGTTCAAATCTCCTGGTTATGGGAGTTTGTAGTGATCATAATAATGAGATTATTAGCAATGCAGCTTTCAAAAAAAAAATACCAGTATCTGTATGGGAATTACCGTAACCCCTTGTATCTACTGTGCATTATAACCCCTGAATCCTATGACCCCAGAGCTCTCTCCCTGGTTATTGTAGTGCAGCAGCAAAGTTTCTGAACTTTTTGTTTGTTTGATGTTTGGGCTGTTATTTGCAGCTTGGTTACAGTAAATAGAGGGTGACTGGAGAAAGATAAAACAATATAATTTCTCTACAAGGGGCACACTAATCTGGCTTTTAAATGGTAAGCAGATGGGGTTTGATATGCTAATGATTATCAGTGTATCACAATGCAAAATCGAGTTGAATTTATTATTCTGGGCAGTGAAAGGGTTAAAATAGTGTTGATTCTCCGATACGCTTCCACTCAACTTGTTTTGTGTCTTCTGTATCATCGATCGATCGCTCTAACTTGCTGCTTCCTATAAAGCTAAAGGACGTGTATGTTTGTCATACGAAAGCAACAACAAACACCAAAACAGAATGAATAAATAATTATTTTTTTTTCGAGCCGTGGGATCAATATGATGTATAAATATAAAGCTCAACCTGTGAATGCAAATCATCATTGGGTAATTTGTTGCTATAGGTTAGAACGTACATAATACAGCACCAAACAAGGATATGGACACATCACAGAGTGCACAGGCTAACGGCAAACATTGGAGGATGCTTGTGGCGCAGTTCAGTTGAATGCAAGACCAGGGTTAGTCGGACAGGCTTGCAGCAAGCTCATGGCACAGACACTGGCACAATAGACAAAGTACAAGGGTGCATGGCACTAAGCTAACCAAGACTATGCCCAGAGGCAGTTGTTGGATCATAAGGAGATAGACACCAAGGGGCAGTGAGCTAAAATACACGAGGCACAGGAAACCAAGGAGGACGCGTGGCACGGGCCTGCAAGGACAACAGTGGTGGGGTACACATGGGCTTGGTAGCCATGCCAAACTGGATGAGATCTTCACACTGAGAATGTCCAGCACTGGCATATCCTCGCCAGGTCCAGGAGGCTCCTCGGATACCTCCATGATAGTGATGACTAAGCACTCAGAGGTACTAGGGCCGCCGCAGAGATCCCCGGGGCTCAGGAGCACTTCGGGGGCCACGGAGCAGCCACGCCTCCTGGTCCAGTCGTGGCAGGTGAGTTTGGAGAGCAGGCAGCTATCGTCCGGCAGGAGCTGCAGATCTTCGGGTAATGGCGTTTCCTGTCTGCAAAAGGGGCAGCTGAGGGTAGCTGGAGAACCCGAGCCCCAAGTGCAAGCCATCTTCTTGAGGCACCGGGCGCACATGCGGTGGTCACATCCTAACACTTTTGGGCGGTGCTGTCTCGTATCGAAGCCGTTGTAACAAATCTTGCATTCGAGCTCCAGGGCCCCGAGCAGCGGCTCCAACGATTCCCCATCGCAGTTGGACATAATGAGCGATGCACAGGCAGCAGCTGGTGATAGGACAAGGTCAGAGCCTGGAGGGAGAGCAACATAAGAGAGAGAATAAATCTGAGTTGGCTGAACACGGATGACCAGCTCTGAAGCAGGAGAAGATTGTTCAGTACGATGGATACCAAGGCAAAGCCATAAATCTTAAATGAAGAAAATGAAAAACCCTATACACCTCAATCCTCCACATGTCTGTCATTCCTATACCATCCAATTGCCACGCTCTTCCACCCCTCCCATGCTGAAAACAACCTGCAGCCTTTTATCTGTTCATGGACTTCCATTCTCACAATTCACCGGCTTGCGTGCTGGTGCAATATCGGGCAGCGAGTCACCGGAAATGTCATTCAACACAATTTGTAATTCTGCAGATGAAGAGACTACGGTGCCATGGATTAGGAAAGCATGCTGGCGTGCTCTAGGTGGACCATATGATGTCCTAAAAGCTAGACTATTTTGGACATCTTGGCTACTAATTACACCTCTGTCTGCCATGAGAAAACTTTTTGCATGCTTTTGGTAATTTTTAATGAACTTTTTGGGGAAAATCCTAATAAAAATGTCACATCATCACCCACAGTTTTTTTTCTTCGACCCTTTTGTCGCCAAGTACTGATTTCTGCTGCCTACAGCGTTCGGCATAATTTGGATTGTTTTAGTTTTGAGCTGATTTTTTTTTGTGTTTCATATCGGCGACTCCAAGCATTGAGTGTCCATCAGAAGACATTCACGCCACTCAACATCTCTTTAGTATCCTGAAAGGCCAAACCCTGGTGCTCTCTGTATTGTAGTGGGCTGTGAGACACATATGTGCCAGCAGCCCAGATAACCAACTTCTATCATCTTCTACAGGAATAAATTCAGAAGTGGCCACACAATAGGTTTCGTGTGGATTATTTCACACTAATTTCATCCAACGTAAACGCCTCAAAGTAAAAAAAAAAAACTGTACGTGACGGAGCAAACCTGAGGTCCTTTTTGCATTGGGCACCCCGAATCCATGTGGAACCACCATAAATTGACAAAACAAGTTTTTATGACACTCCGATCGACAGAACTGAGATAATTTTGCACATTGGGCCATCTTTACCAAGGGCAAACCTGGTGGAAAGCGCCGAATGTAGAGCAAACCATAAGCACCTTCCACCTGGTTTTTGCAGTTACAGGTTGACAACAATGCACCCTAAATGACGTAATATCCTCAACTCGAGCCCTTATTTCCATTTAATGATAGATCCTACTCCTACGTGTGGTGTGTTAATCCGTACCCGAGTGTTCGTGTCTCTCGCCTGCCCACCATGCAGTAAGTCCTCAAACGCGAAAGCTTTAACGTCTCCGTTACGTGTTTTGTTTTTCTCCCAGTCCGATCAAACCAGCATAGCGACACCATATACATCTCTAATGCATTTATCTTACCCCCCCCTGCTGGCATGCCCCACGCCGGAGAACCTCCGTACAGAGATGGTGACGGCTACCTACCTCCGAGTCGGCTGGGTTAATCCGTTCTCATAAGGGAAGAGCCCAAAGGGGGGGGGAGAGACTGAGGCAGAAAATGAAAAAAGCGGAGGGACGGAGAGAAGGAGGCAGGGATGTAGCAAAAAAGGGCTGGAGTGAAATGAATAGATACGGAGGGAGGATGGAGAGAGTTACGTAGAGCGATTCGGCTCCGTTTCTGTGTTGTGCCGACATGGAATAAGCCCAATGGTTGCCATGGAAACAGGGAGAAAGGACGTGGCCATCACATCTCACTGCAGCATCTGCGTCCAGCTTCAGGGTGTGATTAATTAATTATATAGAGATATGTGCATTCATTGACCTATATAATTGAGAACCACATAAATATCCCAGTTGATACAAATAAGTGCAAAAGAATCCTATATAAATACGTGTGTGTGTGTCTGTGTATACAGTATATATATTTTCTTTCTCTTAATTTGTTTCATAGAGCTTTGAATTTGGTTTTCTTTTAATACCGCCCTATACGTAATGCACAAAGCTGTTCAGTGTTTAACCCTTTCACTCCCACAAATGTCTATACTCCATTCTGAGCCACAATACAAGGAGAAACAAAAATTGGCACGTTAAGGCTAGGGTCAGACTGAGGCAGTGCGAACGCGCGTGCAGCCGCACTTAATCACGGCCGCACTAGCAGCAAGTGCCAGGCAATGACGGCCAATATACGAAGTACGGTCGCAGAAAAGTCCGGCTGCGCAACGCAAGTGGAAAATGAACGCATTTTTTCGAGAACGTGAAACCGCAGGTACTGACGTACAGAGTGCGCTGCGTCCGCTAGAGGCGTGTGTGTGTGATTAGGAGACGTCAGACGCTGCTAATGTCCGGCCAACATAACGTCCAGACACAAAAAGTGTTTTATTGATGATCCGTACAAAATCACGGACGAAAATGCGCGTAGTATGACCGCTATCGCGTATTCCGTGAAAAAATACGTCCATTCGTTCGAACGCACTTTTTCACAGACAACATAAAAATGCGTTCGTCTGACCCTAGCCTAAACCTCTTTTAGCATACCCATTGTTTTAATGCAAGCTTAGTGTACCCCCAGGGAGAAACGCAATTCTCTGAGATCTCACTTCTGTCACGGAGACCTGTCAAGACGCTACATCGAGCAGCCCCTATCATCACTGTAACAAAAAGCTCAACAAAATTTACTGCAGCATTACAGCAGCCAGGGATTTGGCAGATTACAGGAAAAGCTCTGTGGTCTCTCACTGCTGTACAGGGATAAGATTCAGGGGGTTCTGAGTGTAAATTCCTGTGCAGTACAGATACAAGGTGTTGCTGTAATTGCCATACACAGGCATTATGCAGCACATACAGATACAAGGTGTTGCTGTAATTACCACACACAGGCATTATGCAGCATATACAGATACAAGGTGTTGCTGTAATTCTAATACACAGACATTATGGAGCACATACAGATACAAGGTGTTGCTGTAATTGCCATACACAGGTGTTATGCAGCACATACAGATACAAGGTGTTGCTGTAATTGCCATACACGGGCATTATGCAGCACATACAGATGCAAGGTGTTGCTGTAATTGCCATACACAGGTGTTATGCAGCACATACAGATACAAGGTGTTGCTGTAATTGCCATACACAGGTGTTATGCAGCACATACAGATACAAGGTGTTACTGTAATTGCCATACACAGGTGTTATGCAGCACATACAGATGCAAGGTGTTGCTGTAATTGCCATACACGGGCATTATGCAGCACATACAGATACAAGGTGTTGCTGTAATTGCCATACACAGGTGTTATGCAGCACATACAGATACAAGGTGTTACTGTAATTGCCATACACAGGTGTTGTGCAGCACATACAGATACAAGGTGTTGCTGTAATTGCCATACACAGGCATTATGCAGCACATACAGATACAAGGTGTTGCTGTAATTGCCATACACAGGTGTTATGCAGCACATACAGATATTGCATTGCTAATAATCTCATTATGATCACTACAAACCCCCATAAGCAGGAGATCTCACCGTTTTTATTATCTTTTACCTCATCTTATCTTACCTTACTGTATTTGAGACCAAGGCCGTGTCCACCTGTCTGCTGATAATACAGACCCCGTACAAAACTGTGCAACATAAGGGACACCATCTAGAGTTCAAAACCTTTCATCCCAGCACTCTTTCTGGGATAAACAAATGCAATGAATAATGAGCAAATTTACGTTATTTTAATCTTTTAATTATCACAGAATGGCAATCTCCAAAAAATTACTATTCTACACCAATTGTTATCTGTGCGTCCCGTCTTTCAAATAAATGTCGTGGTAATATTTTTTTTTTCCTCAACAAAAAGCGCTTTGTAGTGAATATATATTGATATACTGTATAATCCGCAGCACGGTTGCCGTCTTTAGATTCCGCATGACGGTGACTCCTTAGGATTATAAAGTATGGCAACAATGAGGCTTAATTTTGTAAAAAGCCGCACAGAGGCGTCGGATTGCAGTAACCGGGCTTTAAAAGTCCATAAATGGCATTGAAGCATCATATAGCGCTATGTAAGTCACCTTGGAGTATGATTGTGTGCTGGCAATAAATAATGTATTCTTTGGCTCCATCCTGGTGTATTGGCATGCAGCAGGTCCCTCCCTCGGCTTTATTCATCCGTCATGCAGATCCTCTGTAGGAGATCTGGGGTCCGCATAATGATTTATTAACATGTCTTCATACCGGTGAGCGGGGGCACCATTAACCGATTCTGCCCCCTTTCCCACCCCCTTCAGACATACACTAATATCAGACAATTTGTAATTATAAGGACCCCTTGTAGTGAAAAGACGTCAGGTTCTATTTCAATATTCCTGTGTTGCTTGTGTGCGTTTTAACCCTTTCATGTGGTGATCACAGCACACATGAATAACTGAATGTCTAACCTTCTTCTCGGGGATCAAAACACTTCCTCTGGCTATTTGTCTTGTAAATCGTTTGTGGTGAAATAAGGCATGTCTGGGTTTTTTTTGGGGGGGAGGGGGGGTTGCATTTTTTTTTTTTTTAATTTATCATAATATAACATACCAGTGTAGAGTATAAAAAATTTATTCCTAAATCAAAATTATAATTTTTTTTATTTTTTTTGGAATGTACAGGGTGTCCATAAAGTCTCTTTACAATTTCAAACATTTATTACAAAGGCAAATGAAAAGACAGATAAGTGAAAATTATTAAAATGAGACGTATAGATTTAAAGGGTTTTTCCCTCTTTTAATACACCTCTATATGGGCAGTATTAGTTGCACGAAGCACGTCAAGATGGTACTGGATTTCTTGCCATGTTGGCTGCAGCATCTCCTCATCAATGGTGGCAATGGCGTCAGTGATCCTCTGCTTTAGATTAGTGATGGCCACCGCACCCCATTGAGGTTATTCTTTGGGATAATGTGCTGGAGAAGACTTTACGCAGCGCCGCGACTCTCCCATCATCAATACAAGATCTTGGCTACAAATTAATGTCACTCTGGACGCCAATAAATGCTGTGACATTGCATGAGCTTATCGACACGATGCCGCAATCACAGCAAAAGACGACACAACCAAATATTACAGTGTGTGACTTGGCCAGGTAGTGTTTGTGCATATATATATATAATTATTATCCATGGCTGTGATATATATATATATATATATATATATATATATATATATTACACTTATTCTAGTGTGGAGGCTTTTTATCTCACTTTTTGTCCTCCACCATATATATATACATACAACCGTGGATAATAATATACGTGTGTGTATATATATATATATAATGGCACATGAAATAAGTTTGGAAAATAGTCATTGACAAGATTAGTAGCACTGAAGCAAGGAAGGATCAGTTAGCTACGAGTGCGCAGGATCACTTGTTACACATCTATCTCCACCAAGCAACCAGCACTCTCTTTAACAAAAATAATCATTGGAAAAAAATAATTCTAATATATATATATTCTATCCACGGCAACCCGGGACTCGGAGACTTGATGACATTTTTATTAATCTTTGTTAGTTTGATGTTTCCGTCCACGCAGGGACTTTTATCAACATCTTTATAAAAGTCCCCTGCGTGGACTGAACCGTCGAACTAATAAAGATTAATAAAAATGTTAAGTCTCCAAATCGCGGGTTGCCGTGGATATTTGTATGGGTGCAGCCATTACCCAGCGCCGGAGCCATGAATTGGCAGAGGTGGAGTGCGGACATCGTGGATGTTTTTTTATATATATATACCGGTACACTATATTGCCAAAAGTATTCGCTCACCCATCCAAATAATCAGAATCAGGTGTTCCAATCACTTCCATGGCCACAGGTGTATAAAATAAAGCACCTAGGCATGCAGACTGTTTTTACAAACATTTGTGAAAGAATGGGTCACTCTCAGGAGCTCAGTGAATTCCAGCGTGGAACTGTGATCGGATGCCACCTGTGCAACAAATCCAGTCGTGAAATTTCCTCGCTCCTAAATATTCCACAGTCAACTGTCAGCTGTATTATAAGAACGTGGAAGTGTTTGGGAACGACAGCAACTCAGCCACGAAGTGGTAGGGCACGTAAACTGACAGAGCGGGGTCAGCGGATGCCGAGGCGCATAGTGCGAAGAGGTCACCAACTTTCTGCAGAGTCCATCGCTACAGACCTCCAAACTTCATGTGGCCTTCAGATTAGCTCAAGAACAGTGAGCAGAGAGCTTCATGGAATGGGTTTCCATGGCCGAGCAGCTGCATCCAAGCCATACATCACCAAGTGATGGACGAGTCTGGGTTTGGCGGTTGCCAGGTGAACGGTACTTGTCTGTCTGCATTGTGCCAAGTGTAAAGTTTGGTGGAGGGGGGATTATGGTGTGGGGTTGTTTTTCAGGAGCTGGGCTTGGCCCCTTAGTTCCAGTGAAAGGAACTCTGAATCACTAGCGTCACTAGGTGGGGGTGGAGGGTGCGGTCTGCACCAGGTGACACGACCCGCCCTTAGGGTGACACCGTCACCAAAGACTTTGATTTTTGATCCGGCCGCCGGCATCCTAAGGCAGGGGTCGGCAACCTGCATGCTGTTGGCCGTGTCTTTGGCTCCCTATGACCTCCCGAAGGCATGGAGCTTGGCCGGTCGCCTGGGGGAACCACGTGACCAGCCACATTCTCGCGAGATCGCGGCTGGTCACGTGGATCCCCCAAGCGAGCAGCCAAGCTCCATGCCTTCGGGAGCTCATAGGGAGCCAAAGACGCGGCCAACAGCATGCGGCGACAGAGGGGAGCTTCTGGGGGCAACTATATCCATGTGTGAGCTGGGGGCAACTATATCCATGTGTGAGCTGGGGGCAACTATATCCATGTGTGAGCTGGGGGCAACTATATCCATGTCTGAGCTGGGCAAATTTATCCATGTCTGAGCTGGGCAACTATATCCATGTGTGAGCTGGGCAAATTTATCCATGTCTGAGCTGGGCAACTATATCCATGTGTGAGCTGGGCAAATTTATCCATGTGTGAGCTACTGCTCTGAATGCTTCAGCATACCAAGACATTTTGGACAATTCCATGCTCCCAACTTTGTGGGAACAGTTTGGAGCTGGCCCCTTCCTCTTCCAACAGGACTGTGCACCAGTGCACAAAGCAAGGTCCATAAAGACATGGATGACAGAGTCTGGTGTGGATGAACTTGACTGGCCTGCACGGAGTCCTGACCTCAACCCGATAGAACACCTTTGGAATGAATTAGAGCGGAGACTGAGAGCCAGGCCTTCCCGTCCAACATCAGTGTGTGACCTCACAAATGCGCTTCTGGAAGAATGGTCAAAAATTCCCATAAACACACTCCTAAACCTTGTGGACAGCCTTCCCAGAAGAATTGAAGCTGTTATAGCTGCAAAGGGCGGAAGGACGTCATATTGACCCTTGGATTAGGAATGGGATGTCACTTAAATTCATATGCGAGTCAAGGCAGGTGAGCGAATACTTTTGGCAATATACAGTTGTGTTCAAAATTATTCAACCTTTTTGGTTTTCGACGTCAACCGATGTATGTTCATGTGTAATCTTTGTGGGCATCCGACACGGATCCACATCTCATTCCAGCACCATGGACAGGGAATGGTTCATACAATTTATATACAGTTGTGTTCAAAATTATTCAACCCCCACTGAAATTGAGTGTTTTGGCCAGTTTGACATTGATTTTGATCATTCAGTCATCTTGCTTACAATTAAATCAAAGAGGCACGTGTAGGTCAGACAAATATAACATAACATTTATAATGAAATAACCACAAATGTCTTTTCTGTGCTCACATCATTATCAGTTTTATTCAACCCCCAAGTGACATTCAATCTTAGTACTTAGTACAACATCCTTTTACAGTTATAACAGCTTTTAAACGTGAAGCATAGCTTGACACAAGTGTCTTGCAGCGATCTACGGGTATCTTCGCCCATTCGTCATGGGCAAAAGCCTCCAGTTCAGTCACATTCTTAGGCTTGCGCACTGCAACTGCTTTCTTTAAGTCCCACCAGAGGTTCTCAATCGGATTTAAGTCAGGTGACTGCGATGGCCACTCCAAAATGTTCCAGCCTTTAATCTGCAACCATGCTCTAGTGGACTTGGAGGTATGCTTGGGATCATTGTCCTGTTGAAAGGTCCAACGTCTCCCAAGCCTCAGGTTTGTGACGGACTGCATCACATTGTCATCCAATATCTCCTGGTACTGAAGAGAATTCATGGTACCTTGCACACGCTGAAGCTTCCCTGTACCTGCAGAAGCAAAACAGCCCCAAAGCATGATTGACCTCCCGCCATGCTTCACAGTAGGCAAGGTGTTCTTTTCTTCATAGGCCTTGTTCTTCCTCCTCCAAACATAGCGTTGATCCATGGGCCCAAACAGTTCTAATTTTGTTTCATCAGTCCACAGAACACTATCCCAAAACTTCTGTGGTTTGTCCACATGACTTTTGGCATACTGCAGTCGACTCTTCTTATTCTTTGGAGACAGCAAGGGGGTGTGCCTGGGAGTTCTGGCATGGAGGCCTTCATTACGCAGTGTGCGCCGTATTGTCTGAGCTGAAACTTCAGTACCCACATCTGACAAATCTTTTCTCAGTTCCTCAGCAGTCACACGGGGACTTTTCTCCACTCTACGCTTCAGTTAGCGCACAGCAGTCGAAGTCAGCATCTTCTTTCTGCCACGACCAGGTAGCGTTTCAACCGTGCCCTTTGCCTTGAATTTGCGAATGATGCTTCCTATGGTCTCTCTTGGTATGTTTAACATCTTTGCAATCTTCTTATAGCCATTGCCCTTCCTGTGAAGAGTAATCACCTCTTCTCTTGTCTTCCTGGACCATTCTCTTGACTTCACCATGTTTGTAACCACACCAGTAAATGTCTAGAAGGAGCTGAGTATCACAGTCATTTTAAAGCTGCCTAATTGGTGCTTATTATGCTTTATTGCTGCTCCGTGACATCCACAGGTGTTTTCAATACCTGATTGAAAACACTTGAATGAACCTCTGTTCTTCAGAGTGGTAGTCTTTAAGGGGTTGAATAATTGTGTCAATGAAGAATTCACAAAAGAAACATTTACTACTGTATTACAAAACCAATTGATGTCATTTTAGTTGCATATGGTTCTTTAAAAAGTCCTTGTAGGATTTCATTCTGAATACAATTACAAATGTACACTAAATTCCCTGAAACCCTTTACAGCATTGGGGGTTGAATAATTTTTTTTTTTTTGTATTCAAGATTTTTATTTTGAAAAGTCATCAGCAATAACTCATACAGTATAGAAGGACGGTACAGCAACCACACAGGGCTAAGTCTCAAAAGGCATATAATCAGAAAAAACTCTGCAAATCACAATGTAAAAGCACAGAGACACGTAGTGTGGAAGGGGTTATCCAAAATAGGAAGGGGGGGACACACCAAAAAAAAAAAAAGAGGGAAAACGGGTATAGAAAAAGGTGGCTAAGGCCAATTATGTGACTTTCCTGGCTCACTCCTGAAGGTCCAAGGACCAGTCGGAGGCCATGGAAATGTGCAGGTCACAAGGCCTGGGGTAATCGAGGGCCAAGTATGGCGGGCAGAGCCATGGTAGCCTCCACAATGGCACACCTTGAGGTAGCCCCAAACGCCAAAAAAAAAGAAAAAAAAGGGGAAGGGGTCTGTGGCACGGGGTGGTGTGTAGAAAATAAAAAAAAAACTAACAGGGGGCGGGAGGTGGGGGTCAACAAAAGAACAAACTCAGCTAAGAAACAATCAAGAACATTGCGTGAAATAGCAAAATCAAGTGTCCTCAAAGTCGTCCCCTAGTGGGGGGGGGGAAAACATTTATAACATAAAAAGGGGGGGTCACGTGAAAAATCGTCGAAAAACGGGAGGGTTAAAGCAAAAGTCAGCAAAAATACTTTAGGAACTCATCAGAAATCAAAGTCCTCAGTAGAAAGTAGTATAATCTTTGGGCAAGCTGTAGACAGAAACAAAATCTCAGCTAGCGAGGGGAGACGAAGAGGGTCAGCGGGGGTCAAAAAGTAAACAAGGGGGGCGAGGATGGTCATTGACAACCGATCAGGCCTGGCATCGATGAGAAGAGGGCAAAAAAAGACAAGGTCTTCTTCATCCGGTATCCATCCAGAGGACCGGGCTCACTGACCCACCAAAAAGGATCTCATTGTTGAAGGCTCGTCGGGCCAGCCACCTCCATGCGGCTTCAACTGCGTAGGAAGCCTCCCCACGAGGTCGAGAGTCCATCAGCACCACAACGATGAACCGCGCAGTCTCAAAGGGAGAACCATCAGCCCGCTCAACAGCAGCCACTGCATCTCTTCTCCAGACAGCCGGCGCCACCCCGCCGTCCGGAACAGGCACAGCGCCCGGCATCAGAAGGACCAGCGTTGAATCAGCCTCCAAGTTTCCCGGTGCATTGCTGCCGGTTACCTCTTCCCCCGCTTCTGCACAATCCAAAGCTCTGCAGGTGAGTACGGCCGTGCTAGATTCGCCACCATGGGCATCATCCACACCTCTACATCTCCTCAGCGCAGCCATCATCAGGCGCCACGTTCCTCTTGTGAGCGGGCCCGAATCCTCCTCCCCCAACAACTGCAAGCAGGCATCAAGGCCTGCTATCACGGCCATTTTCTCATCTGGGTGGGGGGAGGGGGCGAGCTGCTGCATCACACTTACTGGTCCCGGTTCCGGATCATCGGCCACCGCAGTAACCGGGGGATGGGGGCCCTCCATCTCCCCAGCAAACAGCGGACGTGCGCCTGGCAAGGATCAGTGTAAAAAACCCCGGGAGGGGACTCTGCAAGGCAAGGAAACAGGCTCCAAGATGGCCGCCGTCCGAGCACCGCAGTCGAGGTTCCAGTGGCGGAACACGTGTCTCAGCTCCGGAGGGGGGGACGATGCAGGCTCCGGAGGGTGCACCCCTGATGGCCAACAGCTCAGGGACCCCTCAGAGAGTTTTCAGCTGGGGGGGTCACCCAAAAGAACCCCCTTTACAGCATCCCCAGACGGAGCTTCAGTGAGATGCGTCTTCTTCCCTGCACAGTCGGCCACGCCCCTCGGGTTGAATAATTTTGAACACAACTGTAGTATATATACAGTGTATATATATATATATCTATATAGACCAGGTGCATAGATCCTCAAAAACGTATAAAGTAGCGATATGGATAGACGCACCCAGGGACTAGATTCAAAATAATACATTTATTAAATCCCATATTTTTTTTAACTTTGATTCAATAAACTTATTTTTTATCTTGTCCGTGCGTCCGTCCATATTCTTACTTTATGTAATAAAGAGAAATCCTCGTGATAAATGGGAAAAGTCAAACTTCTTCCTCGGTTTGAAATGTTTTATTCCCTGTGAACCTTCTCAGAGCGAGCTCTCGGCAGCGAGAACGGAAGAACTTCAGCAACTGCTACCCACAAATCCATTCAACCCACACAGTCATGAGCAGTGACGGATTAGGGGGGGGGGTGGCGGAGGATAATGGACCTTGTTGAAATTTTAGGAACCCGAGCAGATAAATTGCAAAATCAGTAGCAAGAGCCAAGACTGCCACCTCCAGGGGTAGCGGAAAACAAGTGGATAAATCCAATCCAGTGATATTTGTGCGGGACTCACAAAAAGATCCGCTTGTACACAACAGGCTATGTTCTGTTTTAGAACACACACACACACACACACACACACACACACACACACACACACACGAACACACACACACACACACACACTGTGTGTATATATATATATATACACATACTGTATATGTACACACACATATATACATATATATATATACACTATATACACACACATATATACACAAACACATTCTGTATATACAGTATATATATACACACACACATACTGTATATGTACACACACACATATATACATACACACATATACGTATATATACATATATATATTCACATATATATATATATATATATATACACACACACACATACCCGCATTTCTTAATGTAAGTCTATTTTACCCCCTTTTTTTTAATAAGCAGCTTCACTCAATTTCCAACTGTGATGATAAAAGGTGGGAAGAAATATCAACAAACTGCATTTAGAGTATTTTTTAAGGAAAAAAAAAAACATTCAGATGGCCTTTACAGCAGAAAATGCTCAAGTTCTGGCAGCCAATTGCAGCAATCGGACTCATGGAAAGGAAGTGTGCTGTGGGAGTTGCCAGATCAGCCATGTTTTCCAGGACATATAGTCATGCCGACGGGCAGTGCATGAATAATGCCGCCCCGTAGTATGTAGAAACCATACACTGCAGATAAGAATTTTAAAAGGTATCTCCTGTGACCTGCCTCGATTTCCTTCCTGCAGCATATGAATTGTACATGTATCAGGGCAGCCCTTTTCCCTGTGCTTCCCCCTCTGTGTGAAATGGTAATATGTGTTCAGAAAAACACAGCCGATCTGGCAAGTCAACCCTATCGTGCCCTGTGCTGGCCCACGGCTTTCAGGTCCACCTGCCTTGGCGATAAGGATTATTTTGGGGACATGCAGACCGGATTCTGCGATCACTGAGCAGCGCTTCACATATCTTGGCTTGGCCAGGTTAAAAATGCCCACATCGATGCAAAGCTTGAAAACACCTTAAAGATACGTTCCTGAAACTATTAGCCAGTTACGTTTCATTTACTGGATTTTATCTCACGTCTGGGAATTCTATGACGTTATCCTTATTACATATTCATAAGTGCCTTGTATGTGATTTCCGCTGTATTAAGACGCACGCTTTCTTTATCTCTATGATTTGATGAAAAGTGTCGCAGTGGGACGTTTTGTAACCGTCTTTTGTTATTTTCTATCGTTTCACATGGTTAGAACTCTGTTTTATACTATATAATCTGCATCTCGTGCTGTGGTTTTTGAACTTTGTTCACGCGGTGTAATGAAACTGGTGTGAGGACAGTGACTGGAGTCTTAGGGTTCGATTACATTCTTCACGCAAACGTTAACGCCTGCGCAAAAATGCATTAACGCGAGGGGCAAAACCCTTTGCGCAGAACGTCGTATTACAATCTCAGCGCAAGAAACGCGCGTATACATCTACCGCGGGTGAACCTGCGCAAACGCTGCGTGAGCTTACTGTACTTTGCGCGTCCTATACTTAACATTGTGAGCGCAAATGCGTTTGTACGCTGGTACGCGGATGGTATTACAATCTATGCGCAGTTTGTAACGCACAGCCTTTACGCGCATAATTTTAGCAACTCCTAAAAGCTGGTGTTAATGGCAAATTCTATCAACCTGGCCGAAACCAAATACACCAGCCCAAAAAAAATACAGCAAAGTATAGTTAAAACTTAACGTGAGACAATTAAGGTTCTTAATTCTGATTGGCTGAATCTCATGAAAAAAACCAGTGCGCACACTGATTTCTGCACGCTATGTTACTGCGCGCGCGTTTTGGCGCATCGGTTTTACTTGCATTATTTTTTGACGGATGAAAAAATGCGCGAGGATTGTAATACCAGCGTTGATTTACGCGCGTTGACGTTTCACGCAAAAATTCACGCGTTTACCGTGCATTTTTGCGTGAAGAATGTAATAGGGCCCTTAAAGTCCACATGGCAGGTTAGAGAGTGATCACGCTCAGGGGTCGTCGTAAAAAAAGAAGTGTGGGAACTCACCAACATTTCTGTCCATTCCGGTCTTAAAGATTACTGGGAGGCGCAGCAGCTGCAGCGCTTCTTTATGCAGGAGAATGACATTCCTCGGGCAAACACTGATAAACTGTCATTCCCATGACATCCCAATGGGCTTAAATCCAGGAAAACCCTTAAATATAGACGGTTTTATAAAACTTGTGTCTGTATTACTTTAGAGAAGCCCATCAGCTAACTCCCAATCCCCCTCTGTTCATCTCTTATTCAATCTTCCCATCCAGCCCACATGCGGCCCACTACTTCATGTTCTCTACTTACCCTCACCTAATGGGTCACCCCTTTCCGCTTAGATTGGAAGCTCTTGAGCAGGGTCCTCTTGCCTAACGTTTGGTGTATTTAATTTGTATGTATATTTGCTATCCTGCATCCCATTGAACAGCGCTACGGAACTTGTTAGCACTTCATAAAAACTTATACTGGTAAGATGCAATACAGTTACATCAGCCGAAAGGGAACTAAGTTCTTCCTGCTAAAATAGTGAGGGAACTGCGTTCCTGCAGGACTTGACCCCTGATCACGCTTTAAGGTAAAGCAGCGGACACCCTCCCAAGGCTCGCACTGATTGGCTTGGTTAAATCCAGGTGGGGACTCTTTTATAGGGCAGGTAGTGTGGGTGTGTAACTAATAAGGGGAAAAATATGATATATATATATATATTAACCTCCCTGGCATATTTTATATATGTCAGAATCCGTATGATTAATCCAACCCTCCAGCGGTATCAGAGTGTGGTTAAATTTCACCGCTGAAAGCGGTAACCCCGAGCCTGGATACATACCTGTCCCCTGCTGTCACCTCTGTGCGATTGCAACGTCCTACTTCCTGGTTCCCTTCTCGTGAGAAGGGAACCAGGAAGAAAGAGGCCACGATCGCCAGCGAATGTGATCACGGAGGTCAGCGAGGGAGCGCAGATACATGTATCCAGCCCGAGTGTGGCTCGGGGTTACCGCTTTCTGCCGTGAAATTTAACCCCGCGCTACACTTGGGAACACTGCCAGGGAGGTTAAAGTCCTGAAGCGGCTGAATCCAAGGCCAATGAAACACGCAAGCCTGTGCACTTACTGCAGTTGATTTCTCCCCTGTGTTGGGATGCCTTGCTATCTGTCTGTTTATGCAGTGTTAGGCTGGGGTCAGACGAACGCAGTGCGAACGTGCATTGAGCCACACTTTATCACGGCCATAGTAGCAGCAAATGACGGCCAATATACGAAGTCCTTGTACTTGTTTTCTATTTAAGCCGTCAATGCAAATTGTTATGCTAAGAACAAAATACTCCAAAGTGTTTGGAAGATGTGTCAGGTCGTGGAGTGCCAAATTATTATTGGGTTATTCCGGTTTAAGTAAAGAGTCTGCGGACCTCTCCCTCCTACCCTAAACACATGAGCTTCACTTACCAGTTAGGCCTCGTCTCATAGATGTGCGCAGGAGTTGGCGCAGGGACTACGGTAGGGATGCCAGATCGGCCATGTCTTCCTGGACACATATTACTATTATTTCATGCAGAGGGGAGCAAAGGGAAAGGTGCTGCCCTGCAACATGTATCATTCATAACATCAAGGCAGGTCACCTGGGATTGTTTGATTTCTTACCTGCAGTGTATGGATTATACATGCTGCGGGGTGGCATTTTACATACACTGCTCATCAGCACGAATAAATTACGTTTCCAGGAAAACAAGGCAGATCCGGCAACTGGAGACTACGCCGGTAAATAACGTGGAAGCGTTAAGGAACGGTGCAGAGCGGCTCTAGGTAAGGTTAAACTATAAATATACGTGGAAAGAGATTTCTTTGGGAATCCTCTACCAATTGGGTTTTATTTTTTGATTATCAGGGTAGTCTGTCACACTACCCAAACAGGATTTTAGCAGCACCCTTCCTTCATTATAGATTTTTTCAGCGCCGTGTCATCCACTTTGTCAATTGAAAAAGTTCAACTATAAAAAGGCACAATTTATTGTGCAAATATGCAGAAATTAGCCCAAAAAAAAACTTAACGAAGCTTGAAACAGCTCTCCCGGCAGCCTGGTGTATGTTAATGCAGGAGGGTATTAGTGTGGCATATCAGTAATAACCTGGACATGTGCATACAGTCAGAGGCCCCGGTTTGAGGGAGGCCTTAGGCGACTGCCTATTAGGCCTGATTATAGAGCCACCACTAGACTGGTGCAACACAGATACTTAACGCCTTCACTACCGAGATATCTCGGCCTTCAAAAAGGCCCCGTTACCAAGATATCTCGATCTGCAGCCCAAAAGCAAATGAAATTCGTTTGCTGCAAACTAATTTCATTTGCTTTTAGGCTGCAGAAGGTGCCCCCAAAGTTTTAGCCCTGTGAGCATAACGCCCAACGAACCAAAACTGTAAAACCAGCTGCTGAAAGTTCTGAAATATCGGGCTTTCAGCAGCCGACGCAGGAAAAAATAAAGTAGACCAGCTGCTCAAACCTCTAACTCAATTTGTCAGTAGATGGTGCCATCTACTGGCCAAATAAGTTATTTACAGTAACAGCTATTTATTACTGTAAAATTGGTTCAAAATGATTTTACAAAAACCCACCGGTTTCTGACAATGTATTTTTGTTTTGAAAAATCACTTGGTAGTGAAGGGGTTAAGGTAGGAAGTAAGTAATGGTCGTAAACTGAGGAAAAATTTAACATGCAGAACTGACATCAAGTAGCGTTCATAAATTACTATTAGTGTCCCTTTAACCCACGCCTTGCGCCTCACACGCTGCAGCACGGCGCCGCAGATATTTATGGACTTCATAGTTATGGTTTCAGGATACACATTTGTAACCCAAACATTTTAGCGAGTTACAGTTGCAAAACACACACACACGTACACCGCAGCAAACGAGTTCAATTAAAACCGTCGGCAGTGGACTTTAGAGCAAGTGTAATTTTTTTTGTTGTTTTCGTTCACTTTCCCGTAAAAGACACAGAAACTAAAATCAAAAATAGACTTTTTACTGTTCGTTAAAAGTAATAAAATGGTTAGGCATTAAATTAATTACAGGGAATAATTAGCACATTGACAAACGTGCACCAATCACAATACCAGGGGAAAAAACAAAAAAACATGCTCACACAAGGAAAGGTGAAGAAAGCCATGCAAATTCCTATGTCTCCTCCAAAGGGAAACCACATGAAATATACTTTGTAGAATAGATACACAAAGAACTATATACATTTGAAAGCTACATGACAAATCTCATGTTGACGCAGAAATGCGTCAACATCCACAACTTCATATTCGGGTTGCAATGCACCCCCCACGTAGAAATCCTAAAATGCACGTTTACTGCTTGTCCGAAAATCTCAATGCAGAAGCCGAAGCCTCCTGTCGTTTTCAGACGGTGGAGCACTGTAAAACTACAACTTCCCACAGCTGTGTGTCCTAAGGAAGTGAAAAACAGACATGTTGCAATCCCAAACATATATGTACAGCGGGCCCCCCTCCCTCTTAATTTGCGAGGCGTAATGCGTGCCCTGTACGACTAGGGAATGTCATGCTGCACACTGTATGAAAACATAAAGATTTGCACTATGCGCTACAACATGAGGGAGGTCAACGTTCTGATCTAGAAGAGCGGGGTGGATGTTCTCGCGCCCGTTAGTACAGACATGCTGCTCTCATTCTGAATCTTTGGGCGCGCTGTCCTTGCTGCTGGTGCCCTCCTCTCGAGGAGATTCCTTCTCGGTTCCACCAGAGGAAACAGGTAGACGGCCGGAGTGTTTGTACGCTGTGGTCAGCTCCTGGACTCGTTCTGGCGTCGGAGCCCATTTCAGAAAGCCTGGCTCGTTCTGAAGAAACAGTACCGCGGTGTTGTGCACGGCTTTGTAATACAGCTCCTCTCTGCGGGTACAGAAATTGGAGAGGAGTTAAGTCAGAATGCAGGACACAAGAAAAAATAAAAATATTACTTAGTTCACACACAGTGCCCCCCCCGTCCAGAATAGTAGACCTAGACCAGGCGTCAGCAATCTTGGCTCTACAGGTGATTTGGAACTACATCTCCCATGATGCTCAGCTACATATTAGATTGGCTGAGCCTCATGGGAAATGTAGCTCCAAAACATCTGGCGGGCCAAGGTTGCGGGCCCCTGACCTAGGCGGTAATGCAGGGGTGGATAGGAAGGGCTAGGTGCAGTGTGAAGAGGAGTGTATTGGCAGGTAGGCGGCAGACTGTTTATGCCGACTGAGGAAGCTGCATTAAGCGAATCGAATCTGTGAGAAGATTTTATGTTTGTTTATATATAAACGGCTTGGGATTCCCTCTCACGTTATCCAAGGAGATGGACCAGCACTCCAGGGTCTTTCCAGCATAAAAACCAAAACAAAACACAACCTACTGTAACACAAGGTCAACGTTGATGTTATATTTGTCACAGACCCTGGGCTGCAGCAACGTAGGTGATCTAGAGTTTCTACCTAGTTTTATGTTATGTGACAGTAATCACTTGGAACTGTGGGTACAGGGTGTATGTGTTTTCTGTGTTCTGTTTTATTATTCCCTTGTGTATTCACTGTAGTGTCATGTTGTATACACGGTGTTGTTTCCCTTATGTGTACCTGTAAGGAATTGATTCCTTTTTTGGAGAAAGTATTTTACCAGGAAGGATACATTGAGATTTCTCTCGTTTTAAGGTATGTCCTGGGTGGCGAGTATGTACCCAAGGTTCTTGCCCAAGGACACTTACTGGAGAGGTGCTCTGGCTGGGATTTGAACCTGTGTCTCTACGGTTATAGAGCAGTGATGTTACCTCTACTCCAGCTTGTCCAAGCCTCCATAAAACCACCCAACCAGATCTTTATGCCCCTTCCTCAGGCTTTGTTACACCAGGGCGTGTGTGTGGGAGGCTCTTCAGTATGGAAACAATAGGGCGTGCTTTACCATGTGTGTGTTTTTTCCAATTGTAAACCCTGAACAGAGTCACTCCCAGTTTTGTTTTCACCCTGCAAGAAGCCCTGGCTATTGACTGGGTGGGTTTGGGCCAGAATCAGAACTCCTTGAGGATACTGACAGCAAGGGGAGCGCACGCGGATACCCATCCTGAGCACTGATCCCCACATTACATTAACTTTTTTCAGGACATCAAGTTAATATTGTAACTGAAACGGAAAAGTAAATCTCTCGTGTTACAATAAATAGTTTTTTGGATTTTTTTGCTGGAAAGTACCTGGGATTGCTGGACCATCTTCTTGGATATCGTTAATGCCGATTAAAGCAGGAGAAGCGGTTTTTGGGAACCCCGATTGTGCGGGAGATGCCGAACTTACCTCTTGCACACATGTTGAGCTCCGCTACGATACTCATGCTGGAAAGCGGGGAGGATCAACTGATGGCGTTTAAAGCGACTAGTCTCCATGCGAGTGAGTGCTGGTGTAGGAGGGTCTCTCCACTCCGGGATGAAGATGATGAAGGACAGTGGCTGATCAGAACTATCCAAAAGATACTGGGGGGAGGGGGGGGGGGGAAACACACAAAACCATAAGCTTTTATTAAGTAAACTCTCAAGTCAAAACACTCGCTCGTTCAAAATGAATCAACTCACCTCGAAATGTGTGACCATAGCATCCATCAATTCCTCGCTGAAAGGTGGATTCGCCTCAAAAGAACCACTGGCTGGGAAAAAACTCAGGAAGGGCCTACGGAACATAGGAAGGGTCACCATAAGAGCTGACACTCGACAGAACGTTATAAAAAGGGAGTAACATGCAGACTAGAATGTTTAAATATAAATGGGATGAAGCAAATGTTCTCTATTGGATTTGTTTTTTGTGTAGAATGTTGAGTTTCACAGCGTTAGCGAGTGATTGTTACAGTATTCATAAATTAAATATACACCGATAATGCACGGAACTGGGAGAGGCTGTGCTCAAACCTTAACATGTATTTTGTATAAGGGTGCTACCGAGTCCAACGGATACAGAGGTGTTAGAGATATTAAGAGCACCTAGCTGCTGACACATTAATAAAGATGCAGATTTGATGGTCTATTCACAAAGCACCGAAATGGTGTAAAAAGAAGCCTCCTATTCTCCTAAGAGGAGTTTCAAATCAATAAAAAAGCAAATTTAAAAATAAAAAGTTCTGTTACTAAATAAAGGCCCCTATTACATTCCTCGCGCATTTGGTTTTGCGCGTGCCTAAATGCGCATTTGCACGAGGGGCAAAACCCCTTGTGCTGAACGTCGTATTACAGCGTTCGCGAAAACGACGCGCGTTATCGTTTAACGCGGATGGACCTGCGTGAGCGTGATGAACTGTGCTCATCCCATACTTAACATTGTGAGCGCAAATGCGTTCGTGCGCATAATTTTAACGTCTTTGAAAAGCTGGTGGTAACTGCAAATCGGAACGTTCTGGCCGAAACGAAAAACACCAGCAGGAAAAAAAAAAAAAATACAGTTACACATTCTACACATACCCAAACAATAAAATTGTGAATTCGTGCGTGTTTTTATTATTGCTGCTCATACTCAGATTTACTTTGACAGGCGCAAAAACTTAAGTGAGTCAATTAAGGTTCTTCATTCTGATTGGCTGAATCCGGGGGAAAAAAACAGTCCGCACACAGATTTACATGTGCTACATTACTGCGCGCGTATTACCGTAGATACTCGAGTATAGCGCGACCCGAATAGAACGCGATGGATAGAGATTTATTATTGAAATGAGAGAATATTCAAGACTCGAATATAACGCGAGGAGCAAAATTTTACTGTACCAGTAAACAATTAAGATCCTTCCAGGCTCTCTTAACACAGTCAGGCTCCCCCTCAGGCCAGGTTGCTCTGCTCTAGAATGATTGCAGTTGTTACTAAGTATGAAGCCGCCGGCCACCTCTCCTTCTTTACTAGTGATTAGATGGCCAGCGGGGGGAAAGATTGGCTTAAACCGAGCGTGCCCTCTGGCCGTGATGGATCCCACCTCTTCCGAATCTGGGAGTTCCTGAAGTGTTTGCAAGCATCAGGTAGCCCCGTATTCACTTCAGCGAAACTACCGGAACTTCTGGGAGACTTGTGATTTTTTTTATTTATTTTTTTTACACACGATGCAGATGTCTCGAATATAACGCGACCCCTCCAATTTTAAGGTAAATTTTTGTCACCAAAATCTAGCGGTATACTCGTATCTACAGTACTCTTCGTTTTTACGAATGTTATTTTCGGACAGATGAGAAAATGCGTTCGGATCGGAATACTCCGTTAATTTTCACACAATAACGCCGGAAGATGAGCGCAAAAAAATTTGCGCTGCGCAAACTAAACTGCGCAAACTAAACTGCGCGAAGAATGTAACAGGGGCCAAAGTCTTTTAAAAATAAAAAACAAATATGGAAAAATAAAAAAAAGCTTGGCACTCCACAGAAGTGACATCGGGCAGGGATCCTTTTAAAGCCTCGATCCTAATGGATTCTTTTTTGCTCTACTCCATTCATATTGCTCCTGTTTCGTGACCTTCACGACCCTTCCAAAATTTAGCCTTTCTGGGCAATTTATTTTTTTTTCTACATTTTATGCTCTTTAAAATTTCTTTTTGTTCTTATAAAAATGGAAAAAAAGTTGTATGCTGTGAGTCACTTCTTTTGGATGTGTCAGCCATCGCGGGCACTCGACTGCTTTGCTTTCCTTGAATATTATATTATTTGTATTGTGTTTCCATAGCATTGTATTCCCTGTAGGCACGATAAAAATTGTCTACTGAGAAAAAGAAATAAAAAAGGGGGGAGGGTTTGCAAAAAATATTAAGAGTCTAGAAGAAAAATAAATAAATAAAAAAAGATTACTTTTTTTAACATTGAAACTTATGGGTTTCGCCCGTTAAAACCTTTCGAATTGAAACACTGAAAATCAGGGCATTTCGGTGCAATTCAGCATCTAGGAATAGAAAAGTCTTCTATAGGACAATTTTGATGCCGCTGAATTGCATCGTATTGTTCTGTCAATTCGCCTGTATTTGGGGAATTGACAGCTTAGTGAATAAACGAATTGACCCGAAATTGCACTGAATGGTGAAATTCACCTCTCAGGGCCAATTTGGGGGTTAGTGAATAAACCCTTAAGTCACACAACGTCAATCTTGTGATCACAAAGTGTGACTAAATCTCCCATCTTTGTTAATGTATCCTCCGTTAGGGTTTTATAGACTCTCTAATAGCATCATTAAGTGAAGTGCTGTGTATCTTGATGTAAAAGACATATATATATATATATATATATTATATATTCAAAACGGTAACCCGCCACACGGAGACTGAGTAATAGAAAAAAAATTCCTTTTTATTGATTCGACATTTCAGTCCACGCAGGGACTTTCATATATATATAAATAACGAGTATAGCAGTATGTAGTGATACCTTTTCTTATTGGACTAATCTTACATTTAAAAGAGGAGCTTTCGAGAGTAAACCTCTTTTCTTCCGGTCTGGACGCTAAAAACCTGATATATATATATATATATATATTCCGACATTTCGGCCAAAATGGACTTTTAATGTAAAGAATAAATTTTGTTATTTTATTAAGTCCTGGAGTGCCTTCCACCACTGCTTATTTCTTCATATCTACTACCAAGGGAGTACAGCTCCCGGGCAAAACCTTGTCTGTGGGATCTCCGACCCACACCACAATACTTTGGAGCGGAGTGCCTGGTATATATATATATATATATTTCATATTTATTTATTTATAAAGGATTTTACCAGGAAGGATACATTGAGATTTTTCTCGTTTTCAAGTATGTCCTGGGTATTAGAAAACCTCTCTTCGGGTTTTTAGCATCCAGACCTGAAGAAGAGAAGTTACACTCTCGAAAGCTTGTCTTTTAAATGTAAGATTGGTCCAATAAAAAAGGTATCACTACGTACTGCTATACTCCTGATTTTGGCATCTGGACTTTTTTTTTTTAAACACACAAGTAAACATGTACCAAGGCAGACACACATTGCATTTGAATATTTTGAAAAACTCACCCCCTAGATCCAAAGTATCCATCTGTGTCAGGGAAGGCAGAGCAGTACTGCTTGAAATAACAGTTGAGAGGAGAAGCAAAGCATTCAGAAGTCACCCCAAAATGTTTGTGCAGGGCCTGGAAAACTTGGATCGGCAGCGCTCCTTGCAGCCCAGAACCTTCATATTGTGCCGTGCCAAACATAACCTGTGGAAACACCACAAACGTTAGAGACGCTCCCAACAATTAATACAAAATAAGCCAACGCATGACAGAACTCCTTCTGTACCTGATATCTCCGCAAGAGACACCACACTCGCGAGAGGAATTTGTCCGATCCAGGGTCATCTGTAGAGCTGAGGCGATACAATTGAAACTATAGGAGCAGAGAGTAATGATTAAATGCAATGTTTTCACAAGGGAATCGTGAAATCCCAAAATAAATGACAGGATGCAGAGATGGCTGTAACGCGGGAGATTAGTTTCTTACCAATTTACTAAAGTAGCTCTGGTTGATTCCGACGGATTCTTCTCGGAATCGCACACACACCAAGTTACCCTCCAGCTGGGCATCCACTCCTGCCTGGGGTTGCAAAGATGGCACTGACAACCGCACTGGATGACAGAACACCTTCTTCTCTGGGGGTTCATCGACAGGGCCTGGTTCTGTGAAAACACCAAATTTGGATCATGTACAGATTAGTAAAGGATAATACTGGTCAGAGAGGAATTTTCCTGAACGGCACAATATTCATACACATGCTCTGGGCTGAAAGGTGATCGGATTTGTTTTTAATCATTTTAAAAATCATTACATCTAGAAACATTTAAAGGGACATGCATGCTTTGATAGTGTGCTTTTAAAAATGTGCAATGCCTTTTGAATGAGTCAGTTGTGTCATTCAGCAGGCATAAAAAGCAAGTAAATATGATATGCTCTATGGTGGGGGCCGCTCGGGTATCACAAGGCTTTACCTCTATTGTGCCATTACAGGGACAACTGCTCCATATGCAAATCAGACGCTATCACCCAGAAAGGGCAGCCAGTACTGAATGCCAAGGACGTCATCCCTGCACGAGAGGTGCAGCAACCCCCGACGACAGTGTCAGCCTTATTAGACCTGAGGGTATAGCACCCACCGTAGAGTAGGACACTAGTGCTGTTGCTCGTCCTCAGGATCCTCAAACGTCTTTTTTTGTCACTTTCAATTTTAAGGATTCCCTTGGAGAAATGCAGACTGAATCCTGCAATCACCGAGCAGCAAATCATATCACCTGTGCTGTGCTTCACATGTCCTGCAAACCTGGCCTGTTAGGGGGACCTGAGGAGGACCAGGTTTGGGAAACACTGCTCTAAAATATATAAACTACCTGGTATGTTTGCCTCGCGTAGAATCTCTAGGTGCCGCTCACGTATCCGCTTCACGTATTCCCGGGAGATGTGGAAGATCTTGCTACATATGCCTTCTACAGAGTCCTTTGCAACCGCAGCCATATGAGGACCACACTGTCTGCGCAGATGCTCCAGGCGGTCCTAAAGGCAACGACATATGGAAATCTATGAATCAATGACAGGGTGTGTTGAAGGAATATTAAAGAATGTGGTAATTCCAATGACAAAGGCTAATAAAAAATTAAACATAAACGTTTACAATGTGTATGATGCAGGAAAATAGCACAGGTCAGGCACCTCTTATTCAGAAATCAAAGTTCCAGAAGACCACACAAAAAAAAAAAGTTTTTGGAGCGGTCAGTCCAAATTTTAGTGATACCTGACGAGGGGAGTTCCATACGGTCGCTACTGCTTAGGAACCCAGATCCCGAGTGCTGCAGCAGAACGTGGCCCGCGCTGGGCACCATGTCCGTGAAGAAATGCTGCAGAGCAATCCCAGTATGCTCTCCTTCCTCTAAAGCAGTGGCCCCCAACCCTGGTCCTCAGGTCCCACTAACAGGCCAGGTTTTAAGGATTACCTTGGGGAAATGCAGACTGAATCCTGCAATCACTGAGTAGCAAATCATATCACCTGTGCTGTGCTTCAGGTATCCTGCAAACCTGGCCTGTTAGGGGAGGATCAGGGTTGGGAAACACTGCTGTAAAGCATTGGATCCTCCTAGATTCTGAAATCAGGAAGAATCCGAAATGTTTGGGTCTGCTTGAGCTTTCCAGATAAAAGGTGTCCAACCTGTAATAGGGTACCAAAGCTTTCAGGCGGTCATGAAAATAGCCTAAAAGTGTCAAAACAAGACTCCGTTCAAACTACAAACCATGTAATCCTCCTTGGTTGCTAGATTGTCTCTCCTCAGCCAGCTAAATGTGTCCTCCACATTCCATTTCACCAATTTCCTGCTGTCCGGAGATGCGCTCCTAGAATGAATCCATGAGAATCTTAACGTACGACACAGTAAGGTAATTGTTATGTAATCTAATGAAACGAAAGGTTAAAATATTCAGGGTAGGTTGGAAACAACAAAACACACAATAAAAGCAAAGGAATAAAAAAGGTAGGGGGGACAATAATGTTACCTGGACTCGATCAGGCGCTTGGCAGCGTCTGCATACTTAAAGAGCAGACGTTTTGCTTCCTCGCGATGCTTAATGCGAGATAACCTGGAATAAAAACAAAGGTTAGTAAGAAAATGCTCATTTAATGGATGCTCCCATCTGTAACTGATAACCCATTTAAACATATGCAAAAATATATATTTATTATCCCTATGTTTGCAGTAAAACTCCAAGCGTGGCAGATTATTCAAGGGATAATCTAGGGCAGTGATGTCGAACCTTGGTACACCAGTTGTGTCAGAACTACATGTCCCATGATGCTCAGTCAAGATGGTGGATGATCATGGGACCTGTAGTTCAGACACATCGGGGGTACCAAGGTTCACCATCACTGCTTTAGGGATAAAGTCCTCGCAGCACTCCCCCACCTCTTAACCCTTTCGTTTGTTGTAAGAATGCGGTCGCACCGATTGCGCAGTGTGTCCGTTGAAACGGATGCACTTTATAACGGATGAGATTGTCATTACATAGTATCTGTTAGTTATGCCTGACGTTAAGAGAAAAAAAATAAATGTATAGTATCCATTTTGACCAAAGTTTTCCCCTTAGCATCTCGGTTTTAGCGAGGGCAACATGATAGTGCCCCATGTGTCCTTTCAGGTTTTGTCTTTTGTGTTAAAGTGGTATCGTTGTTTGTTGTTAGTCAAGCGCGGTTTTGTATTTATTACTTTCAACAGATACCTGAGGTACAAGTCTGGTCTGGTTTAAATGCGTGAAAAAAAAAGTCATGTTTTAAGCTGCAGTACTGACACTTCTGCTGTATTTTTTGCAACCCAAGGGACACATGGTGGTCATGCACTCCAATGGAAAGCAATGGAGTCACATTCATCGAAGAAGAAGAGACTCCAGGCCAGTGTTTCCCAAACCTGTCCTCAGGACCCCCTAACAGGGCAGGTTTTCAGGATTACCTTGGGGAAATGCAGACTGAATCCTGCAATCACTGAGCAGCAAATCATATCACCTGTGCTTTAGATATCCTGCAAACCTGGCCTGTCAGCGAGTCCGGAGGACAGGTTTGTGAAACACTGCTCTAGGCAATCTCTGCGATCGCATGTAAAAGGTTTGGAAGTAAAGTAAAACTTCTATGAGCTTTAAACCATGCCGGGGAGGTGGGGTCAGCAACCATGGCTCCCTCAGATGTCTTAGAACTACATTTCCCGTGATGCTCAGCCACTTATTAACTTGACCGAACCACTTGGGAAATGTAGTTTCAAAACATCCACAGCTGCTGAGCCAGGACCAACACAAAGGCAATTCATTGTTATGGTATACGAGCATTTATGTATGCAATGCCAATAAAACAAGGGTATTCCCCGCCCCTCATCATGTACTAGAACAGTGTTTCTCAAACCTGTCCTCAGGACCCCCTGACACACCAGGTTTGCAGGATATGTGAAACACAGCACAGGTGATATGATTTGCTGCTCAGTGATTGCAGGATTCAGTCTGCATTTCCCCAAGGTGATCTGCAAAATCTGGCCTGGTTGAGGGTCCCGAGGACAGGTTTGAGAAAAACTGTACCAGAATATATCCCAGTTTAAGATTCTCTGTAAAAACATAGTGTTACCTCATGGGGATGTCATTCATTATCTCTCGGAACATGGATGGAGACACCGCAGGATCACACTCACTGGGCAGGATAGGGTCAGGACCGCGATCCAGCACCTTCCTCTCTAAAAGCCAGCGATTAAAAGACTCCCGCGGTGGATCAATGCCTGAACGCAAGCAGAAAGGTAAAAAAAAATGCATATTAAAACCAGGCATTCTACAAGACGTATCTAAAAACATAACACATAAAACACAATGAAAAAGCCTTCAGCCAAATCAACACACACCAAGAGCCGGTGAGGTTTCCCCGCAGCTCTTACGGTGAAAGACATTCATGTTAAAACACAGGGGGTTATATAAATTCTACTTCATCAGATACTGATTTTATTTTGTTTATCTGTATTCATCGGAAAGGGATCCTGATTCTTAAGAATGGCAAACATGTAGTAAACCTATAGGACAGTTTATGACAGCTGACCGCAAGAAATCCTGCCAAGACAGGGGAATTGGGAGAAGGGTTTTGCGATATTAGGCAATGTGACCATTCTATATTTGCACGGATTTGATATCACAGCGCACTCATGTGCCTTCAGATACAGTGGTACATACCCTCTCTCTGCTGGCACAGCTCCTTGTAATGTTGTCGCAGTTTCAGCACAAGCTGGGACCGCAGAAGCTCCACTTCAGGATGTGGGGGCAGCGATTGCGCTGGAGGAGGTAGTAGATGTGTTGGTGGTGGCCGCTTGACCACAGCATTGCTCTGTATGTCCAAGTCCCAGTAAACACTGTTGGCAGAGTTCGTACTGTTAATATTGTTACACCGAACTACAAACTATTGTATCACCTCTAAAACGAAGCGCTGACCTGTCCGTTACCACTATATAAACCACAAACGAACGACAAGCAGCCCCCTCATATGACCACCTCAGACCTGCCATGTAGGATTCAGACCGGGGGAAACGTTTCGCATTGCTTACCACCTATGTATCCGCCACATTTACAGCCACTCGTTTGGAAAGGTTAGCAAAAACAGAATGTATTGGGAAGCCTTGGCAAAAACGTTTGAGAGAGCAGCACAGATCCGCTCTTTATATTCACCTCGTTCCTCTGAGAAAAGCACAGGAAACCGGAGGAGAAGGTAAATCCAGTTTGCACTCGCTGGCTTGATAAGTTTTCCTGACACTTTGTGGGTTAAACCTCCCCTCCATCTAAGGCGGACCGTGTCCTATTGCCACCGCCCCTATAACCAGCTGCAGCACATTTTCCTAATGAGGTTTAAGGTATATATTCCTTCTGTGAACTACTGGCTCTGACTTTTTCATTTCTCTGCTACACTATCTGTTACCGCCATGCTCCTGATGACGCTGCTGGGTGAAACGCGTCAAGTTATTGGCATGATATGAGATTATATCTTATATTCATCTCTGCAGCCATTATTTTGGGGCCCTTCTTTACATTTTAAAGATTGCGGTCGCTGCAGGGCAGCATCACGAATCGACTTTTATTGCTGTGAGCTAGAATTCATTCGCTTTTCTTTCGGAGAAGTATTAGGCTGGGGGTCAGACGAACGCAGTGCGAACGCGGGTGCAGCCGCACTTTATCACGGCCGTAGTAGCAGCAAATGACAGGCAATATACGAAGTATGGCCGCACGAAAGTGCGGCAGCGCAACGCAAGCGGCAAACAAACACATTTTTTCAAGAACGTGAAACCGCTAGTACTGACGCACAGAGTGCGCTGCGTCCGCTAGCGGCGTGTGTGCGTGATTAGGAGACGTCAGACGCTGCTAATGTCCAGCCAACATCACGTTCAGCCACAAAAAGGGTTTTAATGATGACCCGTACAAAATCACGGACGAAAATGTGCATCGTATGACCGCTATCGCGCGTTCCGTGAAAAAATACGTCCATTCGTTCGAACGCACTTTTTCACGGACGACGTGAAAAAATGCATTCGTCTGACCCTAGCCTTAGAGGGACAGATACTGAGGACCATCGCAAGGATCCTTAGGGTTACTTAAAACGGACGTTATACCCTATTACCAATAATGGTTTCTGTTTCTCCCTTGCTGGCAATCAACCTTTTTGGGCCCCACCTTTTGGTGAACGTATGCCGACTTGTTCTCATATGCTCAACATCATCTTGCTGGGACCAATTCTAAGGATCCCCTGATGATTCTCAATGTTGTTATCTAAGCATACTTTCTCAGAGATTTTTATTGCTGGTGTTGTTTGTTTTTTGTCATATGAGTGATAAATTATGTTTTAACTTTTCATCTTGCACTATTCCCAATATACTGTGACTTCTCCATTTGACTCCTGACACTTTGCATGCAAAAAGCTCACATTGATACTATCAGGGTTATTCAAAGAGATCCGGAAAGTCACCGCACATTCTGTGACTTTTCATTCCCCGCACTTCGGGGCGATTCCTAGTTCGCCGACCCTGCGGTGTATTCAGCAAACACCGCAGAGTCCCCGTAGTGCAGGGAATACTCGCCGCAAACCTGCCGAACACCCGCAGAAACCGCCGCAAAAACCAAGCCGAACACACCGTAAAAATCCGAGCAGTCGATCACAGCGCAGAGCAGCGCTGGAAAAAGCTGACTAGCAGACGAATGGGGTGGGAAAAAAAAAACAGTTCACTTGAAAGTTTGAAATTTAAACTCTAGTTTGCAGAAAAACTACTGAGAGAAAATGTCTGGAATTTACACATAAGATCCAATGAATGATAATAAAAAGGGCTGTTACAGAAAAAAAAACCCGGAAAAGAAAATTAACAAGAAAATCCCCAAAAAAAACTAAAAGATCCTAAAACTAAATATAAAGAGACTTTTTACAGCAGAATAAAATAACAAACGGTTTATTAGATATTGAATTAAAACAGGAATATTTTTAACATTGAAGCCTATGGGATTCGCCTGAATAAACATGACTAATGAAAACACCGAACAGCAGGGCACTTCGGCAGCTTTTCCCTGCTGTTCGGTGTCTCTGAATAGATGAACCATTGCTTCTCTATGGAGGATTTCACTGCCCTCGAACAGGCACCGTACGTGCAGGCAATTTTCCAAAATTTGGCGAATTGCTTGCTCTCTGAATAGCCGAATGGCCCCGAAATGTCACCATTCGCTGAAATTCAGCGTCCAGTTACATTTCGGAGCCAGATCGACTCTCTCTGAATAACCCTGTATGTTTATTTTTAACCTCAATGTGTGCAATACAATAAAAATTCCCCGCGTCCGTGGAGAGGATTTAGGCTGGTATCACACGAGCGCACACCTTCCTTCCACTCTGACACTCGTCTGGCTACCTCGCTGAGCGCAGTTAGTGCGCTCAGCGCTGCAGAGCTCGACCCTCCTATGGAGGATCGCGCTTTGCAGCCCCGAAGGGGCTAGCGCTGCGTCACGGGGCAGACTGCTGGATTATTATTATTGTCATCATTTATATAGCGCCAACAGTTTCTGCAGCGCTTTACAATAACCAAAGGGAACGAGATACAGATAAAGGGACAAATGATGGAAACAAAAGGTGTAGAGGGCCCTGCTCGTAGGAATTTACAATTTAGAGGAATTAGGAACAATCTACAGGGATTGGGTTTAGCGCCTGCCCCGTATTACGAGCCAAAACAAGGACGCTAACGAGAAACCTGCAGGCGCAGGTTTCCACCTTAGCGTCCCCGTTTTAGCGGGCAGTATCTAATATGTTGCCTCTTTTTCGCTTTGCTGTAGCTACATTTTGATAAAATACCCGATTCCTAGATTCACTCAGGATACTGGCCTGTATGCATATCTCATGCTCGTCTTCGGTCTTTGCCTAGATCTTGTACTATTTTTGCATCAATAAAAATGTAGATTATACAGAATAATCATAATAAAAAAAAAGTTGAACCCCCTTATGACTTAATTATTTTCTTGTTTCGTTTTTTCATATTCCGTGTCTCTACAGAAACGGATAGTCTGGTGCATTAGTCATTAGCGCGCAACCGTAAAGGTTTAGCATAAAAGCTGGCTTTTCAGATATCCGATTGCCCCAATCGTTCATCCATTCACTGGCAACCTCTCCCTATCACAGGCACCTCGTGTGTCATTACTATAGTGCCTTATATCCTCCTCTATGAAGAATCAGACTTACTCCGTGGTCTTCAGCAAGGCTGTGAGTTGCTTCTCCACCACCGATCCCACCGGGGTGAAGGGGGAGCTGGGTACGGATGCTGGGGTAACTGGAGTGGGCTCGATCTGCAAACAAAAGACACAGGTGTGGACCATAAACATAAAAAAAAGTGTTAAATGCAAAGTAGAGGTTCGGCATAAGAGTAAAAGATCTGAAAGCATAGGACACAGGATGCCCTCACTCACTTTCAACTTCTTAACGGTGTCACAGGATGACAACTCTTCAGACAGCTTTCTTTTTGGAGGTCTGGTATCTTTGGGCGTCTCAGGTGTTGCCCCCTCCGTAGGAACTGGTGCCGCATTGAGGCCCAAAGGATCCGACTGACAAAAGAAGACGACATGTCATCTCCTATGTGATTACACCATTAATAATCAGCTGGTCATTTACTTCAGCATCATCAGCCCTCCAGATGTTTTGAACCTCCATCTCCCTGATGCTCAGGTACTCCTAGGTTTGGCAAGAGCCTCATGGGTAATGTAGTTCCGAAACATTTGGGGAGCCAAGGTGGTTTCATTCCCTTAATAAGTATTGCCCGTAATGATTTACCCATTTGGCCGTCACAGACCTCTCAGTCCGACTCCTGGACTCACCCACCGTCCTGCACAGTTTGACCAAAATAACAGATCTGTAATTTAATGATTTTATTGGGGAAACAATTGAAGGGCCCAGACCTTGTGTGTCACAGAATCCACGCTGTGATACAATACAGTTACAGACAGTTACATTTATCAGTGGGTGCAAACCCTTTGGCCAAGGTTGTGGAACCTTCACAATAGCGTCGGTGATGTGATGTGCCGAAAAAAAACCACTGAAGAGGAGTGTTTTCTAAATCCCATTAAATGAAACGGCATGCTGGTGGACTTTGAACTTTAAATCAGTTCAGCGTGTTAAAAACAAGCATTTACATCCATTATTTATTTCCTTTAAACAGAAGGAAAGCCCCAGATTTGATGGGTAGGCAGGAGGGGGGGGGGGTCCTTTTACACCTCCTTTGATTGCACACAAAAGATAAACGTACAGTACAAATGTGATGTGATTTGTGTGCGCTGTAGATTATTAAAAGGGATACTCTAATAAAGAAAAATAGTAACAAAAAACCAACCCTCCCCTTTTATTTAAATAATTGGGCAGACGTTCCTGACGGCCTCGGCAAAAATATTTCTACTTAAAAAATGTATTTATTTTCGCTAATAATACTTTGCTTTTTCCCTCCCTCGGCACACTGTTTGCCCCCATCAGCATCAGCTCACGGGCTGCCGAATCTGGAAGTCCATGCATCTTTTCTATGCAACTTGCGTATCGTAGCAAATTGCGCTTCGCTCTGGACTTGCGCAACTTCCATAGCGCCTGCGCAGAACAATGGATCGGAGCTGCACGCACAGGACCGATCCATCGGCTGCGTCTCTCGGGACACTAGCGATCGCTGGCACCTTGAGAGAGGGTGACGCCAACACAGAGCGTGCTGACACCGGTGACTGGGAAACTCAAAATCCCAGCTCCTGCTGTGGGCAGAGCAAACGCCTCCGATTCACCCAGCGTTTACACCTGATAGGCAACAGGGGGCACTCCAAACATCCTGGTCACTTTAATAAAGCTGTGGAATTCTCTGCCTGTTGAGGTGGTTGGGTCAGAGACTGTACAGACTTTTAAACCACGACTGGATGACTTCCTGCAGACACAGAATATTAAGGGTTATAATATTTAATATGTAGATAACAGCTTCTTGATCCAAGGAGAAATCTGACGCCATCTGGGGTCAAGAAGGAATTTTTTCCCAGAGTGTTGCATATTGGCGAGCGCTTCAGACTGGGAATTTTACCTTCTTTTGAATCAACAGCATTAGGTGATGTGTGACAGGTTGAACCTGACAGACGCACGGCTTTTTTCAGCCTATGTAACTATGAGGTGTGTCGTGTCCCTTTTAATAGGTTATAGTATGGTTTCTGGACACTTTACGAGCTCCTGGATTCGGATCGCTTGCACCATTTGAAATACATATTCTGAGATTAACCAAAATAAACACAACTTGGATTAACTATATTGAGAGTCAAGAAGAGTTTAAAAAAAATAAAACAACCTAATTTTAGGGCAAAACAACTGCGACGAGGAAGTGTTGCCATCGAGCCACCTGCACTTAATATTGCAAGTCCCTCGTCAAACCTCCACTTTCCGCACTTTATTGAATAAACATTAAGGTTACATGTCTGGTCCACGAGTACTCACGATGATATCATGCTGGCCAAGTACCGGCATCTCCCACAGGGACTGGTTTGTAAAGCGGTTGAAATAGTACGGACGGCTCTCCCTTTTGCTCCAGCACTTCTCCCATCCGGCCTGCACGAGTTCATCTGGGTTAACGAGAGGAGAAACCAACAGATTTACATGCCACGTCACATCCATGGCAGCCCAACCCGACAAGGGGCAAGTGGGCATATTACCTGGCAGGTCAGAAAGTGGCCGGGGAGGTCGAGGTGAATGTGACGTGCTTGGGGACAGGCTGACCACCATGGCTACTTCCTCCTGAGGACTTCCATGATTATCGCGGGCCATGTCTAAAGAAATGAACTGGGAGAAAGATGGGGGGAATGAGCCGCGTCCTGAATAAAGAGGGGCTTACTGCCCACATTTATTTAACGGAAAGCTGTTCATTTACATATTTTGTTTCTCTACTATAAATGTCTGCATTCGACGGTGTGGAGATACAGGGGTGATGGACAAAAGCCCGCAAGCAAGGTCCCGACGACCAAAATCCCAACATGCCAACTTCCCGACATCCAAAATCCCGACGGACTACGTGCCCGACAAACCCAAAATCCCAACAAAAATTAAACCTCTAAAATCCCTGTGTGTGTGTTGATAGATAGATATTTTTAATTTCCTGTATGAATATATATCTATAAATCTTATAAATATATTTGAATAGCAAAAATTACAGGGACTGACTCTTCAAAATATGTAGCCTGCCCATTGTGTCTGGTTTCCCCCCCCCCCACCCTTATCCTGTTTGGGCAGATATTTTTTATTAAACATGTCTTCCGGTATCGGCGCATCCCTATAAACCGTGCTTAAAATGTACGGGCAAAGCAAGATGAACCCAATAACCTGAGGAAAAATAGCGGCAGTGGCTCCAACTAAAGACCGGCAGAAACAGACCTTCGTGAGTCTGTGGGTTTAGGAAAGTCAGGAAAATGATATCGAAACATCAGTTGCCCATAAGCCAGTGAAGAGCACCTGGTCCCTGCACCCACTATATTGCTGATAGAGGGCGCATAGTATATTGCATATGTCTCTACCCTCACCTAGTGTCACCCCTCTCCCTCTTAGATTGTAAGCTCTTGAGCAGGGTCCTCTCTCCTACTGTTCTGTGTGTTGAACTTGTATGGACATTTGTTATTCTGTCTCACCTACTGTACAGCGCTACAGAACTTGTTAGCACTTTATAAAAAATTGTAACTGTCATTAGTCTCGCCTGCGGGCGCTCAGCAGGCAAGACAAAGATATCCGTGCCAACAGTAACATCACAAGTACCTGGAAAACTGTCAGCAATAATTAAAGAGCCGAAAAAAATTCAACACTCGACATGTTTCGCTGATAAATACAGCGCCCTCGGGAGAGCATTATAATAAAGTAAAAACAAGACAAAGTATGAAAATGAACAACAGCGGTTTTATATTTTGTTAAATAGATTGACAGTTTGTGCTCTTTAAAGATGATGTGGTTTTATTCGAGTTTATGCTCCTGAACAAGTGGGACATAGGATCCTACGAAACGTGTAGGGGAACAGGATAGAGGAGACTATCCTGGTTCTGCAGTAACTTGGCTGCTTTTTACCTGCGGTAAAATCGTGACAGGTGTATGGTGTTAATCGGGAAGTCTGAGCCACTGTGGCAAAATGCTTTCAGGCACGTGTTTATGTGCTTTTTGTTTGTGGGTTTGTTTTTATGCTGTGTTAAAAATTATTATTTTATTTTTTTTGAGAAAGGATTTTACCAGGAAGGATACATTGAGCTTTCTCTCGTTTTTAACCCTTTCGCTGCTGAGCCATTTCACACCTCTGTGCTGAGCTCATTACCAGTTCCGCTCATCTTTTTTAAACATGATTTGAAGCCACGTTTTATTATACAACCCAGACATATTGTATATCGTTCTTTCCGGCAGACTCATAATATATCATTATTATATGTATACGTCATGTCCTGCCTGAATATTATAACAAAAAATGCAATAAAAATTGAATTTTCAATCATCTACATTGTGTAAAGTGGTTTTATTTTCACATTTTATCATGCGAGCCTTTTCAGTTATATTTTCTATGGGGTGCAGTTGTTAAAAAAATTAGAAATGGGGACTCGTTACAATTTTTTGGAGAAAATTACTTGTTGTTTTTTAGCTGACTGTATCCAGGGGTCCCTGTGGTATTGTTGTAACCAATTGCACTAGCATTTATTCGCGGCATTGCATGTGTATTATTTTATATGAGAAAAAAAAGGCAGCGAAACTGTTGTAGTTTTGTCTCATTCCCCACTGGTTAGGCCGGCGTCAGACGAACGCAGTCATCACGTCCGTGTCACCGCACAGTTTAACATCCGTCATAGCATCGATTTGTGATCAATAGAGACCAACACACGAAGTACGTGCGCACCGAAATGCGCACGAACCACGCAGGTGGCAACGGACGCCATTAAGGCTGGGGTCAGACGAACGCAGTGCGAACGTGCCTTTAGTCGCACTTTATTACGGCCGTGGTAGCAGCAAATGACATCCAACGCAGACCCACACACGAAGTACGGCCGCACGAAAGTTCGGCCGCGCAACGCAAGCGGCCAACGAATGCATTTTCGCAAGAACGTCGGACCACTAGTACTGACGTACAGAGTGCGCTGCGTCCGCATAGCGGCGTGTGTGCGTGATTAGGAGACGTTAGACGCTGCTCATGTCCGGCCAACATAACATCCAGACACCCAAAGTTTCCTGGCTTGGATCCGTAAAAAAATAAATCACAGCCGTAATTGCGCATCGTATGACCGCTATCGCGTCTTCCATGAAAAAATGCGTTCGGACGCATCAACGCACTTTTTGACGGTAGACGTGAAAAATGTGTTAGTCTGACCCTAGCCTTAAGCCTCGACATAAAAGCGCTATGACGAACGCCCAGAGTGCGCCGCGGCCTGTATGCGTGATGACGCGACAGACGCAGTGCATTTGCGAAGTCCATCACGTTGACGCTCAGAATTTTTTTTTGGTCTGGCTGACTGTACCTGTCATTTAGGCTGGGGGTCAAACGAACACAGTGCGAACGTGGGTTGAGCCGCATTTTATTACGGCCGTAGCAGCAGCAAATGATGTCCAATATACGAAGTACGGCCGCACGAAAGTTCGGCCGCGCAACGCAAGCAGCAAACTAACGAATTTTTTCGAGAACGTCGAACAGCTAGAACAGATGTACAGAGTGCGCTTCGTCGGCATAGCGGCGTGTGCGCGTGATTAGGAGACGTCAGACGCTGCACATGTCCGGCCAACATCACGTCCATTTGTTTTCTATAGTGCCGGCCATAAAAATATGGCCGGCATTGCGCATCGTATGACCGCTATCGCGTCTTCTGTGAAAAAATGCGTTCGGACGCATCAACGCACTTTTTGACGGTAGACGTGAAAAATGCATTCGTCTGACCCTAACCTTAATTTTGTTTCCCCATATTTCCTTTTTTTTCTACATCCGTCTAAAAAAACGGACCATGTGGGGTCTATCTTCCGCCAGTATGTACGTCCGTTATGCGCGCACGCACTACTCAGACTGCTTTCGTCTGACATTAGCCTTATAGTAAAGCGCTTCAGAAACTGTCGGTGCTATATAAGGCTATGGTCAGACGAACGCATTTTTTTCGCGTTGTCCGTGAAAAAGTTCGTTCCAACAAATGGACGTATTTTTTCACGGAATACGCGATAGCGGTCATACGATGCGCATTTCCGTTCGTGATTTTGTACGGATCATCAATAAAACCCTTTTTGCGTCTGGACGTTATGTTGGCCGGACATTAGGCTGGGGTCAGACCAGCGCACTTTTAACGTGCGTTCTGGCGCAGATAATTACGGCCGCACTAGCAGCAAATGACGGGCAATGACGGCCAATATACGAAGTACGGTCGCACGAAAGTTCGGCTGTGCAACGCAAGTGGAAAACGAACGCATTTTTTCGAGAACGCCGAACCGCTAGTACGGACGTACAGAGTGCGCAGCTGCGGCATAGCGGCGTGTTTGCGTGATTAGGAGACGTCAGACGCTGCACACGTCCGGCCTACATAACGTCCAGACGCAAGAAGTGTTTTATTGATCGCGTATTCCGTGAAAAAATGCGTCCATTCGTTCGAACGCACTTTTTCACGGACAACGCGAAAAATGCGTTAGTCTGACCCTAGCCTGAGCAGGGTCTGACGTCTCCTAATCACGTACACACGCCGCTAGCGGACGCAGCGCACTCTGTACGTCAGTACTAGCGGTTTCACGTTCTCAAAAAAAAATGCGTTTGTTCGCCGCTTTCGTGCGGCCGTACTTCGTACATTGCCTGTCATTTGCTGCTACTACGGCCGTGATAAAGTGCGGCTGCACGCGCGTTCGTCTGACCCCAGCCTAAATGAATGAGGTCAAAAAGGAGCTGCCGATCGCAGAGACAGAGTTGAAATTGTAAAGAGACTTCATGGACACCCTGTATATTATACAGACGAATTCCGAATGTACATATACCTACGCACTTTTATATAATTATAAGCCTATTTTCATATATCACGAGTACGTAGCGATACCTTTTTTTTTTTTTAATATGCCATATATATATATATATTATACACATTGCGCACAAACATGTACACTTGTGTTTGTGTATAATTTAAACGCTTGAATACATGTAAATAACGTGTGTATAATAAATTTATATAAAATGTGTGTTTGTGTATAATCGTCACCTAATCTGTATAAAATAAACTCCAACACTTTCAACATTAAAAACAACAGCCAGGAGCATTTTTATTCATCATAACGGAGATCTCGTACGCCGTGCCATTCCTTCTTTTTTTATTATTATTATTCCGTTGTTTGCTGTACCGCTACATCACCCGTTCACTTATCCTCGCACGAATACAAGCAGCGAGCGTAGTTTATGAGGGGGGTGTGATCGCCCTCCAGCCAAGGACTGCTTGAGGGGGGGGGGGCGAACGACAGGCTCTGGAACGACACGCGCGTTTTCATGTCCACCCTTACACGGGAGGGGATTACATCAGATTTCACCCTCGACGCGAGGAGGAACCGATCGCCCTTACAATCTGAGCAGCGTCTGCAGCCGCATCGCCGAACCTTGTTATCGTTATTATTACACGCCTTCCTCGGGCTCTCGCTGCGTCACGCTGCCCGTTATGTCTCTAGATCACACGCAAACGCTGCCGTGTCATGTGCTGTTGTGTTTTTGTGTCACCGTGTCTGCGTTTTACATCGTACGCGTGTTTTACCATTTGGATAAAATCATTTTTTTTTTTTTCCACGTCATCTCGCACGGCAGACATAAATAGCGACAGAAAAAGGCATGTAATATGTATTTTTATAATCATGCAACATATACGTCCGCTGCAAAAAGGAGATTATATACAATATACACAAAGAGGGGAGCGGGAGGAATCATTGATTGTGTATCTTTATACAGGATATATACATATATTATATATAGATATTGCACCAGACCCTAAATAGCATGAAAATAGGTTAAAATGACAGTGTCCGGGGGTAAATATCTGCATTATTGTGTATATAATGGTGGATATAGAGAGATATATAGAGAGAGATGAGGCGGGTCAGAGCAGAGAGAGGCACCACACACATAAAAACAGCAAAGAAACAGGAATTCACACAGAGGGGCTGATAAATCCGGGCACACCTCAGCCCCCAGGGTTATATTTCTTTTATTTATGTGAGGAATTAAAGGTTTTTATTCGCTTTCCCCTCGCATTTTTTGGCGCGCTCCTGCATGAAGCGCCTATGTGTAGGTTCACTTTCCCTTCACTCCCCCCTCACCACCACCACCTATCCGTGACCGCGCCCTAAAGGCGCGCACCCACTGTGCGTATCCAAGATGGCGGTCGGGAGCTGCGCTGGCGGCTGGGGGCTTTGCGACGGTTTTTCGGGGAGGCCGGGCCGCGCGAGGTGCACCCGGGGGGCCCTGCGCGCGCTCGGCGCTCTGCCACGCCGGACGGTGTGCGCGTCGGAGCGCGGGGCGCCCCGGGAGCCTCACCTTGGGGGCCGAGGCAAGCTCCGGCAAACGACTCCTGTCCGCTCGCTGCTACACCGCCTCCGCCTTTCCCTCCCCGCCGGGGCTGCCATCTTGTATTCCAGCCGCGGCCCTGCCTAGTGCGCTTGCTCGGCCCCAAGCGTAGAGCGTCGTGCGCCCGCCGCCATCTTGGTTGTGGCGCCTCGCAGCCTTATTTACAGAATATTACAGTTATGTGTTTTTACAAGTAACAGAAATACGATTCCTCGCTACAGCTGTCACAAATCTCCGGTGTTATACAATTTGTTGTGTTTGTGTGAAGAGAAAAAGCCAAAATATCAACAGTCCAGTGTATTAAGCTGCCAATAAAACCTCAAAATCACTTTAGGTGTGTAATATATACATAGATACGCACACACCTTTTGCTCTTAAGTGGTTTACTTGTGCATTACAAATAAAACCACATGTGCTTTTTTTTACTACTGTAAAGTTAGCTTTTTATCTGTTTTCATTTTGTGGATTTTTCCCATGATGCAACATTTACTAATCGAGGAGTGTGGTGATTGTCTGCGCTTCCCTCTCGTATGAAAGGTATATTTGAGAGGAAGATCTTATTAAACCGTGAAGTCACTTTACATCTATGGTCTTCAACCGTTTGTAGGTGTCATAAATCAGACACTAGATGTACTACGCATCCGGTATTTTTAGGAGATACCGGACTCCCCTTTCGTGCTTCCGTTTAAAGATGTCCCTCCAGGAAATACAAAAGGCAGCTGCAGGACCTTTAGTACAGATATATAGTAATTTATTTCTTTAAAACAAAACAAATTAAAATTCAAACGCCAAAACGCGTTTCGCAAGCAAGTCGCTTCCTCAGTTGGCAAAAAGAAAATAGTTTTTGTTATCCTGCAGTGTCCTTATATCCCCAGATGTCCTAGCGTGATTGGATGAAAAAAACGCCCGTTTTACGAAACCCGGCAGCCTCCACTGCGCGTACGCGGGGTGCCGTCCAATGGAAATGCGAGGTCCGCCTTCTAAGATGGTGGTGCGTTTCACTCGGCGCTGTCATGCGGTTCAATGGAACCACTATCACCACCATCTAGTGATGGGAAGTTCGGATCATTTTTGTGAATCGGATCGATTCGGATCGTTCATAAAAATGATCCGGATCATGATCCGAATCACCGGATCACTAAGTTAAACGGGGGGGGGGGGTGTGACTCACCAGTAACCGCTTCTCTCTCTCAGTCACGCCCCGTGCTGCCGATTGGCTCCGCCCCCTTACAGTCTCTCTCTGAAGCTTCTTCCTGCCTTCTTTGTTGATGTCACTGAAGGCAGGCAGAAGGAAAGTAGCTCCTCCTCTCTGCATTCATTCACACTCAGTACTAGTATGAAGTACCGATTGTACCTGTCCCTTTGCTTATAGCATTAGCAATAGCTTTTTATAAAGCAAGGCAAGGAAGAATGATTGTAATTATCCCCTGGGTCTCCCTGCACTCTCCGGCTTATATTACCATACAGATAATATCAAAACTCCTCCTCTTGCACCCTACACCAGTGATGGCGAACCTTGGCACCCCGAGGTTTCTGAACTACATGTCCCATGATGCTCAGTCAGCCTTTCAGTGTGGGTAAGCATCATGGGACATGTAGTTCTGAAACATCTGGGTGTCAAGGTTCGCCATCACTGCACTATATTATCAAACCTCCCGCCTGCTTTGGTGATGTCAGTGAAGGCAGACAGAAGGTTTGCAGCTCCTCTCTAATGTTATAATTAAAAAAAAAACAATTGAATTATTTTAATTTATTTTATGTGGAAGTTAGTGATACAGATGTAAAGGGAATCCAGATCTTTGGGGCAGTGAGGGTTAATCCTTTATTTAGTTATTGAAGGATCATTGAGCCTGTGTAATGTTCTGCTTTTAAGATGCAGAATCAGATCCTTCTCACTGACTGAATGGTTACAATGTAATACATTATAGCTGCCAGGCAGAGCTGGGAGGCGGAGCTGACTCACACACTCTAGGATCACATTACAGCTGCTGGGAGAGCTTCACTGACTGAATGAGCTGCACTGTTACAAACGGATCGTTCAGCTTGGTGATTCGAATCACTCAGTTCAGTGAAAAGATCCGGATCAAAAGAACGATTCGTTCATGATCCGGCCATCACTACCACCATCATCTTAGAAGGCGGACCTCGCATTTCCATTGGACGGCACCCCGCGCACGCGCAGTGGAGGCTGCCGGGTTTCGAGAAACGGGCGTTTTTTTCATCCAATCACGCTAGGACATCGGGATATAAGGACACTGCAGGATAACAAAAACTATTTTCTTTTTGCCAACTGAGGAAGCAACCTGCTCGCGAAACGCGTTTTGGCGTTTGAATTTTAATTTGTTTTAATTGTTTTAAAGAAATAAATTACTATATATCTGTACTAAAGGTCCTGCAGCTGCCTTTTGTATTTCCTGGAGGGACATCTTTAAACGGAAGCACGAAAGGGGAGTCCGGTATCTCCTAAAAATACCGGATGCGTAGTACATCTAGTGTCTGATTTATGACACCTACAAACGGTTGAAGACCATAGATGTAAAGTGACTTCACAGTTTAATAAGAAGATCTTCCTCTCAAATATACCTTTCATACGAGAGGGAAGCGCAGACAATCACCACACTCCTCGATTGTTTAACTATTTGGTGGTTGGAGGTGAACCATCTTGTGTGATAATTTCTGCTGCTGACTCTTGAACTGCGACACAAGTACAAGGACTTCCTTTAACTATTTAGGACTTTTTTGGTCTATAGCAGTACCTGTCTATTGTTGCATTGTTTGAGTGCTATCGACTAGGGGGCGCCAGATACTTATTCTTTCAACATTTACTAATATCTGTGCAAAAGCTTTACTGTTGTGTTTTATTTAATCTGCAGTATTTAACTAAAATTGATGAGGGAATGTTTAGATAAGGCTGCAGGGGGCTATTGTTCGCCAGGCTACCCAAAATAAGATATTGCATCTGAATGAGAGAACACAGGGACCTTAAAAGACTTTTAATCTACCCCCTGGTGATGTCCTTTGAATACATCCCACATAATACTAGTCGGTGATCGACCCATAGACTCCAGTCTATGGAAAAAGCCACACAGTGAGGAGCAAGTGATAGAAAGATATTATGGGGGCAGTTTACAGCAGAAAATATCACACAATGGAGGCACCCAGTGACACATATAGAGGAAAATATCACACAATGGATGCACCCAGTGACACATATAGAGGAAAATATCACACTATATGTGTCACTGGGTGCATCCATTGCAGGGGTGTGGAAATTTAAAAAAAATCTACTTGTCTAACGGACTAAGTAGTAGTCCAATCTACTTGTCCCTCAGGATGATCAACTTGTCCTGATAATTTCAACAAAATAGTGTTTAAATAGAGGTCTTTATTCATAACAGCCTATAGAGGCAGCGTCAGATACATGTGATGAATAAAGACCTTTATTTAAACACTATTTTGTTATGTATGTATAAGGGATGCACCGATACCACTTTTTTAAGACCAAGTACGAGTACTGATACTTATTTCAAGTACTCACCGATACCGGGTACCGATACTTTCATTTTAGGTCATGTGACCACTTTCCAATAAGAACAGACCTCATAAAAATGCCCCCAGCTCACATGTATATGCCCCCCCAAGATATAAGGATATTGCCCCGTGGCCCTTTAAATTCAGAACACCATGTTCCTTCATATGTATTTATTTACTTATAAAGTATGTTACCAAGAAGGATACATTGAGATTTCTCTCTCGTTTTCAAGTATGTCCTGGGTTCAAGAACATTGAGTGGTTACAGAAATACAAAATAGTAAAATGCAAGATATTAACACAAATCCAAATATACAGACTAACAGAAAAATAAATATGTAGGAGATAAAGTCATTATGTTACATGTTTACAGGCGCATTCTGTATTGAGGTATGTTAATAAGGATTTCTTAAGGGACTTTAGACTGGGGGAAGATTTGATGGTGTCTGGGAGGTTATTCCATATTTGCGGTGCTCTGTAGGAAAATGAGGATCGAGTCACTTTCTTTTTGTATTGCGGTATTGCAAGTAAGGTGCTGGTCCTGGATCTGAGGTTATAGAATGAGGGAACTGCCGGGGCAATCAGCCTATTCAGCTAGGGTGGTAGCTTCCCAGAAATGCTCTTAAACACCAGGTTGGAAAGGTGAAGGGTGCGTCTGGATTCCAGCGACGGCCAATTTAGTTCTTTTAACATGTCACAATGGTGGGTCATGTAGTTACATTGTAGCACAAAGCGGCAGAATGAGTTATACAATGTAGTAAGTTTCTGGAGGAGTGTTTGCGGGACAGCTGCATACACTACATCTCCGTATTCAATGGCTGGCATAAGCATTTGTTGTACAATCTGCTTTCTTACCGCGGGGCTCAGGCAGGATTTGTTTCTGTACAGGGCACCTAGTTTGGGGTAGAGTTTAGATGAGAGTGTTTCGATGTGGGGCCAAAGGATAGATTTGGGTCTAACCACATACCTAGATATTTGAGAGAAGTGACTGTGGTCAGCGTGTCATTTGATTTTGTCCTGACACATAGATGGGGTGTTTGCAATTTGTGTAGTTTAGGTGCGGTTCCAAAGAGCATCGTTACAGTTTTGTCAGCATTTAGAAAAAGTTTGTTATCTGCGATCCACTTTTGTGAATTGTTCTTGCAGCACGGCCTCCAGCTGTGGGAGATCTGGTTTGCTGGTATAGATTACAGTGTCGTCTGCGTACATGTGTACAGTTGAGGCTTTGCAGACATTGGGCAGATCATTTATGAATTTTGTGAATAGCAGGGGGCCGAGTGTCGAGCCTTGGGGTACACCGCAAGTGACTGGGAGGGGAAGGGAAGTGCTGTCAGAAATGGACACATATTGTGACCGATCAGACACATATGATTGGAACCAGGTTAGAGTGCTATCACCAATACTGGAGTTAAGTTTTTGTAATAGGATGCCATGGTCTACGGTGTCAAAGGCCTTGGCAAAATCAAGGAAGATGGCTCCAGTTAGGTTTCCTTGTTCCATGCCCACTTGGATATCATTACAAACTTTTAAAAGGGCAGTTGTAGTTGAATGATTTGGACGAAAGCCGGATCGATCTGGGGTTAAATAGTTCCGATACTGATAATAATCACGTAATTGAGTGTAGACACATTTTTCCAGAATTTGTGACATTACAGGGAGCAGTGCTATTGGGCGGTAGTTGGATACCAAAGTATTGTCTACACGTTTATGGATAGGTACCACCGTTGCAGTCTTCCAGAGTTTGGGTATGTATCCAGTCGCCAGTGATTCATTGATTAGGGTTGCGACAGGTTTTGCAATTGCTGGCGCACTGATTTTCAGCAGCATTGCTGGGATTTGATCAGGTCCAGACTGGTATTTCATTTTTTGGTTACGGAGAAGTTTAACATGTACAGCTTGGAAAAAAGACGAGACAGAGGAGATATGATAGAAACATTTAAATACGTAAAGGGAATCCACAAGGTAGAGGAAGGGAGTATATTTAAAAGGAAACAAAGTAGCAAAACAAGAGGACATAGTCTTACATTAGAGGGGCAAAGGTTTAAAAGTAACATCAGGAAGCATTATTTTACTGAGAGGGTGGTGGATACATGGAACAGCCTTCCAGTTGAAGTGGTAGAGGCCAAAACAGTAATTGAATTTAAGCAGGCATGGGATAGGCATAAGGCTATCCTAAACAGAAGATAAATCCAGGTAAAGTATCCATGTAATTGGGCAGACTAGTTGGGCCGAAAGAAAATGTCGGCAGATAAGAACCTATGTTTCTATGTTTAGTGATGACACTGACAGGCACTGGTCTAAAACTGAATTTCTCTGCATTACAGGGTCTTTGCACAGTTGGTGGGGCCTGACCTGTGTGCGGCCTTTCTGATTGCGTGTCATTTCCTAGCTTAGCAATCAGGGTGGTGGCACATCCAACAAAATAATTATTAAAAGCATTTGCTACATCTAGGGGGTGTTGTACAGTTTGGTTGTTTACTTTGACAGCAGCCGGTTGGGAGTGGACGGGAGGTGCTTGTATGTTACTTATGGTTTTCCAAAACTTTCTAGGGTTTGATATGTTATTGTTTAAATTTTCATTGAAGTATTGGGCTTTAGCCATTTTTGTTTGTATGAGGGCCAGAACGTTCTTGGAGCCTCCTTTTTAGGCTAAGCTAGGTGTATATAGTGGATATCTTCAGCAAGAGTAGGTTTCCCAAGTCCACCATGTTTTCCTGGACACATAATGCGTAATAAATGTGTCACGGATAATATATTCATGCTACGGGCAACCCATGAAACCATACCCATGTACATTCCATATGCTGCAGGTAAGAAAGGAATACCAAGTGACGTGTCTAGATTTCTTTCCTGCTGCATATGATTTATACCTGTTGCAGGGCAGCAGTTTTCCCTGTGCTCCTCTCAGCATGAAATAGTACATTGTGTCCAGGTAAACATGGCCGACCTGGTAATCCTAAACAAGATGCTCAATGTGTCCATGGGTAGGGTTGCCTGCAATGTTTTCCTTAACACAAATTACCAGTTCATGCAGGTGGCAAGCACAGGAAAGATGCTACCCTGCATCATGCATAGTCCAAATGCTTCTAGGGTTTCCCAAACCAGTCCTCAGGACCCGCCGCCAGGCCAGGTTTGCAGGATATTTGAAGCACAGGTGATATGATTTGCTGCTCAGTGATTGCAGGATTCAGTCTGCATTTCCACAAGATAATCTGTAAAAATCTGGCCTGTTAGAGGGTCCTGACTGAGGACCAGGGTTGGGAAACTCTGTTCTAGAGGGAAACCCATTATCTAAAAATCGAGGGAGCTCATCTAGGATTCCTCTTTTGTCACCAGCAGCATATGGGTTCTACAAGCTGCAGGGTTGCATTTTTCATGCTCTGCCCATCAGCACAACCAAATTAGGTGTCCAGGAAAACGTGGAGGATCTGGCAACCCTAGTCGGAAGACTGTCCTTATTTTCCTGGAACATAGGGAGTTATTCACTAAACAATGTCCTTTATCCTTGCTGCAAACAACACAAAAAAAAAGTGTGGGAACTCCCCACCATTTCTGTTCATACCGGTCTTAAAGATTACTGGCAGGTGCTGCAGCGCTTCTTTATGCACTAGAATGCCATTCCTCTGGCAAACACTGAGAAATTATCGTTCCCTTGTGCTTAAATCCAGGAAAACCCTGAAATATAGACAGTTTTATAAAATTGTGTCTATATAGAAAGCCAAAAGGGAACTGAGTTCCTCCTGCTAAACCAGTGAGGGGACTGCATTCCTGCAGGACTTGACCCCTGACCTCACTCTAATAATATCATATAGGAGCCATTCAGTATTACCGGCTCAATTACAACAAGCCGCTGTATTAGCTCCTCGCTGCTGGTGTCCTCTCCTGGAGTCTTCCTGTCCTTCAGTACCAAAGGTAAGTGATTTTTTTGTGATGAAAAATCCATTGACACAAAAAATTTATTGGCTTGTATTTAGGGTTACCAGATCAGCCATGTTTTCCTGGACACCTACAATGTATTCATGCTGATGGGTAGTGCATGAAAATGCTGCCCTGCAGCATGTATAATCCATACACTGGAGAGAAGGAATCCCAGGTGATCTGCCTTGATTTATTTCCTGCAACATATGAATTATACATGTTGCAGGGGCAGGGCAGCACTTTTCGTTGCGTTTCCAGCTACATGAAAAACCAATGTGTCCAGGAAAACATGGCCGATCTGGCAACTCTGCTTGTAGTATTTATTTTTATTCCCGTTACTGGCTGCAGAGAAGAATAATGCGTGATGTAGGATTTGCTCGTTTTTCACTGGCTGCCTGGATATTAGCATGCACATACCGCTAGGGTTGCCATGTTGGACATGTTTTCCAGGACACCTATAATTTATTCACGCCGATGTGCAGTGCATGAAATATGCCACCCGCCCCATGGAGGATCGACACACTGCAGGTGAGGATTCCCAGGTGTCCTGCCTTGATTTTCTTCCTGCAACATATGAATTATACATGTTGCAGGGCAACACATACTTTATTCATACTGACGGGCAATGAATGCAAAATGATGTCCTGTGGTATGTAGATCTCACATCATGCTCTAGGCATTGCAATCCGTTGAATCCCAGGTGATCGGTCTTCTTTAGAATAGGTAAATGATTTTCCTCCTACCCCATATGAATTAAACATGTCACAGGGCAGCACTTTTCCCTGGGCTCCCCTTTTGCATGAATTAGTAATATCTGTCCAGGGAAACATGGCTGATCAGGCAACCCTACACGGAATAGGATTGGAGCCATTAATATTATCAGTGGGGCTATTTGCTTGGTTTACCATTAGTAGGGTTGCCAGATTGTCTGTGTTTTCTTAAACACTTATTTGATGCTGATGGGCAATGCATGAAAAATGCCATCCCATAGGGTAGCTTAAAGTATTGAAAGTACCCTATCTCAGGGTAGACTAGAGAAACCAATAGACCCCATGCAGCCTTGTCTAAACATTCCCTCCTCCACCGCATTGCCGCTTGTCTTCTGTATTCTCCTATAGCACAGCTGTAAAGTGAAATGTGTGCCAAAATTTTGGTAAATGTTGCATCATGGGAAAAATCCACAAAATGGAAACAGCAGATAAAAACCTAACCTTTTTTTTTTTTTTTTACATTGAGAAAAATAATGCTGTGGAATTCTCTGCCTGTTGAGGTGGTTTGGTCAGGCTGTACAGACTTTTAACCCTTTCGCTTCAGATGACGAGTGGAGGACATCCCCCATATGTCATGGGGTCTCCACAGCGAAAGGGGATACCCCGTGCATCCGGGACAGAGTCCCAGAGTCCCAGGGCAGGCTGCATTTCCTTGAAGTCAGACCATCCCTTTTTATACCTTTCCCGGCACGTGATGACATCAGTTATAGGTGCCCCCCTGCCAGAGCCGGGAGAGTGCCTGAAACGGAAGGATGGATTCTTTGGACCCCTCTCCTTCCCGATCAGCATATGTTAGAGAAAAAAGAGAGGTATCACTGGAAAGGTCACATTCTGACCTTTCCAGGGATGCCTCTCTTTAACCCCTTAGGTGCCGCTCCGTCATTGCAGACTTCTCCTGGAGGTGGCTGACATCTTGTATGTCAGTCAAGCCTCTGGGGCCTCCCCCCACTCATTGGCGTTAGCACACATGGGCGCGATGATGTCAGTTAGGGAATTAACCCCTAGCTGCCCATTTGGACCCCCGTATCTCCTGATCGGTGGTAGCTAGAGGGTTATGCTTGGTATCATTGGAAAGGCCAGAGCAGCAATTTTACATAATTTTTTTTTTTACTAATGCAGCACTTTTGCTCACTTCTCGCTTCTAATGAGAACAATGATGCTGCACTAACCCAAAATTTCATTTTTTCAGTCTTTGCTAAAATACTGTATTTTTCTGAGAAAATACAAGAGCAGGTTCCCAGTTCTAATTTTTTTTAATAAGTGTACCCATAGAATATGTAATCGCAAAGGCTCGGATGATAAAATGTGTGGGGGGGGGATCATTTTACACACTGTAGATGATTGAAATTCGAATGGAAATTCACATTTTGTTTACATTTTTCGTTATAGCATTCTGGCTGGACATGACGTATACATATAATAATGATATATTATGAATCTGCCGAAAAATAAGATGATCTATAATTTGTCTGGGTCCTACAAAAACTCATGTCTTCTCCAAATCGTGTTTAAATATGATGAGCATAAAACGTTACAAATGAGCTCAGCACATGGCTAAGGCCGGGGCCAGACAAGCGCACTGACGTGCCACCTGACATCCGTTGCAGCGCTGTGACGCTTCGACGGGGCTGGCCACACGTTGTAGCTCGCACGAACTGCACGCGCTACAGCGACCATGCTGCGGACATTCTGAACGCCTCCCCGTCGAAGCACTACAACGCACGTTCAATGGGGCTGCAAAGTGTGATCCTCTATAGGAGGAGCGAGGTTGCCAGACAGGCGTCAGAGTGGAAGGAATGTCCACTCTCACGGACATTCCTTCCGCTCTCAAAAACACTCGTCGAAGCCCCTCAGAGCTGTTGAATAGGTTTCAGCACCAACAATAGCTGCTGTCCTTGGTTCCTCAATACGTTTCAGCACCAACAATAGCTGCCATCCTTGGTACTGAATAGGTTTCAGCAACAAAAATAGCTGCTGTCCTTGGTTTCAGCCCCAAAAATAGCTGCTGTCCTTGGTTTCAGCCCCAAAAATAGCTGCTGTCCTTGGTACTGAATAGGTTTCAGTACCAACAATAGCTGCTGTCCTTGGTACTGAATAGGTTTCAGTACCAACAATAGCTGCTGTCCTTGGTACTGAATAGGTTTTCAGCTTCAACGACAAGAGGATTAGGAATCCTTTCTTTTTTTATTTTATTTACCCATAACTAAGTAATTTTAATTCATCGGCTTCACATTCTGAAATAACTGATAAAAACCAAATACAAATTGATTCGTTATTTCGTTTTTCGGACCAAACGAATCATGGTAACATAACGAATGCACGGAGACAAATTGAAAAACGGAACCAAACCTTTTTTTTTTTCCGTTGTGCACATGTTTATTAAATACTGTAAATATATTGGCACTTTTTTTTATCACATTATCACCTTTTAGCATCAGAGGAGGTGCACCCTAGAACTCCTAGGCAGAAGCCGGCTGTGCTGCCTGAATAATATGATGAAGCCGCCCCTGTGGTCTTAAATTACTCGAGGCTCATTCGTACCAAATTCAAAAGCAGTAATAAGAAAACAGACACTCGTTATCCGGCATAACGAGGAATAGTTTGCTGAATATGGGTATTCATTTAAAACTTAAGGTTTATTTATTAGAATGGACAGCAGGTGGAGTTCTAGGAAACTGTTATAGAAGTTGTAACGGAGTAACTATCCGTCCTCATTTAGCCTCCGAGTACTTGGTTTCTGTTAACTGTATCCAAATAGGACACAAGTAGTACCGTATTTCATATGTTCCCTTGACGGAGCTGGTACTTGACATCGGGGTGACCGGGTCAAACTAATGAGGCAGAAATATATCTTCTATATATCTTAGATTGTAAGCAGGGTCCTCCTGGGCTTGTGCCCCAATATTTTTATTTTTTTTTATTTTTTTTCGGTTCGGTTCGATTTGTTCTGATGTTTAAAATTTTCGATTTGGCTCGTTTCGACCGATTTCTGTTTCGGTTCGGTTCGGCTCGTTTTTCGTGTACATTTTTTTTTTCGGAATATCGACCATTTTTCGTGTTTTCGGGTCACTTTGCTCGTTTTTTGTATCGACTTTTCGGAAATTTCGGAAATTTTCATTTTTTTCGGAACGTCTGTTCTCCTCGTTTCAATCGTGTTTTTTTTTTATTAAATAAAGATCCTTTTTTTTCTTATGAATAATTGAATATACATTTCACAACTTTATTTAATCATATTAAAATGGTATGAAAGCCGAGGAACAAAAAAAATGAACAAAACGATTTAAAAAACGCTAAACTGACCCGAATGCCACAAGAAACAAGTGATACGCATTTACAAATACAAAATTTACAGAATCAGCGATATAACCGATAATAGTTAAATATACGATTTCCAGAATTACCGAAATGGAACCGAAATCACGAATGGAACCGAAATCCTGAATAGAGCAAAAATAAATTTCGATTTGACACATTTCAAGTCCATTCGAAAAATCCGAAAATTTTTCGTTTCGGATCTGTCGGTTTTCGGGTCCGACCCGATTCAGAAATTCGGCCGAATCCGAAGACACGAATCGGGAAATTTCGTGAAAATTCCGAAACCCGAAACGCACATCCCTAGGTCCTCCCTCCTTCAGTTCCGTGTGTGTAACGTGTATGTATATTTGTTATTCTGTCTCTCCCATTGTACAGCGCTAAGGAACTTGTGGGTGCTTTATAAATAACTGTACATTTATAAATAAAAGGGATCTTGATCATTGCAGTAAAACTGTGCGTCTTGATGTATACTTTTTTACGTTTTTTTTATTTTTTTCATTCCTTGAGCTTATTTGTATGTTCTTGTAATTTTTATTCTCTTTTTAGGTCGTTATGTACCGAGTCCTTATCCTCGAGTCAATGGAAGAGAAGCGATGGAAACGGAAACTAATCATCAGTCACTTGTTATTCAATATAAAGGTAAGTATGTATCAGAAGTTCATAGATGCTCTTGATACAGTTTGATTATAGAATATACTAAAAGAAATTAAAAAATGAAGGAAAAGTGAAATCGGCACACACCAAAAATTTTGGATTTTTATTTGGTGTGTGTGTGTTCACAATCACATCCTTCGTTGGGTATTGCTAGTAGAATATAAGAATATATTTTGGCTACAAATATGAACCGTTGAAGAATATCCTCTTACAGTCAGTTTGATGCTTTTGGATTGTGTTTTGTTTTTTCTTCCCCACAATAAAGTCAAATATAGAAACGTACACAAGGATAAGTGCTTCTGTAATCAAAAGAAAGGGGAGAGTGAAAGCCAAGGTGGGGATTGCTCTGTCAAATCAAAACGGGAACTGTTGACAAGAAGGGTCTATTCACAAAGCAACGACATTGCGTTCGATTTCGGTGATTCTATTTTGCTAAAAATACAGTGAATTCACTATTTAGCGAATGGTCACCGTGTTATGCCGAAAAAAGGAGTCACCAAAACGGTTATCGGACGTCGACGGTAACCACCAATTTGGCATCGGTGAATTTCACCGTACTGTAAAAATGAAAACCTAAGTCAATAATTTTTTTATCTACATAATGAAAAAGGTCTTTAAAAAAAAACCACACACACAATAAAACACAAAATTTAACTAAATTAAAAAGGTCTTAACAAAAAATGTTTAAAAAAAAAAAACACAAAAAATAAATGGTATGTTTTTAAAAAAAAAAAAAAAAAAAAAGACTTTATTACATTGACACCTATGGGATTCGCCTGTTGAATTTAAACACCAAAATCAGGGCACATGATTGAAATTTCGGTGCAATTCGGCGTTCTGTGAAATAGATGACACAATCGTCTTCTATGGGGCAATTTCGGGGTCATCGAATTGCACCGTATTTGGCGAATAGATGAATTGTACCTATGGTGAAATTCACCGTTTGGGGCCAATTCAGAGGTTAGTGAATAACCCCCTATAGTTTTTATGCCAAAGTTGCCGATTCTGTTGAAGAATTCTGGATATCTTGTAGGAAAATTGTGAGTTTTATCCATGGCCTCATTTTGCTCTGGCGAATTCTAGTCCTTTATTTTACCCTGGGGATTTGAGGTGATTTCCCAGGATTGGCCAAAGCTTTACACCCAGAAAGAGAAATTTCATCTAAGAGTTTAATCCTGGTCCATGAGTCTCTGTTGTCAGAAGAAGCCAGCATTTGTACCACTGGGCTGTTCATCCGTAATAATGTTTTGTTTTTCGTACACGGGTAAAGAAACCAGACACAGGCTCCATCACCTCCTTCAAGCTAATCCTAGCATCAGCGTTAGCGCTGGCTTAAAGGAGGTCATAACGCTGCGCTCACATCGCCTTTGAATCACTAACAGGTTAAAAAACCCATTAGCGCTCGTTAGCGCGAGTTTACTGTACTTTGCGCTCCCTTTACCCAACATGGGGGGCGCAAAGTGCAAGCACAGATTAACTAGCGTTGGGATCACTTGGTCCTAACAAAAACGTTACCACCAGCTCAGAGGTGAAGGTGTTGGATTGCGCTGCTGCAGAATCCGTTACCTGCAGCTCAAGACCCACCAAAAATCAGATACTCACCTCTCATCTGCGGCGAGAACGGCGCCCCGATCTGCTGCTTCTGGCCGCCGGGAGCAGAGGGAAACTGGGGCAAGAAAGTCCCCTGTCTCCCTACACGATCACTCTGCCGACCAGCAGAATCTCACAAGAGGTCCCACATATATATATTTAATAATCCCCCAGGTCCCCAAAGACCTAATTTCCATCCTCTTCTTCACCTGTTCTGGCACGCGGTGTCTGTCCATTATGCTGAGGGGGCAGGGTTACCCCCACTCCCCTCACTCTCTATTGGACAGCCACCACGAGCCGACGTCTTCCATCACACTGCACCCAGGGCAAGGTAAGCAGACACAGCGTGATGATGGGAACAGGGCCGACAGTGGCCGGCGGAGTCTGGGGTAACCTGGGTCGGGGCCGGGTGTGCTCTAGGCAGGTGCCTAGTGGGAGCACCGGCCCGGGAGTCGCAGCAGGGCGCTGAAAGAGCCACATGCGGCTCCAGAGCCGCGGGTTGCAGACCCCTGTCCTATACCTTGTATACTTTGTATAGGAGGCTTTAACTTACACTTGGAACTAGAAGAACAAGCTATTCCAAGGTAGGTCGTTCTTCTATCTCGGAGCTGGTCTCTCTCAAATACCAATTCATAAAAGCTGGAATTTAATATACAAACAAAACCACCTGTCCTCAAACTGTTGAGAGGGTGGCGCAATCCGCCGCTTCCTCTCACCAGGAACAGAGCGAGAATGAGAAGAAATGGTTCCCAATCTCCCACCGCACTTCATTCGAAGCCCCTGTAGTAAGTATCATACTGCTGGGATGCGCTGGGCTTAATGGAGTCCTCTGGTATCCTACTGTTGGGATGTGCTGGGCTTAATGGAGTCCTATAGTATCCTACTGCTGGGCTTAATGGAGTCCTATAGTATCCTACTGCTGGGCTTAATGGAGTCCTATAGTATCCTACTGCTGGGATGCGCTGGGCTTAATGGAGTCCTATAGTATCCTACTGCTGGGATGCGCTGGGCTTAATGGAGTCCTATAGTATCATACTGCTGGGATGCGCTGGGCTTAATGGAGTCCTATAGTATCATACTGCTGGGATGCGCTGGGCTCTATGGAGTCCTATAGTATCATACTGCTGGGATGCGCTGGGCTTAATGGAATCCTATAGTATTCTACTGCTGGGATGCGCTGGGCTTAATGGAGTCCTATAGTATCCTACTGCTGGGCTTAATGGAGTCCTATAGTATCCTACTGCTGGGCTTAATGGAGTCCTATAGTATCCTACTGCTGGGATGCTCTGGGCTTAATGGAGTCCTATAGTATCCTACTGCTGGGATGCGCTGGGCTTAATGGAGTCCTATAGTATCATACTGCTGGGATGCGCTGGGCTTAATGGAGTCCTATAGTATCATACTGCTGGGATGCGCTGGGCTCTATGGAGTCCTATAGTATCATACTGCTGGGATGCGCTGGGCTTAATGGAATCCTATAGTATTCTACTGCTGGGATGCGCTGGGCTTAATGGAGTCCTATAGTATCCTACTGCTGGGCTTAATGGAGTCCTATAGTATCCTACTGCTGGGCTTAATGGAGTCCTATAGTATCCTACTGCTGGGATGCTCTGGGCTTAATGGAGTCCTATAGTATCCTACTGCTGGGATGCGCTGGGCTTAATGGAGTCCTATAGTATCCTACTGCTGGGCTTAATGGAGTCCTATAGTATCCTACTGCTGGGATGCGCTGGGCTTAATGGAGTCCTATAGTATCATACTGCTGGGATGCGCTGGGCTTAATGGAGTCCTATAGTATCATACTGCTGGGATGCGCTGGGCTCTATGGAGTCCTATAGTATCATACTGCTGGGATGCGCTGGGCTTAATGGAATCCTATAGTATCCTACTGCTGGGATGCGCTGGGCTTAATGGAGTCCTATAGTATCCTACTGCTGGGCTTAATGGAGTCCTATAGTATCCTACTGCTGGGCTTAATGGAGTCCTATAGTATCCTACTGCTGGGATGCTCTGGGCTTAATGGAGTCCTATAGTATCCTACTGCTGGGATGCGCTGGGCTCTATGGAGTCCTATTGTATCCTACTGCTGGGATACGCTGGGCTTAATGGAGTCCTATAGTATCCTACTTCTGGGATGAGCTGGGCTTCATGGAGTCCTATAGTATCCTACTTCTGGGATGCGCTGGGCTTAATGGAGTCCTATAGTATCCTACTGCTGGGATGCGCTGGGCTCTATGGAGTCCTATAGTATCCTACTGCTGGGATGTGCTGGGCTCTATGGAGTCCTATAGTATCATACTGCTGGGATGCGCTGGGCTCTATGGAGTCCTATAGTATCATACTGCTGGGATGCGCTGGGCTTAATGGAGTCCTATAGTATCCTACTGCTGGGCTTAATGGAGTCCTATAGTATCCTACTGCTGGGATGCGCTGGGCTCTATGGAGTCCTATTGTATCCTACTGCTGGGATACGCTGGGCTTAATGGAGTCCTATAGTATCATACTGCTGGGATGCGCTGGGCTTAATGGAGTCCTATAGTATCATACTGCTGGAATGCGCTCGGCTTAATGGAGTCCTATAGTATCCTACTGCTGGGATGCGCTGGGCTTAATGGAGTCCTATAGTATCCTACTGCTGGGATGTGCTGGGCTCTATGGAGTCCTATAGTATCCTACTTCTGGGATGAGCTGGGCTTAATGGAGTCCTATAGTATCATACTGCTGGGATGCGCTGGGCTTCATGGAGTCCTATAGTATCCTACTGCTGGGATGCGCTGGGCTTAATGGAGTCCTATAGTATCCTACTGCTGGGATGCGCTGGGCTCTATGGAGTCCTATAGTATCATACTGCTGGGATGCGCTGGGCTCTATGGAGTCCTATAGTATCATACTGCTGGGATGCGCTGGGCTTAATGGAGTCCTATAGTATCCTACTGCTGGGCTTAATGGAGTCCTATAGTATCCTACTGCTGGGATGCGCTGGGCTTAATGGAGTCCTATAGTATCATACTGCTGGAATGCGCTCGGCTTAATGGAGTCCTATAGTATCCTACTGCTGGGATGCGCTGGGCTTAATGGAGTCCTATAGTATCCTACTGCTGGGATGCGCTGGGCTCTATGGAGTCCTATAGTATCCTACTGCTGGGATGTGCTGGGCTTAATGGAGTCCTATAGTATCATACTGCTGGGATGCGCTCGGCTTCATGGAGTCCTATAGTATCCTACTGCTGGGATGCGCTGGGCTTAATGGAGTCCTATAGTATCCTACTGCTGGAATGCGCTGGGCTCTATGGAGTCCTATAGTATCATACTGCTGGGATGCGCTGGGCTTAATGGAGTCCTATAGTATCCTACTGCTGGGCTTAATGGAGTCCTATAGTATCCTACTGCTGGGATGAGCTGGGCTTAATGGAGTCCTATAGTATCCTACTGCTGGGATGAGCTGGGCTTAATGGAGTCCTATAGTATCAGACTGTGTCTCCGCTTCTTTCCGTGGCCAGGTGATCGTAAAGCACCAACCCCTGCTTTAAAGGATTCTCATGATGAATCCAGAAAGATATTAGACTTTTTACTATTTAACTGTGACTCGATGGGTCCGTCGTTCCTCTGTGTTGTTTACTCGTTCCTAAGACGTATCTGTAGCCTATATAAGGCTGGGGGTGACCGGTGCCCTCTCTGCGGCATTACATCCAAATGGAGCGATTAATCACAGCTTAGCGAGGCCGCTTGGTCTACTCTGCCTGCACACACGGGGCTGCCTACAATGGGACTTTGTGTAGGCAGCTTTTGCAGCCAAATACCAGTCATTAACCTCTGCGGTGCTGATCCTTTCATTAGAACTTGGCCAGTAGTATTCCCTGGTTTATAGAGCATACATTTGATAAAGGAAACCTTGCAATATGTATCCCTTTATCCCCAAAGCAAAAAGTCATAGAACTCTACGTGGGGTAGTCACAAAATCACAACGTTTGCCATGGTTGGAAACGACAGCAAAAATTGCCAGTGTTGCAACTGCGACAAACATTGGGCATTTTCAAAAGGATAATTTCAAACAGTGGTAGGAGGAGCTTCATTCATGAAGCTTCTCCTGCCACTGTTTGACTGTCAAATAACACACGGAGGCTTCAATACCTTGTAGGTGCACAGATGTGGATGAGAACCAAATGGATGTGGAACCTTGTGCTTTACAATAAAAAAAATAATAATTAAAAGTAAATAAAATATATTAAAGATAGAAGCCGACGCGTTTCGTCTATCGCTAGGCTTTCTCAAGGGTAAATAGTAATATGTAATCAAATCTCATATTGATTGATTACATATTACTATTTGCCCTTCAGAAAGTCTAGCGATAGATGAAACGCGTCAGGCTTTTATCTTTGTTTTTAATTTTATTTCTCTGGATTGCCATTTCCTTCCTGATTTTTTTTTTTTCTTTTAATTTTTTTTTTTTTTGAGAAAGGATTTTACCAGGAAGGATACATTGAGATTTCTCTCGTTTTCAAGTATGTCCTGGGTGGCGAGTATGTACCGTTAGGTGTCTTGCCAAGGACACTTACTGGAGAGGTTGCTCGCTGGGATCGAACCCATGACTCCACAGGCTCTCTCCATGCAGAGCAGTGACATTACCTTGACTCCACCCAGCCGGAAAGAAAGCACAAGGTTCCACATCTATTTGGTTCTCATCCACATCCGTGCACCTACAAGGTATTGAAACCTCTGTGTGTTATTTTGATTTTCTTTATCTGGAGCGGTGGACCATCTCCTGGGAGTCAACTTCAGTACCACGACAAAAATTGAGTGTATATTGATCCTCCACTCGTCACCAGTACTACCGTTTGACTGTCCCTTTTGGGTACAATGAAATTTGTCGTGGTTGTAGCAACAGCAAATGGCGCTTTGTGAAAACTCGCTAAGAGTAGGAACGCGTCAAGATTTCTGCCCATTCACATAAGCGTTGTCATCACACTCTTGGCTCACTGCCCCACACTCTTTTATTCAAGGTTGTGTTGAGGGTAACTATGATGATAGGTAAAGGACGGTCGTGCATTCACTTTCGAATGTCGTGAGATGACGGGTCCACGGTTTCTTCTTGGCTCTCCTGGAAGGACTCCTCGTTGTTGTTGGACCAGATCTCCTCAGGTTTGCATCTATACAGTCTTGAGCTAATCTTGTGGTGATACTCAGTGGAGTCCTATGAACTTCGGCGTGTATGCCAGTTCCGGGGGTCGCCACTGTGATATTGGCGCTAGACCTTTTTAAAGGGACACGAACACTCACATAAACTGCAACTAGATTACTTGTGCATTACAAACAAAACCACCTTATAAAACACATTATATAAACCACCTTTTATAACAGGGCTCAAAATTTCAAGTCCCAAGCTACTAACCACCAGGCCATAAGAGTTACTCGCCACCAGTTGCTCCACCTAACCCCTACCCATCCCTTAACTCTGCCCCTAAACACACCCCCTTAAATTATCTTATGAAATTACACTGTTTAAAGGTTTTATTTTGAATAAATTTACAAAAATAACATCGGACCCCAGATACATGTATACCCAGACATCAGTCCCCAGATACATGTATACCCAGACATCAGTCCCCAGATACATGTATACCCAGACATCAGACCCCAGATACATGTATACCCAGACATCAGACCCCAGATACATGTATACCCAGACATCAGACCCCAGATACATGTATACCCAGACATCAGACCCCAGATACATGTATACCCAGACATCAGACTCCAGATACATGTATGCCCAGACATCAGACTCCAGATACATGTATGCCCAGACCTCAGACTCCAGATACATGTATGCCCAGACATCAGACCCAAGATACATGTATACTCAGACATCAGACCCAAGATACATGTATATCCAGACATCAGACCCAAGATACATGTATATCCAGACATCAGACCAAAGATACATGTATATCCAGACATCAGACCCCAGATACAAGTATACCCAGACATCAGACGCTAGTGTGAGCAAAACGTGGAGGCAGGGAAGCTCCTCTCCACCCCTTGCCTGCCAGTGACCGAGACGAGCTTGGTCATGTTAGGCAGCAAATCCCTGCCGCCATGGGGAAGGGGGGGCTGCACGGTGGCACAGCTGGAATAGGCAGCACAAAATAATTTATTGTGCTGTCTGCGTGTACATTTCCACTTGCCCTCACTTAATTTCCGCTTGCCAAATGCGAGTAGGCGAGTGGAAATTTTGAACACTGCCTTATAAAACACAGGTTGCTGTTTGTTTTCTTTTATTTTTCCTTTTTACACGCAATTACTTCAAAGTTAGTTTTTTTTTATCTCATATTTCCATTTTGTGTTTCCCCCCCTCCCCCCATAATGCAACATTTACCAAAATCCATGCAAAGGTTTTACTTTGTGGCTGTGCATTTATCTTCTACAGTATTTAGCAGTTTGAGGTGGAGGAGGGAATGTTTAAATAAGGCGGCAGGAAGTTATATTGTCCTTTCTCTCCTACCTGAAATAAGATCTGGCAACTGAATGAGATAAAACAGGGAGCTTAAAATAATTCTAATCTACCCCCTGGCGATGTCCTTTTTAAATGCTGTAGAAGATCAACCACAGCAGTAAACTGTCAGTGAGGTGGTGGAGGGAATGTGTAGATAAGGCTGCGGGGGGGGGGGGTGTATTGTATGGTGTTCCACAGGCAACCTGAGATAAGAGGTGGCAGCTGAATGAGATTTGACAGGGAGTTTAAAAGACTTTGAATCTGCCCCCTGGTGGTGTCCTTCGAATACATCCCACACAATACAATGCTGTGAGTCAGTGATTAACCCATTCACTCCATTCTATGGCCAAAGCCACACAGTGAGGAGCAAGTGATGGAAAGATACTGTGGGGGGGGGGTAGTTTACAACAGAAAATATCACACAATGGATGCACCCAGTGACACATATAGAGGGAAATTGTTTCATAACTAAACAAGCAAAGCACACGTAAGATATCGGCAACATCAAATAAACACCATAAGGACATTTCATTTTTTGTGGTGGTACTGGCCCTTTTAAGGTGGCAATCAATCCAGAAGTGTGGATCGCAACAATAAAATGTTAAAAAAATCACAATCGGCAAACAAGTCTGAGACACAAAATGTAAACCCTGTGTTAGAAAAGTGAAATATTAAGGGGTGAATGGCTACAAACGGACCTAAGTGCGATGGAAAAATATTTTGTTTAATGGCTATTTTCCTTAAAATACAAGGGTACAAAAATGGTATATTAGGCATGGTTGCATGAGGTACTGTATATTCTATATCCTGCAACCACGCCTTATACAGTATTTTGGTACCCTTGTTTTCCAAGGAAAACGTGTTCTTTTGTTTTCAGCATTTCAGTTTTCCCCAACATCAACATCTAAAGATCTACAGAAAATCCGTTAAATCTTATTAACGCTTTCCTGTCGGCAAAAAAATTCTGATGAACATCATAGTTGCAATTTCGGGGCAATTCGTGTATTCACAGAGCTGCCATTTCGACAAATGCAGGCGAACTGACAGCGCATACAGTGCATTTCGTCGCAATCCAGCAGCAACAAAATGATCCCATGGAGAACTACCGATTCGTCTCTTGAGACCATTGAATTGCATTGAATTTTTGGCAAAATGACCTGCTTATTCAATGATTTTAATTTGACCGGTTTAAGCTAACAACTCAAATGGGTTTCAATATAATAAAGGTTATATATATATATATATATATAATTTTTTTTTTTTAAAAGACCATTTGTTGTTCTTTTTACAAAAGCCTTTATTTAAAAAAAAAAATCATTCAAGACCTTTTTGTTTTTAGATTTTTAATAGACCGTTTTATCACTTTTTTTTTTTTTTTTTTTAAAACTTTTTTTTTTTTAATGATTTAAACTCCTATTCGGAGGACACTTTTTAATCCTTCGTTGGAATTTTAACTCTTTTCGCCGACCTCCAAACCTATTAGGCTAGGGTCAGACTAACGCATTTTTCGCGTTGTCCGTGAAAAAGTGCGTTCGAACGAATGGACTTATTTTTTCACGGAATACAAGATAGCGGTCATACGATGCGCATTTTCGTCCGTGATTTTTTACGGATCATCAATAAAACACTTTTTGTGTCTGGACGTTATGTTGGCCGGACGTGTGCAGCGTCTGACGTCTCCCAATCACGCACACACGCCTCTAGCGGACGCAGCGCACTCTGTACGTCAGTACTAGCGGTTTGACGTTCTCGAAAAAATGCGTTCGTTTGCCACTTGCGTTGTGCGGCCGCACTTTCGTGCGGCCGTTCTTCGTATGCTGCCCGGCATTGGACGTCATTTGCTGCTAGCACGGCCGTGATTTAGTGCGGCTAAACGCACGTTAATACTGCGTTAGTCTGACCTTAGCCTTAGGAGGACACTTTATAATTTTAACTCTTTTCGCCGACCTCCAATAACTGCTTTTGCAACTCCATTTTTGGCAAAATACATTGAACGTTCGGTGGAGAATTCTCTGATTTTTTTTGAAGAAATGGAATCGCCCAAGTGAGCCGCAATTGCGTTAAATTTCGGTGCTTTGCTAATAGGGTTTGTTTTAACACGGGGTCTATTACAGGTATGATTAATTGTTTTGTGAAGTAAAAGCCTGTTTCTGCAGCACATTCTGCTCCCGGGGACGGCTTTACGCTCTGTCAGATGCTGGTTTTCCCCCCCCAAAGCCTGTGGCGTTAGAGGAATTACTACAATCCTCTTACAAATCTCAGCAATCCTGTCCCCTCGTACAGCCACAACGTCCCACCTCACTGAGAAATGTACAAAGGGGTTTACACACAGGGCCAGGGACACAACTCTGCTTTAACACTAAGGCCCGCAAGTAATCGAGCAGCCAGAAGGAATATCCAAGCAAAAAAAATGCAGGTTCCACCACTATGAGCACTGGTAGAAAGCAACATGCCACACTCAACATGGCCGCCTGCTCCTGCCTGCTCCCTGGTCGTCACAGGAGAGGCACGGTGCTGATTGGCCACTCAGTATCGAGCGTTACTGGTTAAAAATAGAAAACAAACGGGAGGCCCTGCTGTGCTGGGATTGGATGCCGCGGCTGCCATGGCGACGTCAACTGGACACATCGAAAGGGAAAGCAGATGCACTCCCAAACACACATTTATCTGCCAGGGCTGGGCCTTTCACTGATCTTCAACATGTATTTCACAAGCTGTGGCTTAAAATGTGAAATCTGGTTCACTATACACTAGGGCTGTGCAATTAATCGCAATCGCAAAAAAATCTCGCTTTAAGCACATGCAATTTCTAAATCGCATAAGGCTGCAATTTTATCTTCATTTTAGGGCTACGGAAATTAACGTGTTCGGCTCTCTGTAAGCTTCCGACGGCACATGGAGCTTTGGGCGCTCACAGGGGGAACCACGTGTACAGCCGCATTCTCGCGGCTCGTCACGTGGTTCCCCCAGGCAAGCGCCCAGGCTCCATGCCGCCGGAAGCTCACAGAGAGCCGAACATGCGGCGCAAAGAGGTGTGCTGGGGGCAGTATATCCATGAGCTGGGGCAGTATATCCATGAGCTGGGGGCAGTATATCCATGAGCTGGGGGCAGTATATCCATGAGCTGGGGGCAGTATATCCATGAGCTGGGCAGTATCCATGTGCTAATCGCAAATAAAATCGCAATATTCATTCAAAAAAATCGCAATATGATTATTTTGTCCATATTGCACAGCTCTACTATACACTCTTAACACACGTGTTTGTGTGTGTGTATATATCTCACGAGTATAGCAGTCTGTAGTGATACCTTTTTTTTTAATTGGATCAACGTTACATTTAAAAGACAAGCTTTGGAGAGTGTGACTCTTCTTCAGGTCTGGATGCTAAACTGAGCAATATCAAAGAATTGAACATTTAAGACATTAACCCTTTCGCTGCTGAGGCTTTTCACGCCTCTGTGCTGAGCTAATTTTTACCGCTTTCGCTCATCATGTTTAACCGCGTTTTGAAGCCATATTTTAATATATGACCCAGACATATTATATATCGTTCTTTTCGGCAGATTCATAATATGTCATTATTATATGTATACGTCATGTCCTGCCTGTATATTATTACAAAAAATGCAATAAAATTAGAATTTTCAATAATTTACAACGTGTAAAGTGTTTTTTTTTTCACATTTTAACATTCGAGCATTTGCGGTTCTATTTTCTATGGGGTGCGCTTGTTAATGTAACGAGTCAACATTTCTAATTTTTTATTTTTTTTTGGGGAAAATTTCGCTTTTTTTAACAAACACACCGCATACAAAAATCGTTAGTGCAGCATCATTGTTCACATATTGTCCTCCTCACATCTCACCACGTGCCCGCTCGACCCCATTCCCTCACATCTAATTCCTCCCCTCTCCTCCTCCCTCACCCCTGCTCTCACACACATCTTCAACCTATCTCTCTCCACTGGCTCCTTTCCATCCGCCTTCAAACACGCGCTAGTTACCCCTTTACTAAAGAAACCATCCCTCGATCCCAACTCTCCATCCAACTACCGCCCTGTACCCCTGCTTGCCTTCACATCAAAGCTCTTAGAAAAACTAGTCTTCAACCGCCTCTCCCTCTTCCTGTCCTCCAATTCACTACTTGACCCCCTGCAATCTGGCTTCCGTCCCCTACACTCAACTGAAACTGCCCTCACCAAAGTCACCAACGAGCTCCTAACTGCTAAACACGGCCACTATTCTATTCTCATCCTGCTCGACCTCTCGGCTGCTTTTGACACTGTTGACCACCCCCTCCTTCTACAGACCCTCAACTCTCTGGGTCTCGGTGACACTGCACTCGCTTGGGTCAAATCCTATTTATCCAACAGGTCCTTCTGTGTGTCCTTTGCTGGTAACTCCTCCTCTTCATTGCCTCTATCTGTTGGTGTACCTCAAGGCTCTGTCCTTGGTCCTCTGCTCTTTTCCATCTACACCTCCTCCCTGGGCAAAATCATCAACAGCTTTGGCTTCAATTACCACCTCTACGCTGATGACACTCAGATCTACCTCTCTACCCCTGATCTCTCTCCCCCTGTCCTTTCAAAAGTCAGTGACTGTTTATCTGGCATCTCCTCCTGGATGGCCTCCCACCACCTAAAGATCAACATGTCAAAGACTGAGCTCCTACTTATTCCTCCCTCCAATGCCTCCCCACCTCCTGACTTCTCTATCACGGTGGAGGGTATCACCATTTCCCCATCAAACCAAGTTCGCTGTCTTGGAGTTACACTTGACTCTGCTCTTTCCTTCATCCCCCACATCAAGTCTCTTTCCTCCTCCTGCCGATACCAACTGCGTAATATTTACAGAATTCGGCCATTTCTTACCGCTGTCACCACAAAACAACTCATACACGCCCTGGTAATCTCCCGACTCGACTACTGCAATAATCTCTTATCTGGCCTCCCTCTGTCCCGCCTCTCCCCCCTACAATCCATCCTGAACGCCTCTGCCAGGCTAATTCACCTCACCCGCCGCTCTGTCTCTGCCACTCCCCTCTGCGAGTCCCTTCACTGGCTCCCCATCCACTGCAGAATTAAGTTCAAAATCCTTATCCTTACCTACAAAACCCTCACTAACTCAGCTCCCCACTACCTGTCCTCACTAATCACCAAATACACCCCAGCCCGCTCCCTAAGGTCAAACAGTGACCTGCGACTAGCTTCTCCCCGCATCACCTCTTCCCATGATAGACTGCAGGATTTCTCACGCGCAGCCCCCACTCTCTGGAACGCTCTCCCTCGTACTGTCAGACTTTCCCCTAACTTCTCTTCCTTCAAACGCTCCCTTAAAACGTTCCTATTTAGGGAAGCCTACCACCCAACTCACTGACGCAACCATCAATCACTCTCACCTTACAGTCCTCCCCTCCTGTTTCCAACCCCTCTAGATTGTGAGTTCCTACGGGAATAGGGCCCTCATCTCCTCCTGTACTGTTTGTCAAATGTTGTTCAATGTATTGTAACCCTGTCTATACTGTGCTTATTGTACAGCGCTGCGGAATATGCTGGCGCTTTATAAATAAAGAATAATAATAATAATAATAATTATAATTGAAATGGGAACAATATTGCTGCATTAACAAAAAAAAGTTTATTTTTCAATTATTTTTTTATTTTTAATTTTCTTTTTTTTTTTAAAAAACTTTTTACATGCTCAAGTTTGGTATCGTTGGAAAGGCCATGCTCTGTGTGTAAATATTCAATATAGTAACATACATATTCAAAATTTATACACAAACGTTTGTAGATACACTGTGTGCAATTGTGCACCTGTAATGACATGCCTTCTGCGTCTGTCGCAACGTTGTGAGTGACGCGTCAACGAGGCCGGCCACACGCTGTTGCGCTTGCACGAATTGCACACGCAACAGAGGCCGTGCTGAAAGCCTCCCCGTTGAAGCGCTACGACGCGCGTTCGATGGGGCTGCAAATTGCAAGGATTGAGCCTTGCAGCGCTGGGCACACTAACGGCACTCAGCGAGGTGGCCAGACGGGTGTCAGAGTGGAAGGAACGTCCATTCTCACGGACATTCCTTCCGCTCTCAAAAACGCTCATCTGACCCCGGCCTCAGGGTTATTCAAAGAACAGTGGTTTTTTTTGTTATAATATACAGACAGGACATGACGTATACATATAATAATGACCGAACAGTGATTTTTATTTTTTTCCCATACGGTGCAATTTCGGGGCCATTCGGCTACTCAAAAAGCTGGCGAGTCACCAAATTTTGGTGAATTGTCAGCTTCATACGGTGCCTGTTTGTCGGCAGTGAAATCCCCCTTAGAGAAGCAATGGTTAATCTAGTCAGAGACATCGAACAGCAGAGAAATGTCAGTGAAATGCCCTGATTTTCAGTGGTTCGATTCGACAAGTTTAAACAGGCAAATCTGATATGTTTCAATGTAAAAAAAAAAAAAAATTAATTTTTTTTTTTTTTTTTTTTTTTTACTATATATGTATACTTTTTTTTCTTTTAACCCCTATTTGGCAGCTAAAAAAAAAAGTCTGACGCTTCACCCAGGTAATCTGAGGACTATCCACAGCTTCACCTGGGTAATCTGCAGAGCATCCAAACCTGCTTGGGTAACAGTGAATTTTGCTATTATCAATGAAAATGGCAAAAGAGAAACCTTATAATGAATATACAGAGTAACAGGATATGTTTCTTATATGAATGTGAAAGAGTTACATGATCTTTATTATGTGTCATTATGTTTTATAAATGATCTATAAACACATAACCATCAGGTTACTCCAATGGCGTAACTAGAAACCTGAGGGCCCCGGTGCAAGAATCCACGAAGGCCCCCCCCCAAAAAAAATCTATATTTTAACTTTTTTTCCCCCTGCAATATAAAAAAAAAGATACACAGGGTTATCCAAAGAGATTCGAATTGCTTGAGAAAGGTAACCGAACGCTGAAAATCAGCGTTCGGTTACCTTTCCTGGCCATTCGGCTATCCAGAGAGCAGGCAATTCTCCAAATCCTGGCGAATTGCCTGCACATACGGTGCCTGTTCGGTCCCTGTTCGAGGGCAGTGAAATCCCCATCAAAAAGCACTGCTTCGGCTATTCGGAGAACACAAACCAGCAGTGAAAGGTTCCCCTAATGCCCTGCCATTCGGTGGTTTAATTCGGCAAATTTATTCAGGAGAATCCCATAGACTTCAATGTTAAAAATATTCCCGTTTTAATTCAATATCTAATAAACCGTTCATTATAAAATTCTGCAGCAAAAAGTCTCTTTATTTATAGATTTTTTAGGATACTTTAAGCATTTTTCTGAATTTTTTAAAAAAAAATTAAAAGTCCGATTTTTTTTTTTTTTTTTTTTTTTTTTTTCAGTTTGCTTATTTTTTTTGTAACAGCCCTCTTTATTATCATTCCCTGGACCTCCTGTGAAAATTTCAGACATTTTCGCTCAGTAGTTTCTTTGCAAACAGCGTTTCTTTTTCCCAGATTCATACAAATGGTTTTTTAAATTTATTCACTGCCTCCTCTACGTCACAGCTGCTTCGGCTCTGTGTGATTCGGCTCATGTTCGGCTCCTGTTCGGCTCCTCTTCGAAGGTTAATCCAGATGTTTTTGCTTGTTTTCAGCGTGCATTCGGTTAGTTTTCGGTGAGTTTCGCGCAGCTTTTTCCCTGCAATTCGGGGACCCTGTGGTGCTTGCTGAATACACCGCAGGGTCACCGAAATGCAATCGGCAAAAGGAACCGAATTGAAGAGAACGAAAAGTCACCGAACGTGCGGTGACTTTCGAATCTCTTTGGATAACCCTGACAGGGTTATCCAAAGAGATTCGAAAAGTCACCGCACGTTCGGTGACTTTTCGTTCTCTTCAATTCGGTTCCTTTTGCCGATTGCATTTCGGTGACCCTGCGGTGTATTCAGCAAACACCACAGGGTCCCCGAATTGCAGGGAAAAGCTGTCGCAAACCTGACGAAAACTAACCGAATGCACGCTGAAAACAAGCAAAAACATCTGGATTAACCTTCGAAGAAGCCGAATGAGCCGAACAGGAGCCGAATCACACAGAGCCGAAGCAGCTGTGACGTAGAGGAGGCAGTGAATAAATTAGAAAAACCATTTGTATGAATCTGGGAAAAAGAAACGCTGTTTGCAAAGAAACTACTGAGCGAAAATGTCTGAAATTTTCACAGGAGGTCCAGGGAATGATAATAAAGAGGGCTGTTACAAAAAAAATAAGCAAACTGAAAAAAAAAAAAAAAAAAATCGGACTTTTAATTTTTTTTAAAAAATTCAGAAAAATGCTTAAAGTATCCTAAAAAATCTATAAATAAAGAGACTTTTTGCTGCAGAATTTTATAATGAACGGTTTATTAGATATTGAATTAAAACGGGAATATTTTTAACATTGAAGCCTATGGGGTTCTCCTGAATAAATTGCCGAATTAAACCACCGAATGGCAGAGCATTAGGGGAACCTTTCACTGCTGGTTTGTGTTCTCTGAATAGCCGAAGCAGTGCTTTTTCATGGGGATGTCACTGCCCTCGAACAGGGACCGAACAGTCACCGTATGTGCAGGCAATTCGACAGGATTTGGCGAATTGCCTGCTCTCTGGATAGCCGAATGGCCAGGAAAGGTAACCGAACGCTGATTTTCAGCGTTCGGTTACCTTTCTCAAGCAATTCGAATCTCTTTGGATAACCCTGACTGTATTGCCCCCAGCTCACAAGGATATATATTGCCCCCCGCTCACACGGGTATACACTATATTGCCAAAAGTATTCGCTCACCCATCCAAATCAGGAGCTGGGCAGGTGAGCGAAAACTTTTGGCAATATAGTGTATATTGCCCCAGCTCACACGAGTATATATTGCCCCAGCTCACATGGGTACATATTGCCCCAGCTCACACATGGGTATATATTGCCCCCAGCTCTCATGGGTATATATTTGCCCCCAGCTGTTATGGGTATATACAGTAGTACCCCCAGCTCACCTCCTCTGCTGCCACCGGCGTTATGTTCCTCTCCGAGGCGAGCGGCTGCTGAAAGCATGCAGCCTGGCTGCTCACTGGAAACCACCTGACCCAGCGCAGCCGAGTTCTCGCGAGAGGATCTCGTGCGCCGGTCAGGTAGTTACTATCCCACGAGCGGCCAAGCTGCAAACCAGCGGCCGCTCGCAGGGAGAGGAACGCCCGCGCTGCCCCCAGATTCCAGCGCTGATTGCCGGAATCTGGCGGGCGGCGCTGGGCCCCCCTCCAGTGGCGGAATGCCAGGGCCCGGTCGCAACCGCTGCGACCCCGGTACTTCCGCCACTGGGTTACTCATAATATCTTTATCTTCATTAATTAATTTCAGACAACGCACAGAGTAACATGACAGGTTATTTAGTGTGGTGAATAATACAAAGGTAGGAATGAAATCCCTCCCCTGCAACTTGAGAAATGATGGACGAGATAAAGTGACTAAACACCAAATTTGGACCGGGTGTACTCCCCAATAAAGAGGAAATATCCCTCCTTGTATTATGAACACATTTCCTTTATTATTGATTAATTAAAAATTATATCCTTTATTATTAAAACAACAATCGGTCATCCAATGACCAAAAATGACTCGCCTTAGGCAATTACACTGCACCTTGTTGGTTTGGAGTTTTTGAAGGCTGTGATAGTTCCAAAATAGCTGTTGGAATATTCAGACATTGATAATAACATAGATGTGTGTGATATTTCATTCAAATGAGATATTGATACACATTTCAATTTACACACATTTCTTATATTCCCAATTAGCAGAATAATTGGCTGCTAACACAGCATGAAAATATACACCTTCAGTAATAAAAGGGTAAGCCGAGTTCAAACAGACAATATATAACCAGCGAGGCCACCAAATTCTCTAATTTGGACAGTGCAGCATTGCATCTAACATAGAGAATATAAGGAATGTGTGTAAATTGAAATGTGTATCAATATCTCATTTGAATGAAATATCACACACATCTATGTTATTATCAATGTCTGAATATTCCAACAGTTATTTTGGACCTATCACAGCCTTCAAAAACTCCAAACCAACAAGGTGCAGTGTAATTGCCTAAGGCGAGTCATTTTTGGTCATTGGATGACCGATTGTTGTTTTAATAATAAAGGATATAATTTTTATTTACAGGGTTATCCAAAGAGATTCGAATTGCTTGAGAAAGGTAACCGAACGCTGAAAATCAGCGTTCGGTTACCTTTCCTGGCCATTCGGCTATCCAGAGAGCAGGCAATTCGCCAAATCCTGTCGAATTGCCTGCACATACGGTGACTGTTCGGTCCCTGTTCGAGGGCAGTGAAATCCCCATGAAAAAGCATTGCTTCGGCTATTCAGAGAACACAACCAGCAGTGAAAGGTTCCCCTAATGCCCTGCCATTCGGTGGTTTAATTCGGCAAATTTATTCAGGAGAATCCCATAGGCTTCAATGTTAAAAAATATTCCTGTTTTAATTCAACATCTAATAAACCGTTCATTATAAAATTCTGCAGCAAAAAGTCTCTTTATTTATAGATTTTTTAGGATACTTTAAGCATTTTTTCTGAATTTTTAAAAAAAAATTTAAAAGTCCGTTTTTTTTTTTTGTTTTTTTTCAGTTTTGCTTATTTTTTTTGTAACAGCCCTCTTTATGAATCATTCCCTGGACCTCCTGTGAAAATTTCAGACATTTTCGCTTAGTAGTTTCTTTGCAAACAGCGTTTCTTTTTCCCAGATTCATACAAATGGTTTTTCTAATTTATTCACTGCCTCCTCTACGTCACAGCTGCTTCGGCTCTGTGTGATTCGGCTCCTGTTCGGCTCATGTTCGGCTTTTTCGAAGGTTAATCCAGATGTTTTTGCTTGTTTTCAGCGTGCATTCGGTTAGTTTTCGTCAGGTTTACGGCAGCTTTTCCCTGCAATTCGGGGACCCTGTGCTGTTTGCTGAATACACCGCAGGGTCACCGAAATGCAATCGGCAAAAGGAACCGAATTGAAGAGAACGAAAAGTCACCGAACGTGCGGTGACTTTTCGAATCTCTTTGGATAACCCTGTTAGTGTGGTGACTGTGGATACAATGTGGTTAAAAATAACAAAAAACACAATTTTGTTATCAGTCAGAAAACAGTTTGCAGCTTTACCCTGGTAATCCTCGGAATTCAGTCAACTCTAACCTGCTAAAAACCCAAGAAAAGTGGAGCACCCAGAGGTGTTTGGATAAATTGCAGTTTACCCAGTTAAAGTCCAATGTTTCGTTGCACATTGCACTTTATCCAACAACACTAGGGTAATGTGCGTTTTACCCAGGTAAAACACAGCAGAAAACCGGAGTACCCAGAGGACTCTGGATACTTTGCAGATTACCCGGGTAAAGTCTGAAATTTCCTTTCACTTCAGACTTTTGCTAATGACGCCTGGGTAATGTCAGGATTGCCTGGGTAATGTCAGGATTACCTGGGTAATCCTAAATTAACCGCACTTCGGACTTTAACTGTAACATACCGAGAAATATTGGGACATCGACATAATTCTATCATCTTTGACTCTATATACCACCACAACAGGGTTGGAATGAAACAAACACCATGTGCTTTAACTGCACACTGTCAGCTTTAATTTGAGGGTATGTACAATTCAATGTTCTTGAACCCAGGACATACTTGAAAACGAGAGAAATCTCAATTTATCCTTCCTGGTAAAATCCTTTATAAATAAATCCAACTCCGCTGAACGGTGTAGGACTTACAGCAGTTTGCAGATGTGCCTCCCACTTGTTAAGGGACCAAAAGTAATGGGACAATTGGCTTCTCAGTTATTCCATGGCCAGGTGTGTGATATTCCCTCATTACCCCAATTACAATGTGCAGATAAAAGGCCCAGAGTTCATTTCAAGTGTGCTATTTGCATTTGGAATCTGTTACTGTCAATTCTCAAGATGAGATCCAAAGAGCTGTCACTATCAGTGAAGCAAGCCATCATTAGGCTGAAGAAACAAAACAAACCCATCAGAGAGATAGCAAGAACATTAGGCGTGGCCAAAACAACTGTTCGGAACATTCTCCTAAAGCAGGAACGCACCGTGAGCTCAGCAACACCAAAAGACCCGGAAGACCACGGAAAACAACTGTGGTGGATGACCGAAGAATTCTTTCCCTGGTGAAGAAAACACCCTTCACAACAGTTGGCCAGATCAAAAACACTCTCCAGGAGGTAGGTGTATGTGTGTCAAAGTCAACAATCAAGAGAAGACTTCACCGGAGTGAATACAGAGGGTTCACCACAAAATGTAATCCATTGGTGAGCCTCAAAAACAGGACGGCCAGATTAGAGTTTGCCAAACAACACCTAACAAAGCCTTCACAGTTCTGGAACAAGATCCTATGGACAGATGAGACCAGTATCAACTTGTACCAGAGTGATGGGAAGAGAAGAATATGGAGAAGGAAAGGAACTGCTCATGATCCTAAGCATACCACCTCATCAGTGAAGCATGGTGGTGGTAGTGTCATGGCGTGGGCATGTATGGCTGCCAATGGAACTGGTTCTCTTGTATTTATTGATGATGTGACTGCTGACAAAAGCAGCAGGATGAATTCTGAAGTGTTTCGGGCAATATTATCTGCTCACATTCAGCCAAATGCTGCAGAACACATTGGACGGCGCTTCACAGTGCAGATGGACAATGACTCAAAGCATACTGCAAAAACAACCAAAGAGTTTTTGAAGGGACAGAAGTGGATTGTTATGCAATGGCCAAGTCAATCACCTGACCTGAATCCCATTGAGCATGCATTTCACTTGCTGAAGACAAAACTGAAGGGAAAATGCCCCAAGAACAAGCAGGAACTGAAGACAGTTGCAGTAGAGGCCTGGCAGAGCATCACCAGGGATGAAACCCAGCATCTGGTGATGTCTATGCATTCCAGACTTCAGGCTGTGATTGACTGCAAAGGATTTACAACCAAGTATTAAGAAGGGAAAGTTTGATTTATGATTATTATTCTGTCCCATTACTTTTGGTCCCTTAACAAGTGGGAGGCACATCTGCAAACTGCTGTAAGTCCTACACCGTTCACCTGAGTTGGATGCACATACCCTCAAATTAAAGCAGTTAAAGCACATTGTGTTTGTTTCATTCCAACTCCATTGTGGTGGTGTATAGAGCCAAAGATGTTAGAATTGTGTCGATGTCCCAATATTTCTGGACCTGACTGTATATATTGTATAAATATTCACTATATATATTTATTAAAATTGTGTAAATTAGAATATTTATAGGTGATTGTCCTTTGAATACATCCCACACAATATAATGATGTGAGTCGGCGACTGACCCATTCACTCCATTCTATGGCCAAAGCCACACAGTGAGGAGCAAGTGATGGAAAGATATGGGGGGGCAGGTTACGACACAAAATATCACACAACGGATGCACCCAGTGACATATTGTGACGGGAATCTCACTCCTTCTGTCTGTCCTGACTCTTCAGACACCCCCTCGTTGCGGTCAGCCCGGCTACTGGGAGTGCCGTCCTCAGCGCCTCGAGCAGCTTGACTCGCCTGCTTCTGATTCTCTGCCCTGGAGCCATTATGAATTTCCAGAGGGCTGCTCTGTGCCTTCTGATGTTGAGTGTGGTGTAGGTAGTGTAGCTGAATGAGACACCAGACAAGCTGTATGTTCAAACAGGATTCTCTCTCTATTTATGCTGAGATCCAACAGCCATAATTTGCATAAATGACGCACCTTGACCTACTAAAATGCTAATTACATTATGTCAGGTAGATATTTACAATAAACATTCCTTAACCTCCATATCACACATCATTTACATAATCTATTGTTCCAACAGATCAGATTAAAGACAAACACTATCCCAGACTTCTTGAATCAAACATGCAGCTAGATAAGGGGAAAAGCCCTTTTGCATAAATTACACAGTACTCAAACTTGTTTACATTCTACACAAAACCACATTTCTAAGCTCCCATTCACATACAGTAATAAAAGTATATTTAAAACTAAAGCTAAGCAATTTACACTAAACTAATTTAAACTAAAACCAAGCAATGTACAATATATTTAAAATCACACCACACAATATAATTGAACATTTAAGTCTCTTGGTTTGAAGCGTGGAGCGCTACGTCCGTTCTATGACACACATGTAGAGGAAAATATCACACAATGGATGCACCCAGTGACACATATAGAGGAAAATATTTTAACTAAACATGCGAGAGAAAAACAAAACACATGTAAGATATCAGCAACATCAAATAAACACTACAAGGACATTTCATTTTTTTGGTGTTAGTGGCCCTTTTAAAATAGTTTTCGAGAGCACGAGCTCTGTTCCGGCGCCGCGTGCATAATATAAACAGCTGTTAATATCTGCTATTTATTCCTAATACTCCTTGGGGTGAAAAGAATCTGTTTCTAGGAAAACGTACCTGGAAACTATTTTTGAAATTTGATGAATGCAACATATACAGTATATAGAATGTTTTCCATAGAGAAAGATGCATCGTCCATCATCCTTAGGGAAGCACAAATGTCAATAAGTATTTTGTTTAAGTAACATGAATTGACCTTCTTGTCCCCATCATGACAGCTCTCTACTACAATCACTAAAGTGTGTGTGTCATTTTTTTTTTCCCCCAATCCACCACAACCTAAATAAGAATGGATTCACCCTATGGGCCAAGCATCAAACTGCAACTGGTCATGCCTAGCTCTTGCTGAAGAGGGTCCTGGCCAGAAGTGGCTTTGACCTGTTGCATAAACCTGATCCCTGCTAGAAAAAAAAAAAACATCTAGTATGGCACGGCAACGGCATTGATTGAAGGTTTCTGTGTGAAATCAGGATGCAAAAAAAAAAGGGAAATTACAGACATCATTTGCATGTCTTACCCAGCGTTCTGTGCTGCATATGGGGAATGTAGCACAGGAGCTCTGCGACGCAGCTCTTTGGACTGCTGTGATGTGTAAATGGCCTCCACAATACTACACTCTATATAATTTGCAGTGTGGAGGCTTTTAATCTCATTTTATGCCCTCCACCACAATTTAAATAAATATAATGTATATATTTTGTGTGTAAAGGTACAGTTTCTAATTCATTCTTTATCCCTTTAAGCCTGTTAAGAAGTAGGTTTATAGGAAAATATTCCTTTTAAAATATCAGGGTTATTCAAAGAGTCGACCTGGCTCTTAAATGTAACCGGACACTGAAATTCAGCATACGGGGACATTTCGGGGCCAGTCATCGGCTATTCAGAGAGCAGGCAGTTTGCCAAATTTGGCGAATTGCCTGCAAATACGGTGCCTGTTCGAGGGCAGTGAAATCCCCATAGAGAAGCAATGCTTCGTCTATTCAGAGACACCGAACAGCAGTGAAAAGTTGCCGATATGCCCTGCTGTTCGGTGGTTTCATTCGCCAGTTTTATTCAAATGAATTCCATAGGCTTCAATGTTAAAAATATTCCAGTTTTAATCCAATATCTAATAAACCATTTATCATTTAATTCTGCTGTAAAAAGTCTCTTTATTTTTAGAACTTTTTTTAAGGATCATTTTGTTTTGTTTTTTGTCAATTTTGTTTCCGTGCTTTTTTTTTTTCTTTAACAGCCCTTTTCATTATCATTCATTGGATCTTAGATGTAAATTCCACACATTTACGTTCAGTAGTTTTTCTGCAAACAGCATTTCAAATTTCAAACTTTCAAACAAACTGTCTTTTATTTTATTTTTTTCACCTCGTTCGTCTGCGTGTCGGCTTTTTCCGGCGGCTGCTCTGCGCTGTGATCGCCAGCTGCTTGGATTTTTCTGGCGTGTTCAGCTTGGTTTTTGCGGGTTTTCGGTGAGTATTCCCAGCACTACGGGGGCCCTGCTTTGCTTGCTGAATACACCGCAGGGTTGGCGAATTAGGAATCGCCGAATCCCCCGAAGGACGTGCGGTGACTTTAGGGATCTCTTTGAATAACCCTGTATGTTTGAGATCTGCTATGTGCTTGTGTTTAGGATTGGCAGCAGTGGTGGGTTTCAGCCAGTTTGTACGAATCAGTTCTTCAGACGTGTAGAAACAATGCTCCTAGGGTGGTTGATCATGGGAACATGAGTCCCAGGCCTCCCCTTGTAGTACCGAGTGGTGGTGCCATTGTGCGTCGCAAGAAGACATCCAGACAACACTCCACTCCGAAATTTCCACGAAATCGGTCAATTTGTCTATTCACAAAGCTGTCAATTCACCAAATATAGGTGAAATACGGTGTAGTTCGGCGGCACCAAAATTCTAGTTAAGCATTAGAGCTAAGTCTCGCAGCACACCATATAAGGCTTCCCCTCAGCCCCAGCACGTTTTTTTTGAGAGGAGATTGTTCTTTCAGTGTGTCTCACAGACGTCTAGCAGATTTCTGTGAATTGTAATCTGTGTCTTCTCACTGCCAGCTATTGGGGTCTCAGACGTCTAGCAGATATCTGGGAATTGTAATCTGTGTCTTCTCACTGCCAGCTATCAGGGTGTCCCACATACTTCTAGCAGATATCTCGGAATTGTAATCTGTGTGTTGGCACTGCCAGGCTATCAGGCTGTATCACTGATTTATAGCATTGTTCTGGAAAAATCTGTATATCTTTAATCTAATTCTAGATACCATACAATAACACAGTTTAATAAGAGTACATCTGTTTATCTATTCAGAGTAGAATCTGGGTGTTACCAGCTATCAGCCAGAGTGTATCCCTGACGTATAGCATTGTTCTGCAAAATCTGTATATCTTTACTCTATATATCACTCACCATGTCAACTCAGAGATCGAAAAGGACAGGCAGATGCTCCCAGACACAGATAAGAGGGCAAGCAGCCTCTGTGTCAGAGGGCTGTGCCCCTGGTCGTCGTGACCGTGGTGCATCCTCTGCAGGGGCACTCTTGTCCTTGTTTCTAACTGGTGCTGGCCGTCTTAAGCAGCAGCAACATACAGAGGATTTGCAGGATTGGCTAACCAGGCCATCCTCATCCTCCGAGTCCTCTGCCAGCCAGGCTTGTAGTGGTTTACAGTCCACCTCAGCTGCCAAAACATCCTAATTCAGCCTCCATGTCCACAGCTACGCCTGCCGTAGCCTCACCATCATACACGGAGGAGTCAGCTGAATTGTTTGACTACAGTGACAGTGACGTGCTGCTTGAGGATGCGCAGCAACTCCAGTGCTCTGATTCAATCTCTGAGGTTGAGGAAGGGAGTATAATCAGCCTAGAGGGAGGGGGTGCCAGTGACACCCAAAGAACTGGCACTCCTGTTCCCCCAGCTGCTGCAGCATATTGCGAGGTTGGCTCCAGTGACGAAGAGATAGGGGGTGATGACGATGATTAAGTCACGGACTCCACCTGGGTGCCTGATCAAACAGAGGAGGAGGAGGCACAACAAAAACGAGGCAGAACGCCCTCTATGAGCAACCGTAGCCAGTCCAAGGCATCAGATGTCAGAGCTGCTCAGGTGCAGAGCGCTGTTGTCTCGCAGCACACGTCCAGGATCTCTGCTGTCTGGGAGTTCTTCATCTTCACGACATGTGCAGCAATGTCGGAAGAGGATCAAGCGTGGGAAAGCTGGGGTACCACTTGCTTGAGGCGACATCTGACCACTTGCCACGCATCCCGTTGGCACAACACTTTGCATAGGTCCTCCTCCTCCTCATCTGTCTCTACCCCCACTATATGTCCTGCCATGTCATTGCCTACAACCTCCACTGACAGGGATGATGCTACAGTAATGGGTGTACCACGTCCTTCCTCTGAATCTGCCAGCATCCCATCAGCTGCAGATTTATGCCCCAGCCCCAGCTGCTGCAGCGGAAGAGAAAATATTGTCCCAACCATCCACATGCACAACGTCTAAATGCCAGCTTGGCAAAATTATTCACATTACAGCTGCTGCCTTTCCAGCTGGTGGACTCTGCTTCCTTCCGTGAATTTGCCAAATGTGCTGTACCACAGTGGCAGGTTCCAAAAGGCCATTCCAGCACGTGGAAGACAATGTTATGGAGTCATTGGGAAAAGCAGTTAGCAGCAAGGTGCACATTACTTTAGACACGTGGTCCAGCAAGCATGGACAGGGCCGTTACATTTTCTTCATGGCACACTGGGTAACTCTGCTTGCAGCTGGGAGGGATCCAGGACGGGGCTCTGTGCTGGAGCTTGCTCATCCACCACACCTCCAGAAAACTGCTTATATGAGGTCTGTCCACTCCACCACCTCTTCCTCTTCCTCCTCCTCCTTCTTTCTCTGGCGAAGTGGCAGTTAAACCGACGCGTGGCAGGGGCTACGCAATGGCTCAATCAAAAAGATGCCATACTGTGCTTGAGCTGGTTTGTTTAGGGGACAGGAGCCACACCGGGCCAGAAATTCTGTCAGCTCTGCAGGGGCAGGTGCAGAGATGGTTAACACCACGCCAGCTTGAGCTGGGAATGGTCGTCTGTGATAATGGCAGCAACCTTCTCTCTGCCCTACGCCTGGGTAAGTTGACGCATGTACCATGCCTAGCACACGTCCTAAATCTGGTGGTACAGTGTTTCCTAACCCAGGGCTGGAAGAGCTTCTCAGCCAGACCAGAAAAGTCTGCAGCCACTTCAGACGGTCATTCCCAGCAAGTGTTCGCCTGGCAGAAATTCAAAGAGAATTCCACCTTCCCACAAACCGCCTGATCTGTGACATGCCCACCGGGTGGAACTCGACATTACTGCTTGTGCAGGCGCTGCAGCATTGCCAGAGTGCCATCAATGAGTACCTGTGTGAGTATGGCACAAGGACAGGTTCAGGTCAACTTGGTTAATTCCCCCCCGCAGTGGCTGATGATCAAGGATGCATGCACTGTACTGTTACCATTTGAGGAGGCAACGAGGATGGTGAGCAGGGACAGTGCATGTATCAGTGACACAATTCCTTTAGTGTTCCTGTTGGAGCGCACTCTGTGGGGAATTATAGATGTGGCACTAAAGGCAGAGCAGCGGGAGGAAGAGGAGGCCTTCCCTAGCTCTCAAGGCCCCAGTATTTCCGCAGACCGCATTCCTGCGGGTCCTCCTCAGATCAGACAGGAGGAATATGAGGAGGAATATTTAAGTTGTGGGGGCATTGAAGGTGGGGATTCCTCAAGGGAGGGATTTGTGTCCCCAGAAACCCAAGGACTAGTATGTGGCTGGGAGGAGGTAGTGCACGATACGGTCATCCTCAGCGATGCCGACCAGAAACACTCTGAAGCTAATGCCACCTCCAACCTATGCTGCATGGGCTCCCTTATCCTGCAAAGCCTGCTAAAGGACCCCAGGATTCGTGCTATCAAGGAGAGGGATCATTACTGGTTGGCAGCCCTTCTTGATCCACGATACAAGGGTAAGGTTGCAGAGCTCATCCTGCCCTCACAGAGGGAGCACAGGATGAAACAACTTGAGGACGCTCTAAAGCGACACTTGTGTAACACCTTTCCAGGCACTGGTAGGTTACCAAGGGATGACACAGGTGCTTCTGAGGCTGCTGTTTATCAGAGGAAGAGCGGTGAAGGGGGCAGCTTGACTGATGCCTTTTTCAATTTTTTTAGTCCACGACGCCCAGGGACGTAAAATGTAGGCACCCATTGCCAGCGTCGTCACCATATGGTGCAGGACTACCTAGGGGCAAGGGCAGACCTGGATACCTTTACAGCAGATGATCCACTGGCTTACTGGGTGTTGCGATTGGATCACTGGCCAGAATTTAGCCAATATGCTATGGAGCTACAAGGTTGCCCTTCATCCAGCATGTTTTCTGAAAGGATGTTCGGTGCCGCTGGAGGTTTTGTCACAGACAAAAGAGTGCGTCTGTCCACCGACTCTGTAGACCGGCTGACATTTATAAAAATGAATCCGTCCTGGATCAGCAGCTATCACTCCCTTGATGCTGATGTAACTGAGTAGATCGGGGATCTCTTCTGCATTCCCAAAACCTCCACCACTGCACTCTTCCACAATACCTCAGAGAGGTTACGTTGTGAAGGCACTAGCTGGCACCAAAGGCCCAATATTTGGGTGCACTGACGCGTGTACCAGATTCCAATCATTTTAATATTTGAATGCATAGTCCACCCCTGCACTCTTCCACAATACCTCAGAGGGGTTACGGTGTGAAGGCACTAGCCGGCACCAAAGGTCCAATTTTAATGCACCTGTTGTTACTTTCATCCAAAGCCTGCATAAGTTTCACCATAACTTAGCCACAAAATCACTAAACTTGTTCTGCGTGTCCTAAAACGTCTCCTCTTTTCATACAGGCTGCCACCTCAAGCAGTTGTTTATGAATAGATTAAAGGAAAACCATTTACCGTAATTTGAAATGTCATTTTTTTTGTTTTTAAATGTTTCTATACATCCCACAAATCCGCCACTTCACAGGCAGGTTATGGGGACCTCCTAGGCACGATATTTGAAGGAATTTTATGTTTTTATTCTTAACCTTTATTTCATGGAAAACTCAATGTTCCTTTAAAAACTTCTTTTTTTTTTTAAAACGTTTTTTTCCCTTGTTTCCTGTCCCCCAGGACACTACCCGGACCCCCATACACTTTTTATGACGAATATCTTGCATATATGCCCTCTTGGAGGGTACTCTAAAAATCGAACGTTCGAGTCCCATTGACTTGCAATGAGTTCGGATCGAGTTCGAGTTCGAATGCGAACCGAACACGGGGGTGTTCGGCTCATCCCTACCTTTTACTACATATTTGTTGATTTAAGCCCCTGTTAGGAGAATAGAAGTAATTTTTTTCCCAGTTTGACGGAATTCGCCGCTGCCAATTCAATGCTTTTTGCTGATCTCCGATAACTTCTTCGGTGACTTCAAATTTGGCAAAATACGGTGTCCATTCGATAGTGAATTCACTGTTTTTTCGACAAACGGAATCGCCGAAGTGAGCCTGAGGGCTTTGTGAATAGACCCCTGCACGTTTCTGTGTGTCTTTATGTGTGACAGCGTCTCTGTCAACCCACGTACAGCACTTGGTCCCCTTTCTAATAATCACCAATGAAGCCGTTTCGCTGGAACCCATTAGCAACGATGTTTCGGCTTCAACTCAAGCCTTTGTCAAGTGTGTCCATGTATCTCTCCTAGCATGTCTGTCTTTGTGCGTTGTCCGTTTCGGTGCAATTTCGTGGCCATTCGGCTATTCAGAAAGCAGGCAGTATCGCCAAATATTGACAAATTGCCAGCAAAATACAGTGATCTTCGGCGGCAGTGAAATCCCCCATAGAGGAGAAATGGTTAATCTATTCAAAAGAAATGTCAGTGAAATGTCCTGATTTTCGGTGGTTTCCTTCGACAGGTTTAAGCGGGCGAATCCCATCGGTTTCAATGTTAAAAAAGACTCCCCATTTTCCTTTTTTAAATATTTTTTCAAACGTTTATTCTTTTCATTTGCAGCAAAAAGTCTCTTTATTCATTTATTTAGGATTTTTTTTTTTTTTTTTTTTTAGGCCTTCTTCGGGATTTGTTCAGTGAACATTTTTCCAAATATTTTCTTTTCTGCTGTAACAGACCTTTTATTATTCTTCTTCTTCATAAGACCTTCGATATTATTTTCATGCAGTAGTTTCTTTAAAAAAGCCTTTTTAGGCTAGGGACAGATGAGCGCATTTTCTGCAGCCACCGTCAAAATGTACGTCGATGCGTGCGCACGCATTTTTTCACGGAATACGCTTAAGTGGTCAGACGATGCGCAATTCTGGACGTATTTCATGACGGTGGGGTAAAAAGAAGTCTAGGGAAATCCGGCTGTTTGAACGTTATGTTGGCCGCACACTAGCAGCGTCTGACATCTCCTAATCACGCACACACGCTGCTATGCGGCCGCAGCGCACTTTGTACGTCAGTAGCAGCGGTTTCACGTTCTGATAAAAATGCGTTCATTTGCTGGTTGCGTGGTGTCGGCGCACTTTCGTACGCACGTACTGCGTATATTGGCCGTCATTGGCCGTTATGTGCTGCTACTGCCGCCGTGATTTAGTGCGTCTGCACGCGCGTTCCGACTGCCCCACTCTGACCCTAGCCTAAAAGTTGGTGTGTGTGTACGTGTTTTTTTTTTTTTTTTTGAGGGGGGGGGGGTTTCTCCAGCGATGGGTCGTCGGCTTTTTTCAAATCGATTCGGCGGTTTTGCAATTCATTCTGCGGGTCGATTTGCTGCACTTCGGACACCCTGCGGCGAATGATGAATACACCGCAGGGTCGGCGAATCGAACTCGCCGTAGAGTGGCGAACAGGAGAGTACCGTAATTTCAGTGCTTCTCCCCTCCTTCTGAGACGTTTGAGGTTCTCAATGGAGTGAAGCGGGGCTGTGTCTTGACACCACGCTGCCCGGCATCATCTTGTCACTCCTGCTCTTGTACGCGTCCAGGACTCTGAAGACCTGAGTACATCTGCACAGTGGCGTAGCGTTGGGGGCCTCGGGGGCGGTCGCCCCGGGCGCAATTTTCTTAGGGGGCGCAAAATTTCAAAAGAAATTTGAACCCCTAATATTTTCCAGCAGGGATCAGCAAGGTGTCTGCTCAGGGACACTGGTGCCCGTGATAGGCCCTTGCACGGGCAGCTGCCAGTTTTGACTTGGCACTCAGTGTCCGGAAGGGAAAACCAGGACAGAAAATTCTGGTCTTGTCCTGACTCCTTAACGATGACGTGAGTCACGTGAAGCAGCGCAGCATTATCCGACAGAACACCCTGTACCACGCTTGTCAGCCCCCCTTGAAGCCCTGTGCCAGCCTCCCACCGCTGGCAGCTCTGCAGCCACTGAACAGAAAGGAGGGAAGGAGGTGCCTGCCCTGCAGCACATTTAAAATCCGGCCTCCACTAAGCCCCCTGGACAGCTCCCCCCTCCCCAGGCCACCAGCACCTCCAAGCAGATAAACGACACTGTGACACCAGAGCAGCGTGACCACCACACAGTGAGGGGGTACTGGGGGTACAGGGAGAGGGTGTCTGGGGGTACTTGGATAGAGAGAAGGAGTGACTGGGGGTACTGGGAGAGAGTGACTTGGGGGTATTTGGAGAGCGTGAGAGATTGACTGGGTACTGGGAGAGAAAAAGAGAGTGACTGGGGGTACAGAGAGAGTGAGGGTACTGGGAGAGGGAGAGAGTGACTGGGGGTACTCAGAGACAGAGTGACTAGGGGTACTCGGAGAGAGAGAGTGACTAGGGGTACTGGGAGAGGGAGAGAGTGACTAGGGGTACTGGGAGAGGGAGAGAGTGACTGGGGGTACTGGGAGAGGGAGAGAGTGACTGGGGGTACTGGGAGAGGGAGAGAGTGACTAGGGGTACTGGGAGAAGGAGAGAGTGACTGGGGGGACTGGAGGGGAGAGAGAGAGTGACTGGGGGTACTTGGAGAGGGAGAGAGTGACTAGGGGTACTGGGAGAGGGAGAGAGTGACTAGGGGGACTGGGAGAGAGTGACTGGGGGGACTGGGAGAGAGAGAGAGAGAGTGACTGGGGGTACTTGGAGAGGGTGTCTGGGTATAGTGTGAGAGTGGAACTATGCTAGGGTATACTGGGACAGGGTGACTGATAGTGGTGTAGCGTAGGGGGCATGGTGTTTCATTTTTTTATTACATCAGTATTTTGTTACTATACAATACATGTGCTTGTGGGGTTAAGGGGGGATACTCTACTGGTAGAAGGGAATCGGGGTGTGTTACCGTGTCCACAGGTGGGGGGGGGGGTCGCACAATTCTTGCCTTGCCCTGCGCACTGACAACCCACGCTACGCCGCTGCATCTGCATACTAGAAGCGACGGGAAGCTCTTTAGCCTGGTTTGACAGAAAGTGAAGAGTAATATCCATCAGGTTCTCTGAGAGCTACTGTTTGCTGACGACGTAGGATTGGCTTCTCCTATGGAATCGCGGCTTCGGAGGACGATCGACAGCTTCAGGAGGACCTGCCAGGATTCCAGCCTGAAGATCACCTCGAAAAAAGACCAACGTGATGGGACAAGATGTTGCAACCCCACCAACAATCAACATTGGAGATAATAAACTTTCCATCGCTGACAGCTCCACTTACCCAGGCTCCACCATAACCAGCAATCTCTCGCTGGAAGCTGAGATTGACATTGCTAAGCTCCTTAGATATACAGGTCTATTCAAAGAAAGGTGAAACTCAGGCGAATGACTGGAGAAATGAAAATTCTAGGTCAAAAGAGCCAAACCAGAAAAAGTCTCCCAATTATCTTACTTTCCAAATTGGCTATTTGGTCTAGATTGTTCTCTTCTCCTGTCAGTTCTCCTGATTTTCACCTTTCTCTGAATAACCCTGATAGTGTCCAAACACATCAAAATGTATGGAGTAACAAGATAATCTGAACACCAAACTCAGGGTGTATCAAGCGTCTGTCTGTGGCATGATGCTCTACGGTTACTAAACGTTGACAATGTATGGAAATCCGGAGAACCAACCGAGTGGCTTCTTCAGCTGTTGTCACTCACTGCACCCCTGGTAGTTTCGCCCGAGATACTGGTATTTTTTTGGAAGCTGCATTGCTAATAATCTCATTATAATCCCTAAAAATCCCCATAAACAGGAAATCTCACCGTTTTTATTATCTATCTGCAATGCATCCCATTTACTGCATCTGACCCCAAAGGCCATTTCTGCCTGTATGCTGATACTGCAGACCCTGTGTGAGATAATGGACATCCATCTACAGTTCAGAACCTTTCATCCCAACAATATTTCTGTAAAAGCTAAGCGAATACATGAATTAAATTATAAATGAGCAGATTTACATTCTTTTCTAACGATCTCCGAAATGCAATCTCTGCGCAACATTTTCTATATTTACACTAATATATATATATATATATATATATATTTTAATTTTGTATCCCATTTTTCAAATAAATGTTATGATATATATATTTTTTTTTTCCTTCAAGAAAAAGTGTTTGGTAATGAAGGGGTAAAGAGTAATTGGGCAGAGCATATAGGGACTGTCTCTCCTGAGTAAAGACACTTGGGAGGTATGACATGTGTGGGTTTTTTTTTTTCCTGTAACGTTTGATGCTCCAGGCTCTCATTTGTGGCTCTCCATGCCTGTAATCACTGCACTCCCTGTGTACAACCACAGCTCCCCATAGCAGCCACTGCCAAGCTCCAGCCTGGGGGGCTAGTGATCTGGGTCCAGCTGTGTGGTCTGAGGCAGGAGGAGGAGGAGGAGGGGCTGTGCAGCCTGTGTCTATGTGTGTGGAGTATAAAAGAGTCTGCAGGCTGCTCCTCTCTCATCCTCCTGCCTGCAGCTGCTGCTAGGACTGCTGAGATCTGAGGAGGAGAAGAAGAACCAGCAGAAGACTCCTAGTGACCCAGCTTCTGTCTGTCTGAGCAGCCAGGGTGAGTGGGGGGCAATGCAAAAAAGAAAAAAAAATCCATGTATTGTTAAGCCCCCCAGATGTATCAGATTTATCTGAATGTTTCAGGTATGGAGTAAGTAGATACATGCTTACCTCACTATGTGGTGGTTTGGCAACCTTATACATGGATGCACCCTGCAGCCACAGCAAGGAACCCCCAAACCATAAAACTAACTGGGGGTGATGGTGATTCCCAGTTAAAGACCCCCTGCCACATAGTTATTGCTTTTAAATGCATGGGCAATAGACTTACCCCTGTCCTACCCTACTGCTACTGCAGACAACTACAGCCCTGCTAATGCCATCCATACCATACCCCCTGTGCTGACCCTTGTACCCCTGCTAATGCCATCCATACCCCCTGTGCTGACCCTTGTACCCCTGCTAATGCCATCCATACCCCCTCTGCTGACCCTTGTACCCCTGCTAATGCCATCCATACCATACCCCCTCTGCTGACCCTTGTACCCCTGCTAATGCCATCCATACCCCCTCTGCTGACCCTTGTACCCCTGCTGATGCCATCCTTACCCCTGTGCTGACCCTTGTACCCCTGCTAATGCCATCCATACCATACCCCCTGTGCTGACCCTTGTACCCCTGCTAATGTCATCCATACCCCCTCTGCTGACCCTTGTACCCCTGCTAATGCCATCCATACCCCCTCTGCTGACCTTGTACCCCTGCTGATGCCATCCTTACCCCTGTGCTGACCCTTGTACCCCTGCTAATGCCATCCATACCCCCTGTGCTGACCCTTGTACCCCTGCTAATGCCATCCATACCCCTGTGCTGACCCTTGTACCCCTGCTAATGCCATCCATACCCCCTGTGCTGACCCTTGTACCCCTGCTAATGCCATCCATACCCCTGTGCTGACCCTTGTACCCCTGCTAATGCCATCCATACCCCCTGTGCTGATCCTTGTACCCCTGCTAATGCCATCCATACCCCTGTGCTGACCCTTGTACCCCTGCTAATGCCATCCATACCCCTGTGCTGACCCTTGTACCCCTGCTAATGCCATCCATACCCCCTGTGCTGACCCTTGTACCCCTGCTAATCCATCCATACCCCCTCTGCTGACCCTTGTACCCCTGCTAATGCCATCCATACCCCCTGTGCTGACCCTTGTACCCCTGCTAATGCCATCCATATCCCCTGTGCTGACCCTTGTACCCCTGCTAATGCCATCCATACCCCCTGTGCTGACCCTTGTACCCCTGCTAATGCCATCCATACCCCCTCTGCTGACCCTTGTACCCCTGCTAATGCCATCCATACCCCTGTGCTGACCCTTGTACCCCTGCTAATGCCATCCATACCCCCTGTGCTGACCCTTGTACCCCTGCTAATGCCATCCTTACCCCTGTGCTGACCCTTGTACCCCTGCTTTTTTTTTTACTCCTGACCCTTTCATACGTTTGCAATGACTCCCAAAACGGATGAATACGCTGACTTGAGTACGTGATCCTAAAACTGTGTCCTTCATTTAAATGAGAATAGCCCAGGATTGCCAGATCTGCCGTGTATTCCTGCTCACGTATTGCGATCTCGTGCAGAGGGAGAGCACAGGGAAGGAGCTGCCGCTGCAGATGGGAGTCCATTACCTAATCAAGAGACAGGTCACCTGAGATTTCTTACCTGGATTGTATAAATGCTACATATTGCGGGGTTTCGTGTCATCACCCATCGTTCACCATCACGAATAAACTCCGTTCAGGAAACGTGAAACCCGACGTCCCTTCTGAACGCCCGATCCGTTGTGAGGTTGTTCCATAAATAAGAAAACAAACTTGATGTTATATTTACAAACAATATTAAATATGTATTTGCTAATCCCTTTGCTATTGGATCCTACATGGCGGGGTCAGCAGGGGTCAGCAGGCGGCGGGGGTCAGCAGGGGTCAGCAGGCGGCAGGGGTCAGCAGGCGGTGGGGGTCAGCAGGGGTCAGCAGGCGGTGGGGGTCAGCAGGGGTCAGCAGGCGGCCGTGGCCCTACAGATATAATTTGTTTCTATGAACCACCTTTCCCTTGAGCCTCGGCCAACCTCGAGAGTGGCTGAGCATCATGGGAGATGTAGTTCCAAAACATCTGGAGGAGGGCCAAGGTTGCTGACCACTGCTACACGGTAAAAAAAGGCTGCAGTGTGACAGACTTGTCAAGCGTAGGAATTGCAGGGCAGCTTCCGCAGCAATCCATCACGTGTTTCCATGCTGCGGTGCTAGGGCGGCTCATTTAGCCCGCGGTCAGACGAGCGTTTTTCAGAGCGGAAGGAACGTCCGTGAGAGTGGACGTTCCTTCCCCTCTGACCACCTCGCTTACGCTCAGCGCTGCAAGGCTCGATCTTCCTATGTGTCTATACACACCGCGCTATTCACAACTCCTGATGACGCTGCTATGAAGTAGCGAAACGCGCAGAGTAGGGATACTGAATTGGAATAAGTTGCTATTTATAGAAGTAGGATGGGGAGCGCTCCTCTTGTTGGTACTTCTTCTTGTTGATCTTTATACTGACCTTCTTCTCTACTGTTCTATACCTGCCAACCCACGAAGGCTGGTCTTCTTACTTTTGAAGAAATTCAGAACAAAAAATAGGGGAAGTTTTAACCCTTTCACTGCTGGGGACGTGTGGGGAACGTCCTCATTGACTCCTAAGGAAAGATGGGGTGGAGATAGAGGGTTCCATTTGAACCCCAATATCTCCAGACATTTGGCAGCTAGCATGGTCATGTTTGGTATCATTAGAAAGGCCAGATCCTGGCCTTTCCAATGATACCAATCATGACCATGTTTAAAATAAGGAAAAAAATAATAAAAATAATAATAATAAAAAAAGAGGAATGTGTGGTTTTTTTTGTTTTTTTTCAAGCAGTGAAGGGGTTAATGTCAGAAATATTGATTTTATTAAGGCAATACTTTGCACAAACACCTACCTGCGATTCATGTTTTGTGTGTGAATTTGTGCCACCAGAGGGTGGCCTTTTAGGCTAGGGTCAGACTAACGCATTTTTCGCGTTGTCTGTGAAAAAGTGCGTTTGAACGAATGGACGCATTTTTTCACGGAATACGCGATAGCGGTCATACGATGCGCCTTTTCGTCCGTGATTTTGTACGGATCATCAATAAAACACTTTTTGTGTCTGGACGTTATGTTAGCCAGACATTAGCAGCGTCTGACGTCTCCTAATCACACACACACGCTGCTATGCGGACGCAGCGCACTCTGTACGTCAGTACTAGCGGTTTGACGTTCTAGAAAAAATGCGTTCGTTTGCCACTTACGTTGCGCGGACGAACTTTCGTGCTGCCGTACTTCGTGTGTTCCCCGGAATTGGACGTCATTTGCTGCTAGCACGGCCGTGATTTCGTGCGTCTAAACGCACGTTAAAACTGCTTTCGTCTGACCTTAGCCTTAGAGTTCGTTTTATGTGCGGTATAATAAAAGTTACATTTTATTCACAAATCGTGACAATTGTGACCACGATTGTTTTTTGGAATCGGTGTGATTTCCCAAACCGCAACGAAATGTCTGTGAAATGCCCTGATTTTCAGTGGTTTCATTTGACGGGTTTCGATGTAGAACAATAAAAAAAATACCTGTTTCTCATAAATATTTATTCAACAGTCTCTGAACGCGGCATAGCTGCGCAAATTCCCTCAACCCTGCACTTCGAAGCTTGGCCCCGCAGATGTGGTACCACCTCTGCTTCACCGCAACCACTACTCCTTCACTATATACCGTATATATGGATCCAGCTAAAGGAATGGTTCTGCAATATATCGCTCTACACAGAGTTTATAAACCACTCTAGGGTGCTCCGGGGGACGCCATCATTTTGGCGAAACGCGTGGAGTAACGTAGAGCGTGTGACTTATTTATTTTTGCAGTATATGTGAAACACTTATCTATTAGATTAGCTGCACTGTGAGCGCTCCCAGCCATATATCCCTTTGGCTGTATCTTTTATTTGATGGCAGATGTTGGTTTTAGAAAGACGTATGTCTTCATGCTCCTCTCGTCATGTTTCCCTTTGGCGTTTTCCTGTTACGGCGAACCCGCGAAGGCTCACATTCCTCTCCTCTCTCTTTCAGATGTTTGTTGTTATATGGAACCTTTAACACCAGCAGCGGCACCACTAATACTTACCATAGTTCATAGGCTTGCGCAACGGGTGTGCCTGGTGTGCCCGGGCACACCCTAATATTGGGTGGAGAGGTCCTTTTTCACCTCTTACACTGACATTTTAGGTGTCCCTTATCTCAGTAGTCCCCAACCCTGGTCCTCAGGGCCCACTAACAGGCCAGATTTTGCAGATCACCATGGGGAAATGCAGACTGAATCCTGCAATCACTGAGCAGCAAATCATATCACCTGTGCTGTGCTTCACATATCCTGCAAACCTGGCCTGTTAGTGGGTCCTGAGGACCAGGGTTGGGGACCACTGCCTTATCTGGTTCATGATGAAAAGCATAAAAACTGACTGTCAGGGTTATTCAACGAGATCCGAATTGTAGCCAAAAGGTAATCGAACGCTGAAATTCCTTTCCTGGCCATTCGGCTATTCAGAGAGCAGGCAGTTCGCAAAATCCTGGCGAATTGCCTGCACATACGGTGCCAGGGCAGTGAATCCCCATAGAGAAGCAATGCTTCGTCTATTCAGAGAACACAAAACTGCAGGGAAAAGTTGCCGAATTGCCCTGCCATTCGGTGGTTTCATTCGACAGGTTTATTCAGGCGAATCCCATAGGCTTCAATGTTAAAAATATTCCCGTTTTCAGTTCAATATCTAATAAACCGTTCATTATAATATTCGGCAGTAAAAAGTTTATTTTTATTTTTAGATTATTATTTATTTTTTAGGCTCTTTTTTTAAATGTTTTTTTTTTTTCTTTTCAGGAACAGTCCTTTTTTATTATCATTCATTGGATCATATGTAAATTTCAGAAATTTTCGTTCAGTAGTTTCTTTGCAAACAGCGCTTCACTTTTCAAACATTCGAGCGTTTTTTTGGTTTTTTTTGGGGGGGGGGGTTCACTCCATCTGCGGTGTCGGGTTTTTCCAGCGGCTGCTCTGCGCTGTCATCGGCTCCTGCTCGGGTTTCTCTGGCGTGTTCGGCGGGGTTAATCCAGATGTTTTTGCGGGTTTCGGTGTGCGTTCGCCCTGGTTTTGCGGTGAGTGGTCGACGGGTCTGCGGTGGCTTTTCCCTGCACTAGGACGGCCCTGTGGTGCTTGCTGAATACACCGCAGGGTCGCCGAAATGGGATCGCCAAATCACACCAAATTGAAGAGAACAAAAAGTCACCGAACATGCGGTGGCTTTTCGATTCTCTTTGAATAACCCTGTGTGTATCTGATTACAGGCTTGTTATTTCTAATGAAAAATGTGAAGTTTGCACAAAATCTTCTAAACATAAGTTTTTAATTAATTGATTAATGTTTCACGTGTGCACACATTAATGTAACGGGCTGCGCACGCCACTGCCATAGTTACAAGTATTTATAAAGCGCTGTACAATGGGAGAGACAGAAAAACAAATACATACGTTACACACACTGAAAAAAAGGAGCAACGTAGTGTTTCGTTGTGTTTCTAATGCTTTTTCTCCTTGTGTTTATTTTTTTTGGGGGGTTGGTTTCTGTTTGCGCCTGTTTTTAGAATTATGTGATTTCATAAAAGTTAAATTTTAGGATAGCCCCTTTTTCTGGGTATCTTCCCTTTTTTGTTTTGAGCCATTTCACATCTTAAAAAAAAATCACATTTTTCCTTTTTTTTTTTTTTTTTAATTTATTTTTATCATTTTGTTTCTTTACTTTAAACATGGTCATGTTTGGTATCATTGGAAAGGCCATGCTCTGCTAGCTGCACCTTGCTAGCTGCCTACAGCTGGGAGGTATCTGGGTTCAAATGAACCCCCTATCTTTCCTTAGGAGTAAATGAGGACGTTCCCCACACGTCCTCAGCAGTGAAAGGGTTAAAGCCGCGCATGGAATCGATACGGCCCGTACTCGCCTTTCGTTTCGGCTTTTATGAGCAAGACACGGAATAGTAATGTTAGAGGTAAAACAAGTCACTTCTTGCTTGGATTCCAGATCAATAAATGCTTTAAGTAGAATAAACACCTGAGCTTTTTAATCAGTTTTTCCGCCTGTCCGGATCAAAGGTGGGATTTTATTCCCCCTTTGTTTCCTCTATCCAGCATCAAAATCTAGATCTCAAGTCTCTTCTAAACTGATGGTTGGAATTCCTGAAGGCTCAGAGTTTGGGAACATGTTATACCTCTTAGGCTAAAGTCCGTTGAACGCAGTCTGAGCGCACCCTGCGCGCATAATGGACAGACGTACTGACTGACGATACTGTAGACCCCATGCAGTCGGTTTTTTTTTTTTTTTTGATGGATGGATGTAGAAAAAAAAAAAGGGAAATATGGGAAACAACATTTATTAAAATTAAATGACAGGTGCAGTCAGCCAGACAAAAAAAACCTCTGAGCGTCAACGTGATGGACGTCGCAAGTGCGCTGCGTCTGACGTCGCGCCATTACACGCACACAGGACGCTACACGGATGTGGCGCACTCTGAGCGTCCGTCGTAGCACTTTTACGTCGAGGCCTAAGGCTGGGGTCAGACCAGCGCATTTTTAACGTGCGTTCTGGCGCACTTAATCACGGCCGCACTAGCAGCAAATGACGGGCAATGACAGCCAATATACGAAGTACGGTCGCACGAAAGTCCGGCTGCGCAACGCAAGTGGAAAATGAACGCATTTTTTCGAGAACGCAGAACCGCTAGTACGGACGTACAGAGTGCGCTGCGCCCGCTAGCGGTGTGTGTGCGTGATTAGGAGATGTCAGACCCTGCTAGTGTCCGGCCAACATAACGTCCAGACGCAAAAAGTTTCCTGGTTTGGATTCGTAAAACATCACGCACGAAAATGCGCATCGTATGACCGTTTTCGCATATTCCGTGAAAAAATACATCAATGCGTTCGGACGCACTGTTTTACGTTTGCGTGTAAAAATACTTTCGTTTGACCCTAGCCTAAATGGCGTCCGTTGCCACCTGCGTGCAGTTCGGTGCACACGTACTTAGGCTAGGGTCAGACTGAGGCAGTGCGAACGCGCGTTCTGGCGCACTTAATCACGGCCGCACTAGCAGCAGATGCCGGGCAATGACGGCCAATATACGAAGTACGGTCGCAGAAAAGTCCGGCTGCGCAACGCAAGTGGAAAATGAACGCATTTTTTCGAGAACGTGAAACCGCAGGTACTGACGTACAGAGTGCGCTGCGTCCGCTAGCGGCGTGTGTGCGTGATTAGGAGACGTCAGACGCTGCACACGTCCGGCCAACATAACGTCCAGATGCAAAAAGTGTTTTATTGATGATCCGTACAAAATCACGGACGAAAATGCGCGTAGTATGACCACTATCACGTATTCTGTGAAAAAATACGTCCATTCGTTCGAACGCACTTTTTCACAGACAACATAAAAATGCGTTCGTCTGACCCTAGCCTTAGTGTGTTGGTCTCTATTGATCACAAATCAATGCTACGACGGATGTTAAACTGTGCGGCGACACGGACGTGATGACTGCGCTCGTCTGACGCTATTAATTTTTTAATGTTGTATAAATAAATTCGCTGTTTAAAGGAACACCGTATTAAAAAATCGAGTTCTCTTTTCCTTCCTTTAAATAATTGGTCACATCCTGCTGACAGCCTCTCCCCAATTTTTTTTAAATTTCAGATGAATTTTCTTTTACGTCCCTCGCTGTGAAGCTCCTCCCCTTTCGGCTCAGGAATTTTCCTATTTCACAGCCTAGATTTCCTACCTTCAACAGGCTTTTCCTTTTGTAGTGAGGAGGGATTAATATGCAGACTTTTTTTTTTATTATTTTAGGATGTCCTGCCAGCAGTTCTTTTCACATCAATATTTATTAACAGCCAGCAGTTCTTGTCGTCCGGCCAGTGTAGTTTTATTTTTTTTGTGTGATGTATCCCTTTAATATCCAGGAGCTGTAATTTTTTTTTTTTTTTTTTCCCCCCTCTCCTTTCCTGCTGGTGATATGGGCGGAAAAATACAAATTTTCCCTCTGGCTGCACTAACTGGACATAATCAATGCAAATGTAATATTTGCATAAAAATGACCCGGTGTACCTAGCCTTGAGTCATTCCTCGGGCATGTCTCGCTTTCTCCTGTCAGTGAGGTATGACCCCCCCCCCCCTGAAGGATCCTAAAGTTACAACTGAAGCTCTAGCATCAAACCTTAAGGATGTTCAGCTGGATTTAAAGGGATACTACAAGGCAGGGCTGTCAATCTCCGGTCCCACTGATGTTTCTGAACTACAACTCCCATGATTCCTTGGCCATCTATTGCATAAAAGAATTCTGGGAATTGCAGGCATCGACATCTGGGGAGCCGTGAGTTTGACAGCCCTGCTCTAGAGTTAATATGGTAGGAAGAAAGAGGGGTTGAATGTTAACCCCCCCCCCTCCATATCCCTCCATTTTTATCCCTATAGTTACTGTATGGGTCAGTCACCGACGCACATCATTGTATGGTGTGGGATGTATTCAAAGGACATCACCAGGGGGTAGATTAGAAGCCTTTTAAGATCCCTGTCTTGTCTCATTCGGCTGCCAGCGCTTATCTTAGTTAGCCTCGATAAGGTGGCAGCCAGGAGGCTATTGTTATCTAAACATTCCCTCTTCCACCTCACTGACTGTTAAATACTGTAGATTTAATAGGTAAGAGCAGTAAAGAAAAGCTTTTCCATAGATTTCGGTAAATGTTGCATCATGGGACAAATCCACAAAATGGAAACAGAGACAAAAATCCCAACTTTATTATGCAATTACTTCCAACAAAAGAAAATACCAGCAATATGTGTTTTTTTTTATTTGTATGCACAGGTAATCCTGTTACAGCTTATGTAAGTGGTAGTGTCCCTTTAACCCCTTAAGGACCAATTATGTAACTGTTACGTCATAATGCATTGACTTTAAAGACCCTTGGGCTAGGGTCAAACGAACGCTTTATTCGCAGCGACCATAAAAAAATGCGTCCAAACGCATTGACGTATTTTTTTTTCACGTAATGTGCGAAAACTGTCAGACGACGCGCTTTTTCGTGCGTGATTTTTTACGAATCGTCAATAAAATAATTTTTGCATCTGGACATTATGTTGGCCGGACATTAGCAGCGTCTGACGTCTCCAAATCACGCACACCGCTATGCGGCCGCAGCGCACTCTGTACGTCCGTACTAGTGGTTCTGCGTTCTCGAAAAAATGCGTTCATTTTCCACTTGCGTTGCGCGGCCGGACTTTCGTGCGGCCGTACTTCGTATATTGGCCGTCATTGCCCGTCATTTGCTGCTACCGCGGCCGTGATTAAATGCGCCTAAGGCTAGGGGTCAGACTAACGCATTTTTCGCGTTGTCCGTGAAAAAGTGCGTTCGAACGAATGGACGTATTTTTCACAGAATACGCGATAGCGGTCATACGATGCGCATTTTCGTCCGTGATTTTGTACGGATTATGTTGGCCAGACATTAGCGGCGTCTGACGTCTCCTAATCACGCACACACGCCGCTAGCGGACGCAGCGCACTCTGTACGTCAGTACTAGCGGTTCTGCGTTCTCGAAAAAATTCGTTCACTTTCCACTTGCGTTGCGCAGTCGGACTTTCGTGCGGTCGTACTTCGTATATTGCGCGTCATTTGCTGCTACTGCGGCCGTGATTAAGTGCGCCTAAACGCACTTTAAAAATGCGCTAGTCTGACCCCAGCCTTAAGGGGTTAATGTTTGCATCATGTAATACCTTGTAGAGCCGCGATCACTATAGCGCTGACCTTTGTTAATCCACCCCACTGACTGCTAAATACCGCAGAAGCAATGCAACAGTTGTAAAGTAATACGTTTGCACAGATTTTAGTAAATGTTGCATCATGGGAAAAATCCACAAAATGGAAATGGAGATAAAAAAAATAATAATCTTCTTTTTACATACAATATCCTCAAACAAAGGGAAAAAGCAGCAGCGTGTGTTTCATAATGTGGTTTTATTGGTAATGCACGAGTGATCCTGTTACAGCTTGTGGTTGTGTAACGTTAATGTGTCAAATACCATTTTATTATTATTATTTTTTTTAAATTTATCCTGTTAGAGAAAATCGCACAACCTTGACATTTTGTCCACGTAGACAAAACTCTGACGGGCTTTTATCGGCCTTTCCTCTTATTGGACTATTTGAGGAAATGGATAAGAATTCGCTGGGTAATAACATTTAGGTGGTGTGGGGTGTCGGTACCCGTTGTATCATCGCAAAGTAATTCAAGGTTATTGTAAAACATTTTGGCCAAATATATTTATACTATTGTAACCCGATAAGCAAAGGAATACGTTTGAATAATGCGTAGACACGCGGTCGAGCGGGTCCTGCTTCCTAAGAAGCTTAGATCACCTGTCTTTGCTGACGGTGTTCCCGGGTGTGGCTCGGGGGTTAAATATCATTGCTGAAAGCGTTAACCCCGAGCCACACTCGGGCTGTATACATACCTGTACTGCGCTTCCTCGCTGACCTCCGCGATCGCATTCTCCTCCGGCGGTCGCGGCGTTTTGCTTCCTGGTTCCCTTCTTGCGAGAAGGGAACCAGGAAGTGTGACGTCGCAATCGCCGGAGGAGAATAGGGACAGCGAGGGAGCGCAGGGACAGGTATGTATCCAGCGGCATCCCGAATGTGGCTCGGGGTCCCGCTTTCTGCAATGCATTTAACCCCGAGCCACACTCCGATACCGCTAGGGGGGCCAAAGAAATTGTTCCGATTCTGACATCTAAAATATGTCCGAATCGGAACGCGAGGGAAGTTAAGCTTAGTCTAAGGACTGGAGGAAGGCACAAAAGCCTGCTGGGGAGAACACGGGGGTCTGGCAAGGAAGCGGCATTAACAGGTGTGACTCAGTCGGGGTACTGAGATCTGTTCCACAGGGATACCGTAGCGTAGACTTTCATTATCTTTCTTGTGAACCAGAGAATGAGCTTTCAGATCGTGGGTTCTGACATATGTGAGGGACAGGCAGGGTTAATCCACACACAGTAACCTGGCCAATCAATTAAGGCTGAATGGATAAATTTGAATAGTTTAGTACAAATGTATGTATGTATATATATATATATATATATACTAATGTTTTATAATCCTAAAATCTGCAAATTATTACAGGGATTTTCTGGTGGACAAGAACACCCTACACATCATTTTGTTTGACTGTCATAGCACATCACTCTGCATGAATGGGTTAATAGTATGACTTTACTCCTGACAGGTAATAAGAGCCTACACAGGGCGCGAAAAAAGGTAATTTGCGTAGGATGACCCATCCACGTCAAGGTTTGACACTTCAAGTTCAGACATTTCCTCCTGCATACCACTGAACATTACTGACTGTCATTTTCAAGGCTTTCGATACGTTTGTTTTTATACATTTCTTTTTCCCATAATTTCTAAAGTTCCATTACCTGGTTACTGTTCTTTTCTGCTCCCCACGGCCTCGTATCGCCTGCTCGGTGCATCCAAACCCATTGATCATATGCAGATACCTAACTGCAATTTAAAAATACACAGGTGTGGGGAATTAACCTTTTAATCACCAATTTTAATCTGTGAATCACCCATTTGGGTGATTTCTGTTTTCATTATGATTTAAAAAGGAGCCAAACAACCGTGTGATTAATAAACTGCTTCATATCGTCACTATCCATAAACAATTTAATTTTTTTTTTTTTTTTTTGGCACAATCCGTCATCTTTTGGCATTGATATTGAAAATGTCACAATTTCTGCCGGGGTGTGACCACTTTTGACCACAACTGTATCTGCCTACCTATGTATCTCTCTGTCTATAGAGACTCTACCCGTCTCTTCGTCTCCATCCCGCTCACATGACAGTATCTTCCTTTTTATCTCTCTCTGCATCTGTTTACAAATCTTAACCCCTTCACTGCTGAGCCATTTCGCGTCTTAAAAAATACACATTTTTCTTATTTTTGTTTTTATTATTCTTATTTTTTTCTCTATATTAAACATGGTCACATTTGATATCACTGGAAAGGCCATGCTCTGACCTTTCTAATGATACCAAATATGACCCTGCTAGTTGCCAACAGTCAGATATTGGGGTTCAAAGGAACCCCCTATCTTTCCTTAGGAGTCAATGAGTAGGTCCCCCACACGTCCTCAGCAGTGAAAGGGTTAAACATTTCTAGCGGTTTCTGAGCAATTCACAATTTTTTTAAAAGCCCGAATTTTCTCCGTTAGCTACTTTTAATCAGTTACTCCTATTTAACCCTTTCATGCCGCGGGACGTGCTATGACGTCCCCGCGGCAAGTGGGACTTAACAGGGTCATCCACTGGAAGCTTCTGTGGACACCCAGATCGGCCGATGGACAGGCCAGCCAACGGGGAGGGGGGGGGAGAAACCCTGCTGCGGGGAGAAAAATATCTCTCTGGTGCTGAAACTGAGTTTAAGCACCAAGGACAGCCCCTTCAAACGCAGCCGAAGCAGGGGAAAAAAATCCTAGCCGAAGGCTGCAAGTAACCCCCTGTTTCTGGTGCTGAAGTAGCTTTCAGCACCAGGGACAGCAACGTTGAAAGCAGCCAGCTTGCAGAGAAAAAGAAAAAAAAAAAAAAAACGCGTTGGGGGGGGGGGGGGGAGCATTGTTTTTTAAAAAAAATCGTAACCCAAAATTTCACCAAAAAATCCTGAAGAATATCCAAAAAAAAAAAGTTATAAAAATTCTATAGATAAAAAGGCTCTTTGCTTCCGGATTTATAAAAATGGTTGAATAAAAACCAAATAATTTTTTTTTTTTACCTTGAATCCGATCAGCCATTGAACTGACTCACTTCTCTATTGGGCAATTTGCCTGCCGCGGCACGGCGCTTTAACTATACAATCCATCTTTTTCATGTACATTATACCAGATTGTCTGATTTCCAGCTGACCAAATCCCATGAAAATTGTGTAACACACACTCACCTTTCATAATCGCACATTGACTGTTTTAGTTGAATATATACAGGGTTATTCAGAGAGCGGTGAAAAGCAGGAGAAATGACTGGAGAATGGAAAATTCTAGGTCAAAATAGACGATTTGGAAAGTGAGATGAAAGGGAGACTTTTTCTGGTTTGGCTATTTTGACCTAGAATTTTCCATTCTCCAGTCATTCTCCTGCTTTTCACCGCTCTCTGAATAACCCTGATAGAGTTTTTCCAGGTTTTTTTTAAATTATTTATTCAATAAAATGTGAGGGGTTTCCTCCTGTGCTGTCAATGTGGCCCAATCAAACCCAACCACTGCCCACAGCATTTTATTGTGCAGATAGATCATTCTAAGCAAGGGGCTTATCCTTTTTGGTTTTCGACGTCAACCGATGTATGTTCATGTGTAATCTTTGTGGGCATCCGACACGGATCCACATCTCATTCCAGCACCATGGACAGGGAATGGTTCATATGGTTTATATACAGTTGTGTTCAAAATTATTCAACCCCCACTGAAATTGAGTGTTTTGGCCAGTTTGACATTGATTTTGATCATTCAGTCATCTTGCTTACAATTAAATCAAAGAGGCACGTGTAGGTCAGACAAATATAACATAACATTTATAATGAAATAACCACAAATGTCTTTTCTGTTCTCACATCATTATCAGTTTTATTCAACCCCCAAGTGACATTCAATCTTAGTACTTAGTACAACATCCTTTTACAGTTATAACAGCTTTTAAACGTGAAGCATAGCTTGACACAAGTGTCTTGCAGCGATCTACGGCTATCTTCGCCCATTCGTCATGGGCAAAAGCCTCCAGTTCAGTCACATTCTTAGGCTTGCGCACTGCAACTGCTTTCTTTAAGTCCCACCAGAGGTTCTCAATCGGATTTAAGTCAGGTGACTGCGATGGGCACTCCAAAATGTTCCAGCCTTTAATCTGCAACCATGCTCTAGCGGACTTGGAGGTATGCTTGGGATCATTGTCCTGTTGAAAGGTCCAACGTCTCCCAAGCCTCAGGTTTGTGACGGACTGCATCACATTGTCATCCAATATCTCCTGGTACTGAAGAGAATTCATGGTACCTTGCACACGCTGAAGCTTCCCTGTACCTGCAGAAGCAAAACAGCCCCAAAGCATGATTGACCCCCCCCCGCCATGCTTCACAGTAGGTAAGGTGTTCTTTTCTTCATAGGCCTTGTTCTTCCTCCTCCAAACATAGCGTTGATCCATGGGCCCAAACAGTTCTAATTTTGTTTCATCAGTCAACAGAACACTATCCCAAAACCTCTGTGGTTTGTCCACATGACTTTTGGCATACTGCAGTCGACTCTTCTTATTCTTTGGAGACAGCAAGGGGGTGCGCCTGGGAGTTCTGGCATGGAGGCCTTCATTACGCAGTGTGCGCCGTATTGTCTGAGCTGAAACTTCAGTACCCACATCTGACAAATCTTTTCTCAGTTCCTCAGAAGTCACACAGGGACTTTTCTCCACTCTACGCTTCAGGTAGCGCACAGCAGTCGAAGTCAGCATCTTCTTTCTGCCACGACCAGGTAGTGTTTCAACAGTGCCCTTTGCCTTGAATTTGCGAATGATGCTTCCTATGGTCTCTCTTGGTATGTTTAACATCTTTGCAATCTTCTTATAGCCATTGCCCTTCCTGTGAAGAGTAATCACCTCTTCTCTTGTCTTCCTGGACCATTCTCTTGACTTCACCATGTTTGTAACCACACCAGTAAATGTCTAGAAGGAGCTGAGTATCAGTCATTTTAAAGCTGCCTAATTGGTGCTTATTATGCTTTATTGCTGCTCCGTGACATCCACAGGTGTTTTCAATACCTGATTGAAAACACTTGAATGAACCTCTGTTCTTCAGAGTGGTAGTCTTTAAGGGGTTGAATAATTGTGTCAATGAAGAATTCACAAAAGAAACATTTACTACTGTATTACAAAACCAATTGATGTCATTTTAGTTGCATATGGTTCTTTAAAAAGTCCTTGTAGGATTTCATTCTGAATACAATTACAAATGTACACTAAGTTCCCTAAAACCCTTTACAGCATTGGGGGTTGAATAATTTTGAACACAACTGTAGCATTGGGGAACCATAACCGTTTCTGTAAATATTATGGCTTTTGATATAGTACTTTGCTAAGCATTTATTATTATTTTTTTCCGATTTCTAAAAATATTTTGCAAGTGTCAATAAAACTGGGACGTTTGGGCTTTGTGAAACATAGAAAAGATATATTTGCATCACTTATGGGTGCTCCTGCAGGAAAGGGGTTAAAATCTATCCTTTATTAAATCAAGGGTAAAAAGATCAACATTTCGGCTTCAAATGCGGTTTATTTGTTAATTTTCAGACGTGTTCGGTGGGTTTGCGGCAGGTTGCCAGGTACGTTCGGCAGGTTTTCTGCAGCAGTTCGAAGTGATATGATATTTTCGGATCGTTTCGGCGGGTTTTCGGCTTTTTTTTTTTTTTCCCCAGGATCTGTTCGGTGGCTTTTTTCCCCCCCCCACAGTATGTTTCCATCACTTGCTCCTCACTGTGTGGTTTTGGCCATAGAATGGAGTCTATGGGTCGATTCCGGACTCACATCATTGTATCTTATGGGATGTATTCAAAGGACGTCATCAGGGGGTAGATTAGAAGTCTTTTAAGCTCCCTGTGTTATACCATTCAGCTGCCAGCTCTTATCTCTCTTAGCATAGAGAACACAATAACCCCCTGCTGCCTTATGTAAAGATTCCCTCCTCCACCTCATTAACTGTTAAATACTGTATGAGATAAAGCACAGCCGCAAAGTAAAACTTTTGCACACATTTTGATAAATGTTGCATCATGGGAAAAAATCCACAAAATGGAAACTGGAGATAAAAAAAATCCTTTTTTTTTTCTTGCAATTACTGTAAACAAAGAATAAAACCAGCAGCCTGTCTTTTAATCTCGTTGCAGCTTGTGTTCGTGGTAGTGCCCCTTTTACGGAGTTCATCACATTGTTTGACCATAAAGAGTCTTGGTTGACGCATCAGCTAAGGGTCGGCTTATTTGCAATCACGAGGTTCCAACATCTGTTTCGTGGTTTCTTAAGAATCACACAATGACAATTAATGCCAAAAACAATGACCTGTATCTGCAGGGGGGGGGGCGGCGCGTGCACAACAGAGGGTACAAAACAAAACGTCTCTCTCCTCTAATGATAAATATGCGAAGATTAAAAAAAAATAATTAAACTGGTTTAGCCACAGCCCACAAGAATGTAGATTGTGATGATTAAAGGAACCCTCTGCCCAATTAATTAAGGGCAAAAAAAGGACTCTTTCTATTTTTCAGCGGAGGCTTGTTACAACCTCTGCCCAATTCCTTTTTCTGGTGACTTTACTCCCTTTTTCTCCATCGTCACGTGTTGCTCCCCTTCTGCTCAGGGACTCCAAAAACCCGGAAATCCCAGAGTCTTGTCATCGCAATTTTCATGCTGTTATTATTTGCATAGCATAAGGAACGCAAATTGCGCACGACAACGGGACTTGACAACTTTAAGCACGCATGTCCATAGCGCCTGCGCAGAAGATGGATCCTGCGCGCAGCTCCTATCCATCGCGGCTTTTCTGAGACCGATTGGTCTCACAGATGGTGACGTTGGCACGTCACTAGTAACCGGATCCTGGCTGCTGGTGGGGTGGAGGCAGGGCCGGTGCTTCCACTAGGCAAGCTAGGCAACCGGCTAGGGCACACTGCCACCTAGGGGTGCAGCCGGCCCCAAACGCGTTCCATTATTGTACCCCTTCCTCATTGTTTGCTTGTGTAAAGTGGAACCCACTAGCAGTGCAGAAGGTGGGTGTCTTATGGTGACACGCAGGTGACACCAGATGACGTGCGGGTGCCACAAGAGGCAGATGAAAGAAAGATAGAGGCACAGACCGATCCTGGGCCCGACCAGCGGAGGGGTAAGATGATGGGCACTGAACGACTGTGTGCAGCCCCCATGCACTGTGTATGTGTTTGTGTGTGTCCCACAATTCAACATTTGACAATTATTTTAGGGGGGCACAAGTAGCTGGTCTTGCCTAGGGTGCAAAATAGTCTAGCACCGGCCCTGGGTGGAGGAAAGTCTTCCACTTCACCCAGCTTTTTAGGAAAAGGGGGGGGTCTGGGGGCAGGGCTGGGTTTGCATCTCAGGAGCCTGTAGGCACGGAAACGTGGAGTCGTCCCCCCGCCCCCCCCCCAACCAAAAAATATATAAACCTGCCAAAATTATTTTTTTTTTTTCTCGTTTTGGGCAAACTAAAAAAAAAAAAAAAAACTGAAACCGTTTCTCTCTACGTCAAGTCAAAAGAAGGGGCAGAATCTGTTGCCTTAGTTGAGTTAGTGCAGTGGCATTGTTTGTTTTATATGTAAAAGCATATATTGCCTCTGCCGTAGAACAGAGGAAAAAATACATTTTGCTTTTACTTTTTTCCCTAATTTTTACACATTACATGGTCATGTTTGGTATCATTGTAAAGACCAGACTCTGACCTTTCCAATGAGACGTCACTTAACCTTGTGGGGTATAACAATTCAGAGATGCAGGTTCCAAAGTCCCCCTGTGTCTCCTCACAGCAGCGTCAAGGTCTAGCTTGTCAATGCAGTGTTGCAACATCAGCTCCACACTTGCTGGCAGTGCGGGAAATGAGAAGGTGAGTTAGCGCAGCATCACTGTTCACTTTATAATCGTAAACTGAATAATACTGCCGCGCTAGAAATTTTATTTTTTCATAAGTATAAACTGATTAGATTTCTGATTATATTGGTATCACTGGAATTACCATAAACTGTCCTTTCCAATGATGCCTCATATGTCCCTCTAGCCATTAGGAGATAGTGGTTTACATTTTTTTTTTAAAATAAAAATTACAGAGCAATGTGCCCCCTTGTGGCAGGCACCTATAGGCACATGCCTAGTTATAAATCCAGCCCTGTCTGGGGGGCACTCTACACATCCTGACCACTTTACATTTATAGAATGGTCCGGATGTGTTGAGTGTTCTTTAAACACGAGCACAAGATACTCCTTGTCAGACAATACAATGAACTTTGGTAACCTACTGCAAGCAAGTGCGGACTTTAATGCATTGCACTGATGTGAGGTTCTTGACCTGATACATTTATTTTCCGCATGAACAAACGTAAGTGGGACCAGAATATCTTTTGGCAAACCAGCGATGGCTTGCTTTTCCCTCCTCAAAATTCATAATTGTTGCAACAATGTTGAATGTCAGCACTTTATGAATGACACCTCGTTTGTGTTTGTGGTTTGGGCGTCTACAGAGCGTAGAAATGGTCCAGATGAATTGCAATATTCTTCCATTTACCCCGAAACTGGTTTGTCTGCAGCTTTAAGTCCTCCTTTGGTATCCTGCTCACACTAGGTTAACAGAGTTCATCGCATTGTGTGACAATGTATTTTCATACTTTGGATGACACACCAGCCAAGGGTCGGCTTACTTGCAGTCACGAGGTTCCAACATCTGTTAATTGTTTTGTCAAGAATCACACAATGGGAACTCATGGCAAAAACAAAGATGAACCTTATCAACTGGGGATCAGCATGTCTGCGCAGACATGTACAAAACAAACAGAACGTTGGGCCTCCCCACTGCTAAACATGCATTGATCAACAAAACATCCCGCAAGAATGTACGTTGTGATGATTAAGAACAGTCTGTCCAACACAACGCCCTGATCTCGCTTCATGTTCGACTCTTTGTAACCTCTTGATCTAGAACTATTGTAGAAGATTCAGGTTTATCGTTATTTTATTGGGGAGGGGGCTTATTGCCTTGTGTAAAATGTTTGCATTCAATATGGCAGCGATTTTTTTTTTTTTTTTTTTTTTTTTTTCCCCCCCCCCCCCCCAAGCTTTTCATGTCGCGGCAACAAGGAAAGAGCAAAAAAGTTGTCGAGTCACTCCAGCTGTTTAATAAGGATATGTTTTATTAAAACTAAATTATCAAGATCTTGCGCTTCTCTTAAAGGGCCGCTACCATCAAAAAATGTCCTTATTGTGTTTATTTGATGTTGCTGATATCTGAGATTAAGAAAATATTTTCCTCCTATATGTGTCACTGGGTGCATCCATTGTGTGATATTTTCCTCTGTGTCACTGGGTGCATCCATTGTGTGATATTTCCCTCTGTGTGTCACTGGGTGCATCCATTGTGTGATATTGTGTGTTGTAAACTGCCCCCCCCCCATATCATTCCATCACTTGCTCCTCACTGTGAGGCTTTGGCCATAGAATGGAGTAAATGGGTCAGTCACCGACTCACATCATTGTATTGTGTGGTATGTATTCAAAGGACATCAACAGGCGGGAGATAGGGAGCTTAAAAGACACCCAATCTCGGGTAGCCTGGAGAACACAACAGGACCCCCTGCTGCCTTAGGCTAGGGTCAGACGAACGCATTTTCGCGTTGTCTGTGAAAAAGTGCGTTTGAACGAATGGTCGTATTTTTTTCACGGAATACGCGATAGCGGTCATACGATGCGCATTTTCGTCCGTGATTTTGTACGGATCATCAATTAAACACTTTCTGCGTCTGGACGTTATGTAGGCTGGACATTAGCAGCGTCTGACGTCTCCTAATCGCGCACACATGCCGCTAGCGGACGCAGCGCACTCTGTACGTCAGTACTAGCGGTTTCACGTTCTCGAAAAAATGCTTTTGTTTGCCGCTTGCGTTGCCCAGCCGAACTTTTGTGCGGCCGTACTTAATATCTTGCATTGTATTACTTTGTATTTCTGTAACTGTAACACTTCAATGTTCTTGAACCCAGGACATATTGAAAACGAGAGACATATCAATGTATCCTTCCTGGTAACATACTTTATAAATTAAATATTGGCGTCATTTGCTGCTACTGCGGCTGTGCTAAAGTGCGGCTGCACGCGCGTTCATACTGCGTTCGTCTGACCCCAGCCTTATCTAAACCTTCCCTCTTCCATCTAGCAAAACTGTTTAAATGCTGTGGATTAGGTAAACCACTGATGTAAAGAAAAACATTTGGTAAATGTAGCCTCATGGGGTAAAAACCAACAAAATGGTAGGGAGATTAAAAAGAAAACCCACAAATTTTATTTTGCATTTTTACATGCTATTACTTCAAAGAGAATAAAAACCGCAGCATGTGTTTTTATAAAGTGTTTTTATTTGTAATGGAGAAGTAGTGTCCCTTTTTTAAAGGTTCCGTTCATTAATATATCACGCCCATGTTTTTCAATGGTTGCAGTGTCACATGGGATTGTTTATTCCATAAAAAATGCACAGTTTGAATCCCGGCCAGAGCACCTCTCCAGTGATTTAGGTTTCTTTCAAAGAACCCCTTGATACTTTGTAGAGGAGTTCAAAGTGATCAATACGGTTGGTCGCTGACGGAGGGTGTTACGTCACGCATCATACAGAGACCTTTTGTTTTCCCCTGTTGCGTAAGCTACTTTTCTCCGAATCTCTGTGAAAGGGTTTACTTCGGGTCATAAATTCCCCTTAACATCAGGTCAAGCCGAACAATCATGTTTTACTTAAAATGCCGAATCGTCAAAATCACTTTTTGAAGAATTGCAAAAGTGTGAAATGACTAAATATAACTAAGGGTATTGTTAGGAAGCCGTCCTCTCTGAAATCCAATTTTGACCTTGTTTTCGGTTGTGTGCATGGGTGTACGTACACGCGTATGTCTTTGTGTATATGTATGTACACAGAATTGTTTTCTGTATTTAAATACACATTCTGAATGTTTAGTTCTCGCACCTCTTATAATCAGGACACTTTTTCTAACAGACGTTCTGTTTTTTTTTGTTCTTTTCCTGTTGGCTACAGAAAGTGCTGTGTGAGATCCTACCAATTCCTGAGACGCTAGAACAGTTGCACGTTTTTTATAAAGCGCTAACAAGTTCCGTAGCGCTGTGCAATGCGAGGCAGAAAAAAATCTATATAAAGGTTAAATACACAGAACAGTAGCAGGGTTATTCAAAGAGAGTCGAAATTCAGCGTATGGGGGGACATTTCGGGGCCATTCGGGTATTCAGAGAGCAGGCAGTTCGCCTAATTTTGGCAAATTGCCTTCATGTACGGTGCCTGTTCGACGGCAGTGAAATCCCCCATAAAGAAGCAATGGTTAAACAGCAGGGAAAAGTTGCCGAAATGCCCTGTCATTCGGTGGTCTCATTCGGCAGGTTTAATCAGGCGAATCCCATAGGATTCAATGTTAAAAATGTACCCGTTTTAATTCAATATCTAATAAATCGTTGATTATTATATTCTGCTGTAAAAAGTCTCTTTATTCATAGAATTTTTTAGGAGCTTTTAGGCTTTTTTTTTTTTTTTTTTTTTTTTGGGCAAATAAAATTTCTCTTGCTTTTTCTTTTTTCTGTAACAGCCCTTTTTATTATCATTCAATGGATCTTCTGTGTAAATTTAAGACATTTTCGTTCAGTAGTTCTTGTGCAAACAGCGTTTCACTTTTCAAACATTCAAGCGTACTGTTTTTTTTCACCTGCTTGTCGGCTTTTTCTGGCTGCTAGTCGGGTTTCTCCGGCGTGGTTAATCCAGCTGTTTCTGCAGGTTTTGGTTACTGTTCAGCAGGTTTGCGGCGAGTGTTCCCTGCACTACGGGGGCCCTGCGGTGCTTGCTGAATACAATGCAGGGTTGGCGAACTAGGAATCACCGAATCGCCCCAAAGTGCAGCAATTTTTCGAATCTCTTTGAGTCACCCTGTATGAGAGAGGACCCTGCTCAGGAGATTACAAACTAAGAGCAGGGTGACCCACTAGTTGAGGGTAAATAGGGAATATGATGGGGGGGTGCATGAGAACCATCTGCTTGAAAACAATTAATGGTTCAAATCTTTCCAGTTCTTTGCTCTCAGATTGTCTATTACTGGGTTTCTTGCATTCTAAGGCTAGGGTCAAACGAAAGCATTTTTCCCCGCGAACGTAAAAAAGTGCGTCCGAATGCATTGATGTATTTTTTCACGGAATATGCGAAAACGGTCATACGATGCGCATTTTCGTGCGTGATGTTTTACGTATCCAAACCAGGAAACTTTTTGCGTCTGGACGTTATGTTGGCTGGACACGAGCAGGGTCTGACGTCTCCAAATCACACACACACACCGCTAGCGGGCGCAGCGCACTCTGTACGTCCGTACTAGAGGTTCTGCGTTCTCGAAAAAATGCGTTCATTTTCCACTTGCGTTGCGCGGCCGGACTTCGTATATTGGCTGTCATTGCCCGTCATTTGCTGCTAGTGCGGCCGTGATTATGTGCGCCAGAACGCACGTTAAAAATGCGCTGGTCTGACCCCAGCCTTAGGCTAGGGTCAGACGAACGCAGTGCGAACGCGCGTGCAACCGCACTTAATCACGGCCGTAGTAGCAGCAAATGACGGCAATATACGAAGTACGGCCGCACGAAAGTTCGGCCAGGCAACGCAAGCGTCAAACAAACGCATTTTTTCGAGAACGTGATACCAGTGCGCTGCGTCCGCTAGCGGCGTGATTAGGATAAGTTAGACGCTGCTAATGTCCGGCCAACATAACGTCCAGACACAAAAAGGGTTTTATTGATGATCCGTAAAAAATCACGGGTGAAAATGCGCATCGTATGACCGCTATCGCGTATTCCGGGAAAAAATACATCCATTCGTTCGAACGCACTTTTTCACGGACGACGCGAAAAAATGCGTTTGTCTGACCCTAGCTTTAAAGGGACGCTCCAAGGGGGGAAAAAAGGTGATGTGGATATTAAATAAAAAATAATAGGGCAGATGTGGTCAGAAGAAGCATCTGCCCATTTATTATTATTTTATTTAATTCTTTTTTTAGTTATTTTTATTGTAGTTGTAAATACTCCCCTTTTCCCTCTTGGCACTGGGCTCCTCCTCCTCTTCAGCTCAGGATCTCCGAAATGTGAAAGTCCCTGTAGCTGCTATCACAATTTGTGACAGTGTAATGCAACACAAATTGCATTTCGCTCGGAACCTGCACACGTTTGCACGCAGGTTCTGCGGCACCTGTGCAGAACGACGGATTGGAGCTGCATGCACATGCGCGGTTCCAATCAGCCAGCTGCCTTCCCTCTGTACGCTTGCTGCTGCAGCCAGTGTTTACAGAGCGGATGATGTCTCCTCGCAGAGCTTGCTGACATCATTGGTGACTGGCATCCAGGACTGCCTGGTGACGCTTGTGTGGATGTAGGAAACTCCTCCACTTCAAACAGCGATATTGGCAAAGCGGCTCCAGAGTGAGGGTTCACGCCACACACCCTGACCACTTAAGGGTTGCCACATCGGCCATGTTTTCCAGGACACCTACGATTTATTCATGCTGATGGGCAGACGGGCAGTGCATGGAAAAATGCCACCCCACAGCCTGTATAATCCATACACTGCATGTAGGAAATAAGGCAGGTCACCAGGGATTCCTTTTGTAACTTCCGTCCTGCGGCATGTGAATTATGCATGTTGCAGGGCAGCACTTTTCCCAGTGCTCCCCTGTGCATGAAATCGTAATGTGTCCTAGAAAACCTGGCCGATCTGGCAACTCTAGCGTAGAGCTTCCCTTACACAATGTCACCGTAGATGAATGCAACATCCTGGGCTACTGGAGTGATGTGTCACTGATTATGACTTCAACCATTCATTCATGGACTGATACAATGTGGCTAAAGACCACTCTGATACTTTGACATGCTTGTCAGTGTTTTGACCTTCTCTTTTGAAATTCAGGTTGAGAAGAACAATGGCATCAATTATGAACCTTCTGCTCTTTGTCCTGCCCGTCGTGATCTCCGCGTCCCACCCGGCTACTCCTGGCTGCAGAATAAGGATCACATCCAAAGGCTTGCAGTTTGGTAAGGGGGGGAGGGGGGAGTCCACAAATATTGAACAGCTTGGTGTAATTTGAGTTTCTGATGCTGATTGCGGCGCTCGTTTTCATCGAACGAGTGGGAAGCGTGACGGGTATGTTTAACGGACGTTGCACTCTGCATCTATCATGAGGGAACTGGGGCCAAGAAAAGCTAAACGGTCATGTCTAATGTGCCAAACCTTTCGGGGCATGTTCTGAAGCCCAACTGCGAACCAATGATAATGTAGATAGTCAACGGAGCGCCAGCAGACTGGATGTACGGTTAATCATTAAACATGTCCATTGAATATCTTCTAATCCATCAGAAGGACATGCCTTCTTCAAATATAAAATTTCTGCGGAAGAGAATGGATATAATAGCGCAGTATGTTGGTCCACCATAGGATAAAATAAAAGCGGTTGTAGTCTTACTCACATTCTTTTGAGCCTAACCTTGGCTCTAGGATGGATAGCAGTTATGGGTCTTCAAAGAACTGCTATCCATCCCAGAGCCAAGGTTAGGCTCAAAAGAATGTGAGTAAGACTACAACCACTTTTCTTTTATCCTATGGTGGACCAACATACTGCGCTATTATATCCATTCTCTTCCGCAGAAATTTTATATTTGAAGAAGGGATGTCCTTCTGATGGATTAGAAGATATTCAATGGACATGTTTAATGATTAACTGTACATCCAGTCTGCTGGCGCTCCGTTGACTACGTTTTCAGGTTTTTAGGAGAACCCCCATAATCAATGTGTAGCGTGTACGTTTAATTATTTTTTCTGAAGGCGCTTCACTGTTTTCTTCTTGCGAACCAATGAAACTCCTTTACCTCGCTCTTGAATAGGACCAGATCGAGTTTACACGATGCTGGAGCGTCAGCAAATTCTTTGAAGATCGAGTATACTTCTATTTGGTAGTGAAGGAGTTAAGGAGCCACAAAAGTATAGCAAACTATAGAAACGACAGGGACTATATATCCTGCCCATGTCTGCTCCACATCAATGAGAGGCCCAATCCAGTGGCATCGGGGCATCTCCTTACCGTCAAGGATACGTGGTCAGGAGATATATCTCTTGTCATTAACGTCTAGACAAGGTGTGATCAGGCGTTCTCTTTTACAGTTAGGGCTCTTTTTCCTCACTTTGTGTGTCGTTGTTGTAGCCTTAAACCATAGACTGACCTGACCGCTTTTTCTGTCCAGTAAAACATGAAGGCCTGAAGTTTGTGGAAGAAGAGCTGGAGAACATCACGATTCCCGACCTGTCTGGCAACGAAGGGAGATTCTACTACAGCATCAGCAAGTGTGTATCGCAGCTCGTGCATGCATGTGCGCGTCGGTATGTGGTCACTCGCAGCGTCTGACCAGTGTTTTTCTCTTGCAGCGTCCGCGTCACGCATTTGCAGCTCCATTTCTCTGAGCTGTGGTTTCAGCCGCATAAGCAACTTGTCTTGGACATAAACAATGCTTCGATCAGCCTCACCTTTCAGCGGGAACTGATGTACTGGCTCTTGTAAGTATACAATATCTTATTACTGCAAGGTCCAGCCTGGCCGGTTGCTGCAAAGATTGACATACAGAGCGGCCATTAAGTCTTTGCATCCCCTTAACCCCTTCACTACCGTGATCGTGTATACACATCAGCAGTAGCATTCACAGAAGCCCGAGATTGTGTTAACACGATCTGGGGCTGTGTTGCAGGATTCCAAATTAAAATTGTTTGCGTCAAACTAATTTCCTTTAGATTTGGGCTCCAGAAGGTGCCCCCTAAAGTTTAGCCCTGTGGGCATAAAGCCCAAGGTGCTAAAATGGTCTAAAATCAGCTGTGGAATGTCCTGACATAACATGCTTTTCCCAGGAGATGAACGAAACCACGGGCTGCAGTAACTCCATTTGGCCAGAAGATGGCGACATCTGCCTGCCAAATAGGCTAATACTGTAAACAGTGGTTCGCAACCCTGCTCCTCAGCTCCCCCTACCAGGCCAGGTTTGCAGGATATGTGAAGCACAGCACAGGTGATATGGTTTGCTGCTCAGTGATTGCAGGATTCAGTCTGCATTCCCCCAAGGTATAAAACCTGACCTGTTAGGGGGGCCTGAGGACCAGGGTTGGGAAACACTGACTGTAAGGAATTCATTGAACATTCCTAAATATTTCTTGCTGTATAATTAAAGATTTTCACAAAAAACACTGGTTTCTGATGGTGGATTTTTGGCAAATCACTTGCTAGTGAAGGGGTTAATATTGTCTCCATTGCGAGTCTTCTGTTCTGTATCAATGTCCGTACTTGTGTTTGCCGGCAGTGGCGCTGCTCATGGGCTCCATGCAATGTTACAGAATAGCTTTACAAGCTCCTGCGTATGTGCTTTGCAGCGGAGGGGCAGCGGAGAACTGTTTGTTCTCTGTTGTCTCCACTCAGGAGTCAGGAGAACTTTCACATCTTGCCTTACACTTCACATCACGATGATGAAGGGGAAGCATCTTTTTTTTTTGTCTCCTCTGCGGATATGAATGCATTACTGAGCATGTGTCATTCTTCAGCTCCTCCTACACGTATGAATCCCATGCAAAGTATAGGAAACGTTAATGTGACGTTGGCTGCCTTAGGCTGTGGCTCAAGAACTGCCCTAGTAAATGTTAACATATCCACTGGATTTGATCCCTGTGATTCTGTGGGTTATTTCCGCTGCAAGAGGACATTCCAGATCTGGAGGTAAAAATGTAAATGGTATTCTCCCAGTCCTTTCTGGATTTTTGGCAAAGCACCACCAGTATTATTGGCATGTGCCAGCGGCGGCAACTAGTCACGTGACCTGGTAGTGTAATAGGGCCTTGGGTTTCTGACCAAAACACCTGAGATGATATTATTATATTTTTCTGAATGGGATTTTGGTAGGTAATGCATTAAATGAAGGGTCAAGTCTTGATTTTTTTTTTTTTTCTTCTTTATGTTCTTTAATCTTTACTTTCTTTTTATTCTCAGTTATGACGCAGGACTGATCAATGCCTCTGCAGAAGGTGTGCACATTAAGACGGAGTTGGATTTGACCAGGGACCAAGCTGGACGGCTGAAGATTGCCAATTTATCATGCGAAGCATCCATCAACAGAATGCAAGCTGGCTTCAGCGGAACCCTCAAGTAAGCGAAGCTTCACTGATTAATGTATCCCCTGACAACACAAAACATCTTAACAGTCCGGCTTTATCAAGCTTTTTACTTTGCTTTCTTTACACTTTTATATTTACTATGTATTACATTATTATAAAAGTGTAAACAAAGCAGGTCACTTTTATATTTACTATATATTACATTATTATAAAAGATGTCCTGTTTTCTTTACACTTTTATAATCATGTAGTATATAGTAAATATAAAAGTGTAAAGAAAGCAGGTCACTCTTTTATAATAATGTAATGTATAGTAAATATAAGAGTGACCTGCTTTTCACTTTTATAATAATGTATATAGTTAATATAGAAGTGTAAAGAAAACAGGTCAGTCTTATTTAATATATATTACATTATTATAAAAGTGTACAGAAATCCGATTACTTTTATAATAATTTAATATTTAGTAACTATAAAAGTGTAATGTGATTTCTTTACACTTTTTTATAATAACGGACTGTATAGTAAATATAAAAGTGACCTGCTTTGTTTACACTTTTATATTTACTATATACTAAATGTAGTATATGGTAAATATAAAAGTGTAAACCAAGCAGGTCACTTTTATATTTACTATACATTCCGTTATTATAAAAGTGTAAAGAAATCAGATTACTTTTATAGTTACTAATATATTAAATTATTATAAAAGTAATCTGATTTCTTTACACTTTTATAATCATGTAATATATAGTAAATATAAGAGTGACCTGTTTTCTTTACAATTTTATATTTCCTATATACTACATATAAAATTGTAAAGAAAACAGGTCACTCTTATATTTACTATATATTACATGATTATAAAAGTGTAAAGAAATCAGATTACTTTTATAGTTACTATATATTAAAATTATAAAAGTAATCGGATTTCTTTACACTTTTATAATAACGGAATGTATAGTAAATATAAAAGTGACCTGCTTTAAAGTTCCCCTCCCTTCTACTTTTTTTCTGCTATTCTAACCTAATCATTCCTAATCATCAGGGGGGCGTATGGTCTGCGGCTTGAGGACCAGACCCCAAACTGTTACAGTGTCAGTCCCTTCTCCCTAGTAAATCAGATCTGCAGCAGCTTTCCTTTCGCAACGACCCTCAGGCAGAATTTGAGGGATTGCTGTATAACTTCTGGTATCTCTCCCCAAACACCAGACACAGTTTAGTGCAGGGAAGAATAATGATCTTTAATCTGAAATGGGGGACCAGTTTATATCGGAAAGGGGGGGGGGTTAAAATGACATTCAACACAGCACACTGCCTACACAAGGGGGATTGAAAAACCGGAGATACAGACAGGATTAACACATTATAAACACCACATCAATCTAAGGACAAACAATCACACAGACAATACTAACAATAGGTCTTAAAAGGTTTACTAAAACCAACTAAACTCTTAAACAATACCAATACATTTAACAACATTCACGTTTATATGCCCACAGTCAGCATTGGCTTTGCCACATCAGTCCACGGTCCCTTGGCAGGAAGCCAGCATCCACACTTCTCCTCCAGGGGACACCAAGGCCGTATATAGTGTGGGAAAGTGTGCCAAGGGTGGGTGAGGGCACAAAGATGGAAGGAGTTTTGGTTACGATTACTTTATTTATTTTAAATCAATCTAGTTCCGCTTTGAGAGGAATGCTACGCTTGCCTCAATGCTTGAGATATCGCTGTTTGTTTCTAAACCGTATATAACCAATCCAGTGTATAAAAAATGAACTTGCATTAAAGGCGCGGTGCCTTTTTATATGCTACTTGAATATATTCTCCGCACACACCTTTTATTCATAAGCGTTTACTGGTTTGGAGGGTATTTAAGGGAATGTCTTCATCCAGCTTCAATGTATCAATACAACTTCAGATAATTGCCACCAATCGATAGTTCTCAATGGGGCAATTTCGGTGCTGCCGAATTCCGGTGAACTGCGCCATATTTTGCTGTTAATTCGCTTGTATAGTATTTGGTGAATTGACAGCTTTCTGAATAGACTAACTGCACCTATGGTGAACCTCGCCATTCAGTGGCAATTTCGGTTAGTGATTAAACTCCTTTATGTTTTGGAACTACAATTCTCATGAGATCCATTCAACCTAATGAGTGGCTGAGCGTCATGGGAGCCATAATTGTAAATCCTCTGTAGGGCCAAGGTTGCTGAGCCCCTGCTTTATCTTTTCGCTGATTATTATATTACATTCTGCCTCGTGGTTTTCTCCGTAATTTACCCATAGGTGCCCGATTTCAACCTATTTATCCTCAACAAATCTCTATCACAGACACTTTTTTGCCCAAAGCTGATTTTCCCCCTCGTTCTGGATCGAAACCTTATGGCTACAAAATAGCATCCATCTACATGTCAGTCTGTGCAACCCAGCTTGCAACAAATCTCATAGAACACGTTCAGCCAAGCGAATATTGCCTTAATCTCTGGCAGCGTCTCTTCACCCGTGCCCCTTCTTGCGGCATTTAATGGTTCAATAATTTAGTTCTTCATCAAATTAAATGCAGCTGCTGCTCTCCCCCCCCCCCCACGAGCCTCCCTTCTGCTTTCGCTGATCCCGAATTTAATTTATTCTTGTAAATTAATTCAGTAAATCTTTCAATGTGTCCGGCGCTCCTTAAATTGACACTAACACCATGGCCTTGGTCCATGGGTCCCAATGGGGCCATGGCTCCAGGCGGCACTTTGACAGGGACAGCATTTTAAATTTTTATTTTTTAATTATTAAACAATTTATTTTAATACAAAATATATTCTCTATTATAAATTAATAAATAATTATATATTTTAATGTTTCAATTTACTTTAATAGAATTTCTCGAATGTATAATTTTATATTACATATAATATAATTTTAATCGACATCATTTTTTTTTTGTTTTCTTTATTGGTTGTGGATCTGTGAAGATCCTTGTATCCAGGCAGCACAATGTTTTGGGACGACCCTGACTACCACTTACATAAGCTGTAACTAGATTACTTTGCATTACAAACAAAAACCACGTTATAAAACACATTCTGCTGTTTTTTTCCCCCCTTTCTTTTGTTTTGAATTAAATTGCATGTAAGGAGGAAAAATTATGTTAGTATTTTTATTATCTGTCTCCATTTTGTGGATTTTTCCCATGATGCAACATGTACCCAAATCAGTGCAAAAAAGATTTACTTTACTGACGTGGTTTGTCTTCTATAGTATTTAACAGTCAGTGAGGTGGAGGAGGGCACGCTTAGATAAGGCTTCAGGGGTTCTATTGTCATCCAAGCTACCTGATATAAGAGCTGGCAGCTGAATGAAATATGATAGAGAGCTTAAAAGACTTCTAATCTACCCCCCTGGTGGTGTCCTTAGAATACATCCCACACAATACAATGATGTGAGTCAGTGACTGACCCATTCACTCCATTCTATGGCCAAAGTCACACAGTGAGGAGCAAGTGATGGAAATACTGTGTGGGGGGGGCAGTTTACAACACAAAATATCACACAAAGGATGCACCCAGTGACACATATAGACGAAAATATCACACAATGGATGCTCCCAGTGACACATATAGAGGAAAATATCACACAATGGATGCACCCAGTGACACAGAGGAAAATATCACACAATGGATGCACCCAGTGACACATAGGAAAATCTCACACAATGGATGCACCCAGTGACACATATAGAGGAGAATATCACACAATGGATGCACCCAGTGACACATCTAGAGGAAAATATCACACAATGGATGCACCCACATCTATTACAGAATAATGTACTTTTTGTTTCCCTTTTAATCTGTTTCTCCCCACAGGAGAGTGTATGAATTCCTTGGCACCTTTATAACAACCGGGATGAGATTCCTCTTAAATCAGCAGGTAGGTACTGCTTGAAATGGCAAAAAGATGCTAAGGGCGCCACATTAGGGGTCTGTCGCTAAATGGTGATTTTCACCTTTGTTGCACTTACGGTGAGGTTTGTCTACCCAGAGAAGGTAAACCTTACACAGCGGGCGAAGTTGCAGCAAAAACAAACAGCAAACAATGGTATCCCACCCTGTTACTCTTACATATTGAGCGTAAGCTGCGGCCGTTCTCAGATTGCCGTTGTTTCACTGTTCATTGCAACAACAGTGAGTATACTTGGCTGATTTCTAACCCCTTCAATACTACGTTTTTTCCCCATAAAACCACTGGCAGGACCCAGTGGATTTATGGAAAACCTCTTTAAGCTGCAGGCAATGTAACAGTTAAAAGGGTCACTCTACACCAGGGCTGTCAAACTCCGCTCCCCTCCCCCGATGTTTATGTACTACAACTTCCTTGATTCCCTGGCTATCTATTGTGCTGAAAGAATTCTGGGAAATGTAACTGTCAACACCTGGGGGGGCCGTGAGTTTGACAGCACTTTCTTATTGGAGAAGTCTCACTGCTGTGAGCTCCTTTCTCTGAGAGGGGGGGGGGTGCTCAGAGGGCTCGTCCAGCTATCCAAATGCAAGGGCTGAGTCTCTCGAAGACCCTCAGCTCAGGTTTCAGGGCATGGAGACCTTTGGGAACCAGCCTTGTGCAATGGTATCATTATCCTTCCTGGATTGGCTGGAGCATCCAGTCCAGCCCCTCTGCGGTCACATGACTTACTGAGCTTGAAGCACATCATATCCAGGAGGGCTTTAGGGGAGTTTTTAAAGAAGACCGAGGGGTTAAAATGAAAGAGGGGAGTCAGGAGGGGTTAAATTTGCACCCCTGTTTCCTACCCCTTTCTGTTTTCAACCGAGTAGTATCCTGTTAATGTACCCTTCATAACTTACTGCATCTAAAATGTATTTTAACTTGATGGGCTCCCCCTGCTGTGCAAAAAGCGCTAGTACATGTTTAATACAGCTGGAGCTCCGTCTTTCTGTAAAGGAAGGAATACTCCTCCTAAACTGGTTGAACGGCTTCAGCACCTTGGCTGACACGTCCAATGTGGCTGACACGTCCAATGTGGCTGACACGTCCAATGTGGCTGACACGTCCAATGTGGCTGACACGTCCAATGTGGCTGACACGTCCAATGTGGCTGACACGTCCAATGTGGCTGACACGTCCAATGTGGCTGACACGTCCAATGTGGCTGACATGTCCAATGTGGCTGAAAGTAGAATTAAATCTGAACTGAAATAAAATATGGAGAAAATTGAGAAAATGCATGTTTTTAACTCTGACATGATTTAAGTGGAAAAGAGTAACTAGAACGTCCTTTTTTTTTTTTTTTTTTTTTTTTATCCCCCTCCAAAACCACGCTATGACTAACATAGTGCACTAAGGCTAGGGTCAAACGAACGCATTATTCGCAGCGACCATCAAAAAGTGCGTCCGAACGCATTGCCGTATATTTTCAAGGAATGCGCGAAAACGGTCAGACGATGCGCATTTTCCTGCGTGATTTTTTTACGGATCGTCAACAAAACACTTTTTGCGTCTGGACATTATGTTGGCCGGACATGAGCAGCGTCTGACGTCTCCTAATCACGATCACACGCCGCTATGTGGACGCAGCGCACTCTGTACGTCAGTACTAGCGGTTCTGCGTTCTCGGAAAAATGCGTTCATTTTCCACTTGCGTTGCGCGGCCGAACTTTCATGCGGCCATACTTCGCATATTGGCCGTCATTTGCTGCTAGTGTGGCCGTGATTAAGTGCGCCTAAACGCACGTTAAAAATGCGCTAGTCTGACCCCAGCCTAAATCAAACTCCACAGTCATGTTCTTATTTACATTCATGATGATTTCTATGCTGTTTATCCTTCTAGTTATTTTTTCTTTTCGTTTTGCTGCAGATATGTCCGGCTCTCCGACACGCCGGGCTGGTGCTGCTCAACTCTCTCCTGCACACAGTGCCTGGTAAGTGATGCTCAGGTCCCCAATGTCCCCTCCTATCCCTTCTCTGCACCCAGTAATATTCCTGATTCAGACGAGCGTTTTGCAGAGCAGAGGGGACGTTCCTTCCACTCTGACGTCCGTCTGGCCGCCTCGCTGAGCGCAGTTAGTGCGCTCAGCGCTGCAAGGCTCCATCCTCCTATGGAGGTTTGCGCTTCCTAGCGCTTCAACGGGGAGGCTTTCAGCATGGCTACAGCGTGTGGCCGGCCCTGTCCTAGCGTCACAACGCTGCGACAGACGGAGGGAGGCACGTTAGTACAGATGCACATACTGCGTTCGTCTGACCCCGGCCTTAATGTGTCGTATGCAGACCTCGCTCCTTTCTAGTAAAACCTCTTTGTAAGAATGAATAATAAAATTTCTCCTGGTTTTCTGTTTTTTTTTTTTTTTAACACAGTGCGGAATGCAGTGGACGATTACATTGGAATTGATTATTCACTGTTGAGTGACCCCGACGTGTCGGAGAACAGTCTGGATATGGACTTTAAGGTAAGAGCGTTGGCTGGGGGTCAATCGAATTCTCTTACTGTATCATTATCTAACTATAGAGTCTGTACATTAATTTTTCTGCTATTTATACTGTTGTATAGACGCAGGGCCGGCCCAAGACATTGTGCTGCCTGAAGCAAAGGCTGAAATGCTGCCCCCCCCCACCATGTAACCCCAAAATACACCCACGTTACACGTCCATTGTGTAATATCATGATATTCATAACGAAGATCCAAGAATAGCACTAAGTATTATATTTTAAATAACTTTATTGCGATAAATACGTTAAATAGTTTAAATTGTTTTTGTTGAACAGCAAAACAAAGTGATATTGGGTATATAGTGGCCCCAGCTCACATGGGTATATAGTGGCCCCAGCTCACATGGGTATATAGTGGCCCCAGCTCACATGGGTATATACTGCCAGCTCTCATGGGTGTATATTGCCAGCTCTCATGGGTATATACTGCCAGGCAGGTCACTCTCCTGCCACGCCATGGGTTAATCCGTGCACCCTGTTGGCATGCACGCCCTTCCTGGGCTCGGCGGCGGCGCGCCTGGTTACTCACCAACTCTACGATCATTAGGATCCCCTGGATGGATCTGAGGAACGGGGCGTCCACACTCAGGAACCTGAAGCTGGAGGAGCCTGATGCCTTGGGTGTGGTGGTCTGCCTGCTGACTTTGGACAGGTACTCGGCCATGGCGTGCGTAGGTAGCTGCTTGGCTGGTCCAGGGCCCGGAGGAAGAGGAGACGGAGACTGTGCAGTCAACAACAATTGGCTGGCAGATCTGAGGATCCGTCCGCACTCTGCCCACACGACACGCGGCAGCGGCATCTAGATCCCGCGCTGTCGCTGGCCTGTGTGGGTGCATGCAGTCAGCGGCGACATCACTCACTGTAGCCATGATGCGCCGGCGGTCAATTTAGATGCTGCCGCAGCTCAATGAAAAGATAATGCATTGGCGTCGACTATGGCGGCGCAAAAATGTGGCGCTGTCCAATTTCTGCCGCCTGGAGCAAGCGCACCACACTGCTCCATCATCGGGCCGGCCCTGTATAGACGGCTGAGAACGTACGTGTCTTCATTGTCCTACCGTGAATTTAAATGGTTAACATTTGAGGTACAGACTGACTGCCAAGATCCGTCAAATCTCTCGTAATAACTGAAAAGTGTGTGGGGGAGGGGGACGTTTGGAAAGACTCTCTTCAACTGCAAAGGAATTAACAGTTACAAGTATTTATAAAGCGCCAACAAGTTCCGTAGCGCTGTACAATGGGAGAGACAGAATAACAAATGTCCATACACGATACACCTACAGAACAGTAGGAGAGAAGACCCTGCTGTAGAGCTTACAAGCTAACAATTAGAACATGTTTTTTAAAGGCTATTGGGGGGGGGCGCAGAGGAGGCCCCTGATATTAAGGGGAGACTCCAGGATATTTGTGCACACAGTAGTGAAAGGGTTAATCATCAGAAGAATTGGACCTACAATCTCTAAGTGCTTTTTTTGTTGGGGGGAAGGGCGCGCATTACATTTATTTGAAACGTGGGATGCGTAGCTAACGCTCAGATTAACGACCTTTTTTGTAACATTGATATTTCATCCTACATTGAAGATGGCTAAAAAGTTCGAAGATGTACATTATTTTAGCCGATATCTTAAACGAATAAAGTTTAAGAGATTGGCTAAAATAACGTACATTTTCAAACTTTTTAGCCATCTTACAGTGCTGGGATAAAAGGTTCTAGACCCTAGAAGGTTTCCCTTTTATGTTGCACAATATCACACGTGGTCTGCATTGTTAGCATAATGCCTGTGAATGGCAATTACAGCAACACCTTGTATCTTTTTAGTACAGGATTTACACTCATTATAACCCCTGAATCTTATCCCTGTTCAGCAGTGAGTGACCCCACAGCTCTCCCTGTATTCTGCCTTCTCCCGGGCTTCTATAACGCAGCCATAATGTTTGCTGAGCTTTTTGTTACAGTGAGGGTGGGGACGGCTCCTTGCACCCTCTACAGTAATACAAGGTTACAGTGATGATTTTGAGAATTTGATTTACCCATGATCCTCTGCACTGCCCTGTCTACAGTAATTCAAAGGAATGCGCTTTCTTTTTTCAACGCAGGGCATGTTCTTCTCGCGTTCCGAACCCAATGACACCCTTCCCAACCTGGCACCATCACTGCACATAAAGCAGCAGGAGCGCATGGTGTACATCGCCCTCTCTGAATATTTCTTTGACTCTGCTATGTATGCATATTACCGCTCGGGGGTACTGAGCCTGGATATTGCTGGCGAACAGGTAAGCATGCTATAGGGCCTTCCTGACGATCATTGCCCCCCCCCCTTAAAGGGACACTTACTAGATTACTAACAAACCACCTTACAAAAAACACATGATGCGGTTGATGTTTTTTACAATTGATTGTATAAAGGAAAATTAAATTTAGTTTTTTTTTTTTATCTCTGGTTTCTAATTATTATTTTTCCCATGATGCAACATTTACCAAAATCTGCAAGCATTTTACTTTATTGCTGTGGTTAATCTACAGTATTTAACAGTCAGCGAGGTGGAGGAGGGAATGTTTTAGATAAGGCTGCAGGGGGTGTAGTGTGTTCTCCAGGGTACCCGAGATTAGAGCCGGCAACTGAATGAGATTTGACAGGGAGCTTAAAATCTTTGATGATTTACTCACATTTTTCAGTGCCTGTTTTGCAAACGGCACCAAATGACAGACAATCGGTGGATTAATAGGGGACACTGATTCCCCTTCCTAGACTCCAAATGCTGGCAATATGGAGCGATGTCTTCCCAGGGTCCCCACCAAGAAATACTCAAAATGCTTGGAATCCACAGTGGGTTTATTGAAGGCAAATATTTAAAACCTATAGTACACCGCAAACACGCCTCGCTGGACGCTGATGAGGCTGCGTCCAGCGAGGCGCGTTTGCGGTGTACTATGTTTTAAATATTTGCCTTCAATAAACCCATTGTGGATTCCAACCATTTCAAGTATTTCTTGGTGGGGACCCTGGGAAGTCATCGCTCCATATTGCCAGCATTTGGAGTCTAGGAAGGGGAATCGTGTTCCCTATTAATCCACCCATTGTCTGTCATTTGGTGCCGTTTGCAAAACAGGCGCTGAAAAATGTGAGTAAATCATCCTAACTTACCTTTTCTGTTCGCACAAAAAAATATAGTCTGCACAGAGTATTTTTTTCTCTTCTCTCGAGGAATTGATACCAGGATATACCAGCTCCTACTTCAAGTGAGGTCTATGGAAATTTAGTGCCAGCGCCCAGTACCAACTCTTCTACCTTTTACTCTTTACCTAGCAGATTTGGGGATTTGCCGCTTCTTGGTTACTACAGGCAGCTGCACTTGTGAATCTGGCCAGTATCACGTTTTTTTATTCTAACGGACTAAATTTGGACTTACTGTTATAATCCTACCTTTTTAACTTGCTGTCAGCATTTAAAATATTTCCAAAGTATTTTGTATAGGCGTTTACACCCTGTTCCAAATTATCATGCAAATGATATTTTTCTCATTTACCTAAATAATTGATGTAAACAACAGTCAGCATAATTCTCATGTTATCAACTATTAAGAGTACAATTCAAATTTTATTGAACAGACCTCCTAATGATAACATTATTTTTTTTTCAAAATAATAAACTTACAATGCACTGTTTCAAATTATTACGCACAGTAAGTTTCAAAACACTTTATAGGTTGTAAAGAAGTGAAAATTGTCATTTGTTGTGTTTGCAGCATATTTCCTGAAATCAAAAGCTATTTCAATCAAACTTGGAACAACATTTTAACTTTTTAAACATTTTAACAGAAGACCCCTTATTTGATAGCAGCTTCACAAGTCTTGCATCCATTGAACTTGTGAGTTTTTGGACAGTTTCTGCTTGAATTTGTTTGCAAGATGTCAGAAAAGCCTCCCAGAGCTGCTGTTTGGATGTAAACTGCCTCCCACCCTCATAGATCTTTTGCTTGAGGATGCTCCAATGGTTCTCAATAGGATTGAGGTCAGTGGAGGATGGAGGCCACACCATGACTTTCTCTCCTTTTATCCCCAAGCAGCCATTGATGCAGATTGCAGGAGTTATTCTTTGCATCATGAGACTCTGCATTGTCATGCATGAAGAGGATTTTATTACGGAAAGCATAGTTCTTCTTTCTGTACCAGGCAAGGAAGTGGTCAGTCAGTAACTCCACATACTTTGCAGAGGTCATCTTTACACCTTCGGGGACCCTAAAGGGGCCAACCTGCTCTCTTCCCATGATTCTGGCCCAAAACATGACTCCACCACCGCCTTGCTGGCGTCGCAACTTGTTGGAACAGGGTGGCCGTCCACCAACCATCCACTACTCCATCCATCTGGACCGTCCAGGGTTGCACGGCATTCATCAGTGAACATGACTGTTTGAGAATTAGTCTTCATGTATTTTTCTGCCCAATGCAGCCGTTTCTGCTTGTGAGCATTGGTTAGTGGTGGCCGAATGGAAGGTTTATGCACAGTTGCAAAACTCTGGAGGACTCTACACCTTGATGTCCGTGAGACTCCAGAGGTACCAGCAGCTTCAAATATCTGTTTGCTGCTATGTAATGGTATGTTAGCAGCTGCTCTCTTGATCCGATGCATGGATCTGGCAAAAATCTTCCTCAATGTGCCTTTATCTGCACGAACCCGTCTGTGCTCTGAATCAGCCACAAATCTCTTAATAGTGCGATGATCACGCTTACGTTTTCGTGAAATATCTAATGTTTTCATACCTCGTCCAAGGCATTGAACTATTTCACTCTTCGGCAGCAGAGAGATCCTTTTTCTTCCCCATATTGCTTGAAAATGGTGCTGTGCTTAATAACGTGCAACATCGTCCTTTAGTAGTTTTTCCTTTAATTGGGCTCACCTGGCATTATCTAGTTATCACAGGTGTCCCAGATTGTTTTCAGTGATCAAAAGAGCCCGAGACACAATGCCATCCATGAGTTAAACTGAAAAACAAAATATTTATTCTTTGTGACACTGAAATAGAATTTGCATAATAATTTGGAACAGAGTGTATATGGGAACAACCACCTTGCCTGTATAATGCATTGTGCTCACCACTAGAGGGCATTAACACACCTCACCCATAGCTCTATGGAGCTATCATTCAGAGTCAATGTATCACTTTATTAATAAGACTATCATTGAATCACTGTATCACTTTATTATTTATATCATTGAATCTTTTTACTGATACACACGAATATATCAAGCATCTATGCACTTCAATCACTTTGCACTTTAATATAGCAATTTGAATCCCTTTGATGCACTTTAACACTTTAAATAAATATCTTTTACATAATTGAATCTCACCAACCCTAAATTTGATCAGTTCTATCAGGAATATTGTCTTGCACAGCACTTTTAGGACTATTGCACTTTAAAATCTTATTTGATTTTAAATAGTTTAATAGAGCAGGTATATTTTGCTATATAGCTATTTGAAGTCCTGCCCAGCACTTTAATAAATTATCTCTAAAATTGTTAAATAAATAAAAATTAGTTTTAGCTATTTGGCATTAGCACTTGAATATTAGGAATAGATCCATTAGTGGCGCCACACACAAACAACACTTTTTAAAATACTTTGCATCTGCACCCTAGTGATGTCCTTTGAATACATCCCACACAAAACAATGATGTGAGTCGGTGATTGACCCATTCACTCCATTCTATGGCCAAAGCCACACAGTGAGGAGCAAGTAATGGAAAGATACAGTGGGGGGGGGGCAATTTACAACACAAAATATCACACATGATGTATATGTTAGGCTTGTGGAATTTTTTTTTTTGATTCAATTTTTCGGATTTTCAAACTTTTCGATTCGGCTCGTTTTGACCGATTTCTGTTTCGGTTCGGCTCGACTCGTTTTTCGTTTACATTTTTGTTTCGGAATATCGACCATTTTTCGTATTTTCGTGTCACTTTGCTTGTTTTTTGTATCGACTTTTCGTGATTTCGGAAATTTTCGTTTTTTCGGAACATCGGTTCTCCTCGTTTCAAAGCAATAAATTTCTATTTGACACATTTCAAGTCCATTCGAAAATATTTCGTTTCGGCTCGGAAAACTTTTCGCATCTGCCGTTTTTGGATCTAAAAATTTTCGGAAAATCGGCCGCATCCGAAAACACGAATCGGGAAGTTTCGTGAAAATTCCTAAACCCGAAACGCACATCCCTAATATATGTAAGGATATCAGCATCCTGTGCTTGGCAGGATGTGGGAGGTACACTCAGGCTGGGGAAGGAGGGGCATGGTTGTGGCAGAAAGGGGTGGGGCCAATTTTTGATTGGGCTTTGTTGGTCTATTATGCAGTGGCGACTCTAGGAACAATATTTAGGGGGGCACATAGGATATCGCAGTTAAAACTGAGGGGGGGCGGCACTAATAATTTTCACCACTATATCATACCACTAAGGGCCCTATCACCTGGTGTGAGCTAAAATACCCAGGACATACCTGAAAACGAGAGAAATCTCAATGTATCCTTCCTGGTAAAATCCTTTTATACAGTTGTGTTCAAAATTATTCAACCCCCACTGAAATTGAGTGTTTTGGCCAGTTTGACATTGATTTTGATCATTCAGTCATCTTGCTTACAATTAAATCAAAGAGGCACGTGTAGGTCAGACAAATATAACATAACATTTATAATGAAATAACCACAAATGTCTTTTCTGTGCTCACATCATTATCAGTTTTATTCAACCCCCAAGTGACATTCAATCTTAGTACTTAGTACAACATCCTTTTACAGTTATAACAGCTTTTAAACGTGAAGCATAGCTTGACACAAGTGTCTTGCAGCGATCTACGGGTATCTTCGCCCATTCGTCATGGGCAAAAGCCTCCAGTTCAGTCACATTCTTAGACTTGCGCACTGCAACTGCTTTCTTTAAGTCCCACCAGAGGTTCTCAATCGGATTTAAGTCAGGTGACTGCGATGGCCACTCCAAAATGTTCCAGCCTTTAATCTGCAACCATGCTCTAGTGGACTTGGAGGTATGCTTGGGATCATTGTCCTGTTGAAAGGTCCAACGTCTCCCAAGCCTCAGGTTTGTGACGGACTGCATCACATTGTCATCCAATATCTCCTGGTACTGAAGAGAATTCATGGTACCTTGCACACGCTGAAGCTTCCCTGTACCTGCAGAAGCAAAACAGCCCCAAAGCATGATTGACCCCCCGCCATGCTTCACAGTAGGCAAGGTGTTCTTTTCTTCATAGGCCTTGTTCTTCCTCCTCCAAACATAGCGTTGATCCATGGGCCCAAACAGTTCTAATTTTGTTTCATCAGTCCACAGAACACTAACCCAAAACTTCTGTGGTTTGTCCACATGACTTTTGGCATACTGCAGTCGACTCTTCTTATTCTTTGGAGACAGCAAGGGGGTGCGCCTGGGAGTTCTGGCATGGAGGCCTTCATTACGCAGTGTGCGCCGTATTGTCTGAGCTGAAACGTCAGTACCCACATCTGACAAGTCTTTTCTCAGTTCCTCAGCAGTCACACGGGGACTTTTCTCCACTCTATGCTTCAGGTAGCGCACAGCAGTTGAAGTCAGCATCTTCTTTCTGCCACGACCAGGTAGCGTTTCAACAGTGCCCTTTGCCTTGAATTTGCGAATGATGCTTCCTATGGTCTCTCTTGGTATGTTTAACATCTTTGCAATCTTCTTATAGCCATTGTCCTTCCTGTGAAGAGTAATCACCTCTTCTCTTGTCTTCCTGGACCATTCTCTTGACTTCACCATGTTTGTAACCACACCAGTAAATGTCTAGAAGGAGCTGAGTATCACAGTCATTTTAAAGCTGCCTAATTGGTGCTTATTATGCTTTATTGCTGCTCCGTGACATCCACAGGTGTTTTCAATACCTGATTGAAAACACTTGAATGAACCTCTGTTCTTCAGAGTGGTAGTCTTTAAGGGGTTGAATAATTGTGTCAATGAAGAATTCACAAAAGAAACATTTACTACTGTATTACAAAACCAATTGATGTCATTTTAGTTGCATATGGTTCTTTAAAAAGTCCTTGTAGGATTTCATTCTGAATACAATTACAAATGTACACTAAATTCCCTAAAACCCTTTACAGCATTGGGGGTTGAATAATTTTGAACACAACTGTAAATAAATAAATCACCATCACTAAAGGAAACATTTAGCGTGAGTCGTTAAGACGTAGTGCCTGACGACCTACTAACAGATCACCTTGTCCATGGTAGACCATGAACAAGGTCATTTAGCGCACGCTTTGGGAAACTAATGCGGTTGTGTACAGGATAGAACTGTTTTTTTTTTCCCAGTGCAGAGTGCCGGGCCATACCTATCCCCCGCCTTCACAAGCTTGAATATGAACACATCCAGTGAATAACCTCTCACCCCTGCATTGTTAAAATCCTCCACGGTGGTCATATAATCCATGTTTTGATGCACACATATATTAAGGCTGATGGGCATTGCATGAATGATGTCACCCGACAGCATGTAGAATCATTACAAAGCATTTACTAGATCCAAAAGGAAAGTCAGATGAGTGACACAAATTTCCCTGCTGCAGCATATAAATAATACAGGTTTCAGGGCAAGACTTATCCATGTGTTCCATTAAACATGGTCCACAGTATCACCCTAATAATCAACTGCTTCCATACTACGAATAACCCCCAGCATAAAATGTTTAAAATTAGGCAATATATTAGAATTAGGTTATATGTGGCTAAAGGATACATTTATAATGGAGCCGACCTGCAACAGCAGCGACATTACTGACCAGATCCATTACTATGGTGTCTGGGGCCAAGAGAACACCTGTGCCTCATTCCTTTCAATTGCCTCTTAATTGCCTGTTAATTTTGGACGAGGACTTGTTTTTTTGGAGTTAGTAGCAGGTTGAGCAGTAGGTAAAATCTTGCAATTAGCGCCCCTCAAAAAATTAGCGCTGGCACCAAGTGATCTGTTAGCTGCAAAACGCTAGACATCTCTAGTGCTCCCCGTGTTAAGTAAAGGATGCAGAAAGTACAGTAAGCTTGCGGTACAAATCGCTAATAGCAACGCGCCAAGTGATTTTTCCCGTTTGTAGCGGGAGGCAAACAATCTGTTGGTCAGGTGCTAAACTGAATTAACCTGGCGCGAACGCAAAACCAATGCCGACGCAAGGGTTAGCTCACACCAGGTAATAGTGCCCTAAATAAGTGTATATAAATAAGATTCCAAAAACCCAGAGTAATGTGATGCAATGATACTTAAATTCAATATTTTATTTGCTGCAATTCGGCAGTTTTCGCTGAATGTCTGATTGCTGCTTCAGCGACTCCACTTTCAGCAAATTACGGTGACCATTCGCTAAATAGGGAATTCACCTTATTTTCAGCTAAATAAATTCCCCAAAATGTGACGAAAAGAAGAGGACCTAAAGATCATTAGACCCTTTATATTCTAACTTCCATAATAAACCCTAAAATGCCGTAAACCCAGGGAAATACATTTTAAATAATAAACAATGTGGCATTTAGCCGACCCCTTAACCCCTAATATTCAACTGATCAAGGGAAAACATGAAATGAATACACTGCGGCATGTAGCCAACCCAATTAACCCCTAAAATGCCATTACTAAAGGAAAAAATAAAATGTATACTGTGAGGGATGAAGCCTACCCATTAACCCTTAATATACAACTAAAACCAAGGCAAAAACTAACACACATGTAATGTATAGTCTGAACATTAACCACTTCACTGCTGAGCCATTTCAACCCTGTGCACGTTATTATTTAACGTTTTAGGACTTTTACTTTACACTGAATATGATCATGTTGGGTATCATTGGAAAGACCAGACTCTGCCCTTTCCAATGACACATAGTGCGTCCATATATGATGCACAGAAACGGAGATGCCGCGGCGTGGGAAGCTGGCTGCTGATTTTTGGTGGGGGGGCACATGGGGGAGGGGCAAGGAATAACCTGAGGGCGGGGGGCAATTGCCCCCCCCTTGACCCCCTGTAGAGATGCCTATGCTATTATGACCAGCTCCATTCTAAACCAGATGCCACAAAGTAACCAAGTGATTGAGAGATATTGTGTGGGGGCAGTTTACGACACAAAATATCACACAACGGATGCGCCCAGTGACACATATGGAGGAAATATCACACAATGGATGCACCCAGTGACTCATATAGAGGAAAATATCACACAATGGATGCACCCAGTGACACATATAGAGGAAAATATCACACAATGGATGCACCCAGTGACACATATAGAGGAAAATATCACACAATGGATGCACCCAGTGACATATATAGAGGGAAATATTTCCTTAACTAAACATACAAGCGAAAAACAAATCACATGTAAGATATCAGCAACATAAAAAAAATTAAAGGGCCACTACAACCAAACAAATGAAATTTCCTTATTGTTTATTTTATTTCACAACAAAATGTTTTGCATCTCCTCATTATATATATATATATATATATATATATATAATTTTATTTCGCATAATTGACAGCAGCTCAGATTCATCATATACGTTGGTCTTGGAGCCCATGTTGACAGATCAAAGCTGTAACTTTGACAATATAGCAAAAACTAACCATGCGCGTCCAGTAAGTTACGAGGGTAGATCAGAATAGAGCAAGAGGAGCACACGCCACTATACTTCACCCAGACTGAGTGCGCCAAGGTGTGTCTGCAGGTAGCCAGCTCACCATATCCATACAACCCGATGATGCAGTAACCGCAGGATTAAAGTATTTATGTTCCATACAGATGCCCAAAGACCTGGAAGTTCTCCTGCGCACGTACTACTTCGGAGCCTTAATGCTGCTGGTAAGATCCCCCCTCTATAACCTATATTTTACATCGACTCAACCCCTTCACTACAGAGTGATTTTCGACCGTCAGGAACCAGCGGAACTTTGAAAAACCACTTTTAATTCTAAAGCGTATAGTTCCCAATATATATAATGAATGCACGACATGCTCATCTAGTCCCATTTGGCAGACGCATGTCGCCATCTGCTGGTCAAAAGGAGCTATTGCAGTTGGGCCTCTGCTGCAGCGAGTGATACAATTCTGCACCAGATAGTGTTGATACAATCTCGGCTGCTGTGTTTGCTAACGCTGATAGTTTACACACGAGGGGTTATCCAAAGAGTACCGAATTGCTCTGAATGGTGAATTTCCTTGTACGTGCAATTTTGTGGCCAAACAGCTGGAGATTCACCAAATATTGGCAAATTGTCAGTGAAATACGGTGATCTTCGAAGACCGTGAAATCCCCCATAGAGAAGCAATGGATAATCTATTCAGAGACACTGAACAGCATCGACAAGTCAGTGGAATGACCTGATTTTTGGTGCTTTCATTTAATCATTCAAATCCCATAGGTTTCAATGTGAATTTTTTTTTTTAAAAAAAAATTCCGTTTCCCTTATTCAAATGTTTATTCTTTTAATTTTTCGGCGAAATTTGATTCCAAATATAACGGCTGTTTTATTTTTTTAAATTTTCCGTAACAGACATTTTTATTGTTACTCACAAGACGTTAATATATTATTTCCAGGCATTTTCATGTTTTTTTTTTTTTTTTTTAACCCCCAGTGCAGTCGGCTGGTCGGCTTTCTTTTGGTGCTCTCTGTATAACCCCTATGATCACAGTAATAAAGGGGTTAAACCTACAGAACTGTACAGCGCACAGGATATTACACCAACTTTAAGTATCTTCATGCATTATACTGGCTAACCAGTTTGCGTTTTGGTTATACGACGAGTGGGGGTTTATTCACTAAGCTTCGATTTGGCCATAATTTTTTTTTTTGCCCGTTTTGCTCAGCCGATAGTCTCCCCCCCCCCTTTTTACACGCTGTTGCAGAACCTAGTACAGGGGTCAGCAACCTTGGCTCCCTGATGTTTTGGGAACTACATTTCCCATGTGACTCAGTCAGCCTATTAGGCTGACTGAGCCACATGGGAAATGTAGTTTCCAAAACATCAGGGAGCCAAGGTTGCTGACCCCTGACCTAGTATAACTCCTGTCCCCCCCCTTATGTTTCTGAACTACAACTGCCATGATTCCCTGGCCATCAGTTCCATTGAAGGAATTCTGGGAATTGTAGGAATTAACATGGGGGGGTGAGTTTGACAGCCCTGTGCTAGGTCTTTGTAAGAACTCTGGTATTGTTTTAATTGCCGTAAATCTCTTCTATCCCACCGCCGTGCGTCAGGATCCCCCGGTGGCGGAGTCCCCCATGAGGCTGGAGTTACGGGTTTCCACAGCGCCGCGTTTTACCATCAAGCCCACAGGCACCAGTGTCACTGTCAACGCCATCCTAAACATATACCTTGATCCACCAGATGGACAGCTCATCCAGCTGAGCAGCATGACCATGGTATGAACCGGCGGCACACCTTCAATGTGTTCAATGTTTATCACGCCGTCTGAAAAGCTCGTTATTTCCACTTAATCCCCGACGAATAAACGCGAAAACTTTAATCCTCCCCATAGCAGTTAAAGGATTGCTATTGAGGCTACAACTCCACACAGACATGATGTTCTAGCCCAGGAATCGGTGTGATCGGCCGGCCTCTAGATGTTTCGGAACTACATTTCCCATGATGCTCAGTCCCCATAATGAGTGGCTAAGTATCATGGGAGATGAAGTTCGAAAGCATGAGGCAGGCAAAGGTTGCCGATCCCTGTCTTAGCCCCTGAACTTGCTGGTTTCTTTCCATCTCAGTATTATAGTTGTTTGGTAAGGAGAGCGTTAAAAACTGTACCCCTCCTCCCGCAGGACATGTACCTGTATTTAATGATGATTTATTATGCTGGAAGGTTTTAATTACGTGCCACATGCACGTTTTAGATAACATTCTCAAACTCTGTCCCTCCCACCCCTAAGTGCTCATTGCCTACAGTTCCCAGAATGCTTTTGAATGCAATGAGCTGAGCATTCTGGGAGTTGTAGTTCAGAGAGCATTGGGGCCAGACATCCCTGCTTTAGCAAATACAAGGCCAATGATTGTCACTCACATTCTTTTAAAGAAATAAACCTTAATAACGAGACGGGGAAGAATGCTTTTTGTTAGTATGTCATCAGCCCCTTATATTTTGATACACAGGAATCTCGCCTCAACGCCAAGGTATTCCTGAAGAAGACAACACTGCAAGTTCAGCTGGACCTCAGAAGGTGCAACAAAATGCCTTTTCCTTTTACCCACCCCCCCCTCTCTCAAAATTACCAAGTGACTTAAAACCACTTGTTAACGGCAGCTTTTTTTAATCAGTCAAATTTGAGAATATTCCTAATGTATTTCTTACTGTTTATAACCTATTGGGCAGGGAGATGGCGCCATCTACTGGCCAAATAGAATTACAGCAGTTCTGTACAGGATCAGACGCACATTTTTTTTTTATAAAGTATTTTACCAGGAAGGATACATTGAGATTTCTCTCGTTTTCAAGTATGTCCCGGGTGGCGAGTTCCCAGCATCTCGCCTGCAGCGATGAACCTATAGGGGCACATTCTGGAGCCCAAATGCAAACAAAATTCTTTGTTGCATTGATACAGCACGGGTCCAGTTAACACTATCAGGGCTATTCAGAGAGAGGTGAAAACCAGGAGAATGACTGGAGAATTGAAAATTCTAGGTCAAAATGGCCAAAGCAGAAATATTCTGCCCAATTCTCCAATCTCCCTTTCCAAATCGGCTATTTGGTCTAGATTGTTCATTCTCCTGGTTTTCACCTCTCTCTGAATAACCCACTGTATCTCTAGTTGCTCAGATGTATGCAATAGTAGTGAAGGGGTTAATCTGATAGAATTGTACTGAACGGTGAATTTCAGTGACCTGTCAATTCACAGCGAAGACCATTTTTATAATTTGAAAAGTTTTAGCAATTCTGAATAATTTAATTCGACAGGTTTATTCAGGCGAATCCCATAGGCTTCAATGTTAAAAATATTCCCGTTTTAATTCAATATCTAATAAACCGTTATCATATTCTGCAGTAAAGAGTCTCTATAGATTTTCTTTAGAAAAAAGAAATCAAAATGCCTATCATTCATTGGATCATATGTAAATTTCAGACATTTTCGTTCTGTAGTTTTTTTTTGCAAACAGCATTTCACTTTTCGAACCATTCAAGCGAACTGTTCCCCCCCCCCCCACACTCCATTCGTCTGCGGTGTCAGGTTTCTCCGGCATATTCGGCGGGGTTAATCCAGATGTTTTTGCAGGTTTCGGTGTGCGTTCGCTGGGTTTCTGCGGCGGCTTTTCCCTGCACTTCGACGGCACTGTGGTGCTCGCTGAATACACCGCAGGGTCGCCAAAATGGGATCGCCGAATTGAACGAAAAGTCACCGAACGTGCGGTGACTTTTCGATTCTCTTTAAATAACCCTGTCTGTCGGTGAAATTGGCCAAGGCAAATCTGGTGCTTTTTTGCCGATGTCTGATAACCACTCTGGCGCCTCCATTTTTGGCCCATTAGAACACAATGTATTTCTGTAACCACTCAATGTTCTTGAACCCAGGACATAGTTGAAAATGAGAGAAATCACAATGTATCCTTCCTGGTAAAATCCTTTTATAAATAAATTCAGTGAACTCACTATGTCGGTGCTTTGTGAATATACCCCCCCCCACCCTCGTGTTTCGGAGCATAATCCTTTCGAATGGAAAGCTGTGGATCCAAGGCTCGGGATCAGCTATAGAACCTTTCGTATACTAATCTCGTGCAAAGTCTGAATATTTGTAAATCACGAGATTGAGAGCTTTAAATAAAGTTCAATGCACAGGTTTAAGTGATGCAGTGGGTTTTGTGCGCTCATTCACCCGCCTAAACATGGACTATTTTACCATTCAGGTTCAGAATCTATTCCAATAAGTCGGCGCTGGAATCCCTAGCCGTGAGTAAAACACATACCTGCATCCTAGAAATACATTGCCACCACCTTTCTTGCATTGTGGAAGTTCTCACCCTTCTTGCATGTCTCTCCAGTTGATCCCATTGCAGAATCCACTGAAGACGCTGCTACAGCTGACGGTGATTCCGGTGCTTAATGGTAAGAGGTTTCAGCGGCACTCGCTTACAAGAGTCAGTTTTTGAGGAGGAGAGCGCGTCCCTCCTGTGGCAAAAGGGCCCTCAGCTCCTCCTGTTATAGGTTGTTAAAGTATTGTACTACTATTATACCCTTCGTTCTGCACTGTGGAATATGTTGGTGCCATAAAGTATAATGCCCCAGTTTTGGAAGAGTGATATGAAAAAGGACTTTAAGAGTGAAAGGAATGTCCTTGAGAGTGGATGTTCCTTCCTCTCTGGCGCCCATGTGGCCACCTCGCTGACCAGTTAGTGCGCTCAGCGCTGCAAGGCTCCATCCTTCTATGGAAGAACGCGCTTTGCAACCCCAACACACTTAGGCTTTCAGGACGTCCGCTGTAGCGCAAGCAATTTGTGTGTACGCTACAGCGTGTGGCTGGACACGTCACATCGCTACGACAGGCATCGGAAGGCACGTCAGTATGGGCGCACAGAAAAAGCACCATTTCATCAGAAAATATTGGAAGCAGTAATGTTTCATATGAAATGCCCACAGCCCCAATATAAAGTTACCTGTTTCTGTAACACCGGATGCCTTGGATCGATTCGTTAATGTCTGTAATAAAGACCATCCCGATTCCAAGAAGCAGGTGATGTGCTCGGCCCGGCTTGTCCATTTTGAAAGGAATGGATATTAGTGTCAACAGTATTTCGGAACTACATGTTCCATGATGCCTTGACAGCTTTATCCCCCAACTAGGCATTATGGAACATGTAGTTCTGAAACATCTGGTTCATCTTCACTGGTCTAGAGGTTTACGTTTAGTACGGGTAGTAACTGGCCAAAGTGGTTACAAACACCCTTAAACTCATTAAGATTATGCCGGCAGTGGAACATAACCAGTCTAAGGCCTATTCCCACTGAGCCATTGACCATTAGAGGATCTCCCTTTTACTACCCAGCGGCTCAAATGATTTTCCAAAAAAAAGGTCAGAAACCAGTGGTTTTGAAAAATCAAAGTTATACAGTAATACAGATTACTGTATAACTTTATGACCAGTAGATGGCGTCATCTGACAAATTGAAAGGTTTGAGCAGCAGGTCCATTTTCTTTTCCCTCACTGCATCGGCTGCTGAAAGCCTGACATGTCAGAGCATTCAACAGCCAATTTTACAATTGGCTCTTTGGGGGCACCTTCTGCAGCCCAAAAGACAACGAAAATTGTTTGCAGCAAACAAATTTCATTTGCTTTTAGGCTGCAGATCAGCATTGAGATCTGACTTCAAAAGGCACCACCTGGCGCCTCTATCTGTAGTGAAGGAATTAATGGGAAGGAGATGCCAATAGCCACCAACAGCAGTGGCACTGGTCGCGTCTCTGGAGCCGAAAGGCAACCCTACGGTCTAGAGCAGGGGTCCGCAACCTTGGCTCCTTGATGTTTTGGGAACTACATTTCCCATGTGGCTCAGTCAGCCTAATGGGTGACTGAGCATTTTGGGAGATGTTTTGGGAACTACATCAGGGAGCCAAGGTTGCTGACCACTGGTCTAGAGTCTATTCCAGGCCAGGTGTAATACTTTACAATATTTTGGTGTGCTGCTTGATACCCTCCATTCTCTACTAGATTGCAAAGTGGCTATTCAGGAGGGATGCTGCAACATTGCCTCATCCATGGCAACCGTTGACACTTTAAAAAAAAAAAGGTCACTGTGGCTGAAACATTGACGCACCCTTCCTGAATAACCATTTTGCAATATTTGGTATCCTTGCGACGGGCTCCATGTGGACCCTTCTATAAAGCAAAATAACCATAGCAGAGGGGGAGCACACAAAACTAAGGACATTAGCTCACGTGGACTCGGACCCCAATTTAGGAGTCTGGCCCGAATAGAAGCTGGAATCTTGCATGGTGGCGGCTAGACTGTTTAATTTATGCTGTTCCATTGCGTTTACTATAGAGCGAACAAAGCGAGGTGTAAGGATCCCACTACCTGACGGGCTGGATTTTACCAGAGAGACCACAACGCATCACGCTGTAAGTATCTTTTAACAAGGTAGGCCGTGTATGTGTAGAAGTTTTAATTCATACGTCCTTTGAAAATCTAAAATTTATTGTGCATTAAAAAAAATTTTTTTTATTTTTTACAAATCTCCCCATTCCAGGGATTCATTCTGATTGGCGGTGACCTGCATTTCTCCAAAAGCCTGCGAGAAGTTATTGAAGAATACCGTGCATCGCCCACAGCCCTGCCAAGCCCGGGGCCCACCAATACCATCTAAAAAGGCTTCTACGGTGCGGTTTAGCAGAGTAGACACCACATCGTAGCTGGTCTCTTGTAGAAGGATCACCGGTGACCGCCAGATGTATTCTAGGAGGTTTAATCCCAAATCTAACCAGCCTTTTATCGTTTACCTCCGACCACAATCTTAAAATCAGGGAGGTCACCTCTAGAGACTATTCGTTATCAGGGCTGGAGATGTTAGTTGTATATAATAGCCTCCGTATAATAAAGGATTCCGGTAGAGAGAAATAACCCAAACTGTATTTTTTATGAATCATACAATACTTGGCAGAAGATTAAAAAGACAAAGCAATACTTTAAATCGAGAGGCTTCAGTCCGGAGCTGGCGGAGCAGGAAGAGAAGGCTCGCCGGGTTAGAACGGCTCGTTATTTATGTAGCGGTTGAACATAACAAATGCTGGGTTGGGTTTGTCCGTTGGCACCATGTGACCTGCTCCCTGTAAATTAAAGCAGAGGTGTTAAAACAACAACAAAAAGCCTCTGAGATGTGTACATAATGTCAATACGTAATGCTAATAAAGTTGATTTAGAGATACAATGTTCAAACTCTGTACATTCTGGTTATTGAAGGAAACTCTTTAGTTCTAGGTATGGAATGTTGTCCTGAGACTCGCGTCACAAACACAGGCTGACAGATCAAATAACGGCATACGTGCCCTGTAAATTTATGCAGAACAGTAGGCTGGAGCATCCGGTCAAAGCGGATTGTGGTATAGTGTGTGCGAGTAGGGATTCATGTAACCCAGGCATGTCCAATGTCAGCCCACGCGACCATAAACACCCATTATTCTCTGAAATGGAAAAGCTGACCAGAGAGTTCTGGGAATTGTAGGCCATCAACATTGGGGGGGGGGGGCTAGAGTTTGACAAATCTGATTTTAACCTTGTCTGGCACCAAAGTGTCATTCTGAAGCCACTAAGTGTCCAAATTGTGTGTGTTTCATGCCTTTCCCTAATATTTTTATACATCTAATGTAATGTTTAGGTCACCCGCCTGAAAGGGTTAAAGAGACCCTCTCTCAGGTCCGTTTGCCTATACATACTGATGCAGACCTTATGCAGTTTTGTGTTTTATGAACTCTTAACTATCCCTGCATGTTAACCCTTATGTGTCACACAAACTGAGTCCCATTTGTCCTGGTCTTTTACAACACCAGGATTGGCTGACATCTCCGTAACAAGCTGCCTCTGCTGCTGGGCATTGATGTAGCATGGAAAGGGTCACAGGGTCACTTGGACTGCAAATCCCATTGCATGCAGCCAGCATGCCATGTAGATGGGCACAGATCACTGAATAAGGGGTGTGTGTCCCACAATGCACTGTCAATCTGCCCACAGCAGCCTGTCAGTGAATTCCAACGAATCCCATCACAGTCAGCCAGTGTGCTGTGGGATATTGTTGGACGCTCCCTAGAGGGTGCAACATGACAGGGAGTATTATTTAGGGGCAAAACAAGTATTTAAACCCTTCACTATCAAGTGTTTTTCCATAAATCTACTGGCAGGACAGTTTAACAGCTTTACAGTAATTGATCATTGTAACTCCATGAAACGCAATATCTGGGAGTAACCATTGTACAGTGCTACGGAACTTGTTAGGGTTAGTTACAAGTTTTTAAAGCGCTATTTGACAGGAGCTATCTGCTGGCCAAATAGCTTCATTTGCAATAGTGCCGAGTTTACAATCAGGGGCTCGGGTGTCTTTAATACGGACATCCCAGTTTAGAGATAAAAAAAAAAAACACAAAAAAACGAGATCCATAAAAAAAAAGGAATCTGTATTCCATACATTTAGAAAGAAGATTAGGAGGGGCGCAAAACGTTAGCCCTCCAGATATTTTAGAAGCACATCTAACCAAGATACTCAGTAGATCGACAGAGCTTTGTGGGAAATGTAGCTCTACAACATGTGAAGGGACAAGGCTAAGCGCCCCCTGCTGTTTGAGACCACAAAGTATACATTTTCTTTTTATGTAACGGGTGCGCTCAGCCTTGTCCTCCAGAGGCTTTAGAATTACATTTCTCACAAGTCGACCTAGTGAGAGGCTGAGTATCATGGGTGATGCAGTTCTAAAGCATTTGGCGAGGCCAAGGTTGAGCGCCCTGGTGTGCAACATGGCACAAGAGGGAACGTTTGACGAAACCTGAATTAAAATGCAAAGTGTACAGAGAAAGTGTTGGATGGAAAAAAGTAGAAGCTTGTACAAGAGGATCAAATCCCCATAGCAACACATTAGCCACAGTATAAACCAGCAGAAAAAAGCTGCAAGAGGCCGACCTTGCCAGCGGCAGAAACCAGTTGGTATGCGTGCCCACCCCCCCTTTACCTTGACGGTGAGGAAGGCCAGGTTAGGGAATTCTTTCACAAAGCCGCCGACCTGCTGTTGACCATCTTCAGTGTAGAACCAGGCATGGTGGTTTACCGACAGCTAAACGACAGAACAGGGTCACAACAAAAACAACCATTAACCTACAGAGGGATCTCAAACTGTGCCTCCCCCCCCCCCAGTTTCTCTGAACTACACCTCCCATGATTCTCTATTGCCTCCCAGAATGCGATAGCCAGAGACTCATGGGAGGTATAGTTCAGGAGGGGTGGGGGGAGGGAAGAGTTTGCGATCCCTGTATTACAGGGTCACATTTAGGGTGCAGAGACCCATCTGCAAAAGAAAAGGATCCATTCACAAGAGGGGAAAAAAAAAACTTCATTCTGGCTTTGAGCAAACGGACAAGTACAAAAGTATGGAACAAGATACGTATCTGGTCAGCGCGAATGAACGCGAGGGGATTTGGGTGGCTTCTCAAAATGACGTCACCAACAATAGTACATAATGTAGATTAAACAGAAGACCAGAAAAAAACTTTGCAGTATAAATCATAGGTGGGTAAATATTTTCGATGTTCTATAGTCGATCAACTCACAAAGAAAGAGCCTCAGCACTGGCTCTGAGCGGGTTGGCGCCTTTGGGTTGTTTCTCTGGAATACTTTCTCAGGTAACCCACTCAACATCGGGGAATCCTCACCACGACCGTTGGAATACGGAAAAAAGACAGACAAACTCTTGTGTGTATTTGACACAAATTATGTGGTATAACAAGTGGCAACTCACATTTGCTGGAGCTATTCCAAGCTCGAAGTAGGAAGCATAAGGATTTTGTTATGCTTGGAATAGCTCCAGCAAATGTGAGTTGCCACTTGTTATGGTAATATACCACATAATTTGCGTCAGATACATACAAGAGTTTGTCTGTCTTTTTTCCGTATTCCAACGGTCATGGTGAGGAATCCCCGATGTTGAGTGGGTTACCTGAGAAAGTATTCCAGAGAAACAACCCAAAGGCGCCAACCCGCTCAGAGCCAGTGCTGAGGCTCTTTCTTTGTGAGTTGATCGAAAATATTTACCCACCTATGATTTATACTGCAAAGTTTTTTTCTTGTCTTCTGTTTTATCTACATTATGTACTATTGTTGGTGACGTCATTTTGAGAAGCTGTCCGAATCCCCTTGCGTTCATTCGCGCTGACCAGATACGTATCTTGTTCCATTTCATTCTGGTTTGGGGGGAAAATCACTGTCTGGTCTAGCTGGTTATTCGGAGGTCATACTGTGGGCGCTTACCATTCTTGTTCAAGTACAAAAGTATATTTATTACTTGCTGCGACTTGACTTCTTGTTTCCATAGAAAAGTGATGCTTTGTCTGAATGCAGTATATAATTCAGACGAGAAAAAAAAAAGTTTGCCAGCAGAGATGAGTAAACGGTGTTAGTGGCTCCTATAGAGAAAGATTCCTCCCCCAGTACCGTTCCGGAGATCCTCTCTGGAAATTCACCAAACTGCCCAGGTGTCAACAAGCGTTTACAGCTACATTTCTGTTTACCCTCCGATCTTTTAGTGCTCCATTCTCCCCCACACATATACTGGATACAGTGTCAGTTAACCCTTTCACTGCTGAGGACGTGTGGGGAACGTCCTCATTGACTCCTAAGGAAAGATAGGGGTGTAGATAACGGTTCCTTTGAACCCAGATATCTCCCAACTGTTTTCAGCTAGCAGGGTCATATTTGGTATCATTAGAAAGGCCAGAGCATGGCCTTTCCAATGACACCAAACATGACCATGTTTAAAATAAGACGACAATATACAGAAAAGAAAAATGTGTTTAAGATGTGAAATTGCTCAGCAGTGAAGGGGTTAAGGCCATAAATGCCATGATTTGTCAATCTTTAAAAAGGAGCGGATTGGTCAGTGATTGGTTCGGCTGCAACAGCTGTTCAGTTCGCTGTATCATCTCTCAATTGTATTTGTCTATTGCTCACATGTACGAAACTTTGTTTTAAAGCTCCCTGGGTATACAAAAAGTTTGCAAAGGAGGTGAACCAGACATTGTGTCTACCAATCAGCATCTAGAATTCAGAAACGCTGTACCCACCATTGTACCATCCCTGGTCGATCCAAGCATCTCATCACTTCTAAGGCTAGGGTCAAACAAACGCATTTTTCACATCTACCGTCAAAAAGTGGGTCGATGCGTCCAAACGCATTTTTTCATTTTTTTACAGATCCAAACCAGGAAACTTTGGGTGTCTGGACGTTATGTTGGCCGGACATTAGCAGCGTCTGACGTCTCCTAATCACACACACTCACACACTCTCAGTACTAGCGGTTCTACGTTCGAAAAAATGCATTTGTCTTCCCCCTTGCGTTGCGCGGCCGGACTTTCGTGCGGCCGTACTTCGTATATTGGCTGTCATTTGCTGCTATTACGGTCGTGATAAAGTGCGGCTGCACGTGCGTTCGCCTGACCCCAGCCTTACACTCACCTCAGTGGTGTGTCACCCCTCTTAGATTGCAAGCTCTTGAGCAGGGACCTCTTTTCTCGTTGTCCTCCATGTGGCCAACAAGTTTGTTAATTTGATTCTGTGCTACTCCTCATACACCACTACAGAATCTGTTGGCACTTTACAAATGCTTGTAATTGTTTTGAGGTGGACATAGACCTGCGACAAGGTTGACAGTAGCAAGTAATTTATCCACCTTATTGCATGTGGTATATAGACCGGCTCTGCAAGCTTATCCCCTTCAAGTGATTTTCCCAAAAGTGTTAAACCAGTGATTTTTGTAATATTAAATTTTAAAGAAATATTTGAGCTGATAACCCATTTATGGTCAGTAGATGGCACCATGTGCCAAATTGAGTTAGAGGTTTGAGCAGCAGGTCTTTGTGGGGTTTTTTTTCTCCCTGCATCGGCTGCTGAAAGTCTGATATTTCAGAGCATTCCTCAGCTGATTTTACAGTTTTAGCTCTTTGGGCATTAGACCCACAGGGCTAAAACTTTGCTTTTGGGCTGCAGAAGGTGCCCCAAATTAAATCTGCTTTTGGGTTGCAGATCGAGAGCTTGGGCTTCAAAGCCACCATCTGGTGCTCCGATATGGAGATTTCTCTACATTAGTAATGACGGGGTTAATCCAGGCCCAGCGTGAATGTAATCCTCTGCAGCCAGACCTCGAACCACTCCTGGTTCCACCAGTTGCCTCCATATGAGAAACCCACAGTATTCAGGCTACGGGTTTTGGACAGGCCGTAAGGATCTGGTGTAAAATATATCTATGGAGGCAGAGCAGGAATGTGGAGGGGTTAATAAAAGTCAGGGACCAGGTGTTTGAGGAGCGTCTGCCCTGAAAGGTTTTACAGAATGGAAACTAGTGATGTTCTACCACTTGACATATGGAAAGTATATTTACCGTGAGGTTCAGAGAGTCCACAAACCACTCGTTACCCAGGAAATTACAGACCATATCGATATCGCCGCTATACACCAGGATACGGTATTCCTACAAAATCAATAGGATTGTAATCAGGAAGCTTTTCTTAAGCAGTAAATTACGCATTTAGACTAGGGTCAAACCAACGCATTATTTGCAGCGATCGTCAAAAAGTGCATCCGAACGCAAAAGCCGTATTTTTTCCCGGAATGCGCAAAAACGGTCATACGATGCGCATCTTCTGCCGTGATTTTGTACGGATCATCAATAAAACCCTTTTTGCGTCTGGACGTTATGTTGGCCGGACATGAGCAGCGTCTGACGTCTCCTAATCACGCACACACGCCGCTATGCGGACGCAGCGCGCTCTGTACGTCAGTACTAGCGGTTCTGCGTTCGAAAAAATGCGTTCTTTTTCAACTTGCGTTGCGCGGCCGGACTTTCGTGCGGCCGGACTTCGTATATTGGCCATCATTTGCTGCTACTGCGGCCGTGATTAAGTGCGCCTAAACGCACGTTAAAAATGTGATGTCTGACCCCAGCCTAACCCAAGTGCAAACAGTAACTCCATCACGAACACCATGATCGATTTCGCACTGGACCCACGTCGGTAGAAGGAGGTTCTGGTAGAATACCAAAATTTCAAAAAAAAAATAATAAAACCCAAGAACATGCAAGTGCGCCTTTCTTTTACCTTGTGAATCACCCCCCCCCCAGTGTTTCAGTACTAAAAACGTTTTCAAGCGCCAGCTTTTTCTACCCAATCATATCTACAGAGCTGTGTCTTTCCGACAGGACACTGGCATTACATTGGTTCTTTGGGAGCAGAGTTCGGCGCAGGTCAGAAGATATTCCCCATAGTAAGGCTAGGTCTGCACCAACTGCCATCAATTCTTGGGAGCGAGAGACCAGACAACCCAATGGGGAGTCTATTCACAAAGCACCGAAATTGATGCTTTGCTGCAATTCATGGCATGTCGTCGGTGACCATTTCGCCAAAAACACGGTGAATCAACTATTTAGAGAATGTTCACCGAAACAGTTACGGACGTTGGTGAAAGCAACCACATAGGCATCAGCGAAATCCACTGGGGAGGGGGGGAGGGGGGAATGTAAGGTATTCTATTACATTGAAACCTACAGGATTTGTCTGTTTAAACCAGTCGCTTCGCAAACACCAACAATCAGTGCATTTCACCGGAATTTCTGGGAATAGAAGCCACACCATATTTTGCTGCAGCTGCCGGTATTTTGTGAATTGATGCCGAACGTGAAATTCGGAGGTTAGTGTTGAGAGATGGGATAAACGGAAGAATGGATCTTTAGCCCCAACCTTGTAAAACCTTTAAGGCTAAGGTCAGACGAAAGCATTTTTAACGTGCGTTTAGCCGCACGAAATCACGGCCGTGCTAGCAGCAAATGACGTTCAATGCCGGGGAACATACGACGAACGGCCGCATGAACGTTCGTCCGCACAACGCAAGTGGCAAACGAATGCATTTTTTCGAGAACGTCAAACCGCTACTACTGACGTACAGAGTGCGCTGCGTCCGCTAGCGGCGTGTGTGCGTGATTAGGAGACGTCAGACGCTGCACACGTCCGGCCAACATAACGTCCAGACGCAAAAAGTGTTTTATTGATGATCCGTACATAATCACGGACGAAAATGCGCATCGTATGACCGCTATCGCGTATTCCGTGAAAAAATACGTCCATTCGTTCGAACGCACTTTTTCACGGACAACGCGAAAAATGCGTTCGTCTGACCCGAGCCTAAGAGGGAATGCAGCGCTGAATTACCTTCTCCAGAAGTTTCTTGAACTGCTTGTGCACGCTGCGGATCTCCCTCCGATACTCTATAAACACCTGCTCGCTGTCGGAAAACACGAGACAAAAAACAAACAAAGGCCGTGAGTGAAGCACCATGTATACAGTCAAAGTGCTGATTGGGCTTTGTGTGAAAGACACACAGTAACAGCCAGATTAGGACGCCAAATCAACAGGATATGGAAATTGAGGAACTCCTGAGATCGACTCAATTGGCAGTTGAGTGACAAAAGAGAGCAGGAGAACGCTCCTAAACCACTCTGTTTTCTTTGGACACTCTGAAGGCAGACGTGCTGGCAATGAAACCAACAGGTCTGCGTGTCCAAGAGGAAATGTTTGTTGACTGGCGATGTGCTCTAAAGTAATATGGTTGGGGGGGGGGCTGGTAAAGTTTGCCATTTGGTCATCCATTCACATAAATTATGCCCCTTTTAAAAGCCCGCGCCCTGCTTTTTATTTATTTATAAAGGATTTTACCAGGAAGGATACATTGAGATTTCTCTCGTTTTCAAGTATGTCCTGGGTTCAAGAACATTGAATTGTTACAAAAATACAGAGTTACAGTTACAAGTACTTATACAGCACCAACAAATTCCATAGCGCTTTACAATGGAGAAGCACAAACAGCAGACTTACATGATACAAGATTAAATAAAACCCTGGTGGTTATATCACTTTAAACCAAAAACTCAGGCAGACATCCCATGAGCTTAAACAAATGGGAGCAGAAAGAAGGTGAAACTGGTGGCCAGTAGAATATCATAGGGATTGCATGAAATGGACCAGATTTTTGGGTTTAGTAAGGGTAATTAGGGAGAGAAATGGAGACAGCTGGAAAGGATGCCTGAAATTAGGGACAGGCCCTGGGTTGGGGCCGCAGAGGGAAGAAATGAAGGTGAGTCTGTGATGGAGTTTGCTGTGGAAAGGGAATGAGGTGTTGAGACCCTATATATATCCAAATAAGTCCCAACTGGATGAGATCCATGTTCTTCTGACCCCTGCAGATTTGTAAAAATTAAGGGATGCCACGCTCTGGCCCCCCAGATGTTGATGGCCAAGGAATCACAGATGGTGCAGTTCAGAAACATCTGGGAGGCCCAAAGTTCGAGATCCTGGGGTGAGAAATAAAGACCTTGACCGTTATTCACACCTCACCCCCCTCCCCAATTAAATAAAGCGTGTGAAACGATACATATTCTCACCAACAAGGCTTCCATTCGGGTGCTCCACTTGGGACGCGCAAAACCGCGCGCACGTCTTGCTTGTTCAGGAAACGCGTTAAAGCCGTGCTGTTTACACAAGGAGCCGACATTTTCACCGGCTTTTTGGAGCCGGACAGAATAGAGAGTTTCTGATGGAAAAAGTGAAAAACCAGGAGAAATAAGACATTAATTTTTATTTCGTTCCTGTATTTAGGGTCTGGTGGCGTTTTCACTGTGTCCACTGGTCCATCTCGTGAAAGGATGCGGCATCTTCTGCCCAACATCACTAAACCCCACTCCTAGGAAGAGATCATTAGGCATTTCAGACGGAGGAAGATGAAGATTAAATACGGTGATCACTGCGCGATGAGACGGTTACAGCTCATTATGGAATAGGTATGGGGGGCAAATTAAGCTGAGGAGGGGGCCACAGCCGTGCAAGCGACACGGGACTGAAAAAACGTTTTGCACAAAACAGGTGAGAGGGCGTGGCAGCTGTCAAGAACAAAAAAAAACGCTGGCGTTAGAAGTTATTCGCCAACCTCCGAATTGGCCTTTTAATGGTGAATTTCAGGTCAATTCGCCAAATACAGGTAAATTGACTGTAAATCGCTGCAATTTGGCGGCACCGAAATTACCCCATAGAAGACTATTGTGTCTTCTGTTCACAGAACGCCAAACTGCACCAAAGTTGCAACAAAATGCCCTGATTTTTGGCGTTTCAGCTCAACTGGTTTAAACAAGATTTTTTTTAAAGACTCTGGTTTTTGCAAAAACAGTTTTATAAAAGACCTTGGCGTGCTTCACTTAGAACTTGGGGTACATGGGTCTAGAGATGAGAGGTGCAAGCATCCGGATGTTCTAGATTATTTGCATGGTGTTTGTGTAATCCGGTATGAATGTTATTGTCAGTCTGTCGTTATGGCCTATATGCATCGGGTGATGAGATACTGTGTGGGTTATCTTAGCCTTTTTCCAGCATCCCCTCTCAGGAATGTGTTAATTATCTGTAAGTGTCAGTGGTCAGTGTCAGTAACACTGCCCCATTATCAGAGGTCTTCGACTGTAATCCTGGTTACCATCCACAACGGTCATTGTCCAGTCTTGTCTAGGAATGTTGAGCAATGTTTATCCCATTATCTGTCCTACTCTATGTCCCAGAAGAAGCAACATCATTAGAATTTATGAATGTGGGAAATTCCCAACATTTTCTAGGGGAGGGATTATGATGTAGCGCTGTAAGACACCAGGGTGTTATTTTCTATTGGCTGCCACGCTACCCTGGGACTGTATGTAACCCAATAAAAAGGTGCTCAGTTGTTGCTGCTCTTATTTGTGGGCAAAGCTAGCTCTTTACGTGTCCTAGTCCTTAAGCTTCGTTTAAGACTGCGGTCAGACGAGCCTTTTGCGGAGTGGAAGGAACGTTTGTGAGAGTGGACGTCCTTCCACTCGACACCCATCCGGCCACCTTGCCGAGTGCAGACGCAGCGCTGAACGCTGCAAGGCTCGATCCTCCTATGGAGGATTGTGCTTTGCAGCCCCGAACATGCATCGTAGCGCTTCGACAGGAGGCTTTTAAGACAGCCACGGCACATCTGTTGTGCGTGCGGTTGGCCCCGAAGCGTCACAACGCTGCGATGGACGCGAGAGGCACATCAGTACGGGTGCACGTAAGCAGGGGGGAGGGGGGGGGGTCAGCCGAGCACACTAAGGGCTGGAGAAAGGCACGGAAGCCTGCTGGGGAGAACATGGGGATCCAGCAAGGAAGCAGCATTAACAGATGTGACCCGGAGGGGCAAGTTGGGTGACCACTGCAATAAACCATATAAATCAGAAGAGAAGTCCCTGCTGCGCGCTGTATACCGTTTCTTCTGATCATAAGCCAGGGCAGCACCAGAGCAAGCAAACCTGATAGGCCGTGTGTACAGAACCGCCATATATCCCCCTCATCCACATTTTATTTGTTTTTTTAATGCAGCTTCAGTGCAAAATAAATAAATAAAATAGCACTGCATCATGCAATATACACATGTACACACAAGCAAGAGGTCTTTCATGCACGAGACATAATTACCTTTCTGAAGTGGGAATCCAACGATGAAGAGTAAAAACCAGGATGGAACAGCGTAATGTGATCGCCGTCATCCCTGAGAAAAGGGGGAAAGAAAAAGGAATATTTTACATCTATACAGAGACCCCCCCTCCCCCTTCATAGTAGCTTTGATACTTTGTAATCATAGGGAATTCACCAAGTTACACTAACACAATATAAATGTATCTGTGCACAATCAATATAAACCTGTCGTCTTTGAACGGAAGTTCTACCAAGCAACTACTACAGGAGGAATAAGAAGTCCTGTCCACGTCGAGCAGCACATCCATCGCTAAAGGGGGGGGGGGGGGGCGGTTATCTGTCAAGCTCCGGTGTTGCAAAAATAAATTAATACTCTCCTCTCATTCAGCAGCGAGAACGGCAGCCAGGCCACTGCGTCGCTTCTGGGCGCTGGAAGCAGAGTGAGATTAGGGGAAAAAAGTCTCCAGTCTCCCTCTGCTGACCGGCAGGATCTCACAAGAGGAGAGATCCAGCCGGTCAAGTGACCGGTCCTATGGACTCCATGGAGGGGATGCTTGGAGTGGCGCTTTAGTGCTGCCGCGAGTATCTTCGAGGCTAGCAGCCATTACGGGGCAGGCTGCTGGACTCAGTGCCTGCCCTATAATCCACGGGCGAAATGGGAATGCCAAAGGGGGAGATTAGCGAATGCCCAGCACAGGATGTCCAGCACAGGACGCCCAGCACAGGACGCCCAGCACAGGACGCCCAGCACAGGATGCCCAGCACAGGACGCCCAGTACAGGATGCCCAGCACAGGATGCCCAGCACAGGATGTCCAGCACAGGACGTCCAGCACAGGACGTCCAGCACAGGACGTCCAGCACAGGACGCCCAGCACAGGACGTCCAGCACAGGACGCCCAGCACAGGACGTCCAGCACAGGACGTCCAGCACAGGACGCCCAGCACAGGACGCCCAGCACAGGACGCCCAGCACAGGACGCCCAGCACAGGACGCCCAGCACAGGATGCCCAGCACAGGATGCCCAGCACAGGATGTCCAGCACAGGATGTCCAGCACAGGACGCCCAGCACAGGATGCCCAGCACAGGATGTCCAGCACAGGACGCCCAGCACAGGACGCCCAGCACAGGATGCCCAGCACAGGACGCCCAGCACAGGTAGCAGAGATACAGAGGGCTTCCAATAAAAGACGTTTTCGACAATATAGTTATGTGATTACAAGAGCTAGCAACTAATTTTTTGGATTTTAGTTATGAAAAGCACCCACGTTTCTCAGCACTGCAACGCCGGCAAGTGCAGCCAGTTTTGGCAACGCCGGCAAGTGCAGCCAGTTTTGGCAACGCCGCAAACACCAGATCTTTATGGATAACTCTCGACTTGCCACCATAGCAAAAAAATAAAAAACCACAAACACCACCACACCTAATGAGGCCAGGGGATTCGTCGGAACACTGCTGATAAATGTTGTATGGATTCACTCCAGCATAATCCGCTGCACTGCGCACTTCGGATGCCTGGAAGACAGACGGACAGAAAGAACTTTAAAAGGAACAATACCTCCAGAACGTAAAACGTTTGCCTTATTTACTGTTGCCGATATCTTACACGCGATTTGTTTTTCTCTTGTATGTCTAGTTAAGAAAATATTTCGGTAATTGTTTAATCAAAGGGAAAATATCTACAAAAATGGGAGAGAGGAAAAAAATATATATATACATTCCACCCCCCCCCCATGTAATTACTTTGAAAGAGAAAAAAAAGCAGCCTGTGTGTTTTAAGCGATTTGGTTTGTAATGTATGAGAAATTTAGTTATCCAGAAAGATAACGAGTTGGCAGTATCCAGAGAGAGATACTCAACGCCAGCCCCCCCCTCCCATGTTTCTGAACTACAACTCCCATGATTCTCTGGCTACCTTTTGCATTCAGAGAATTCTGACAGTTGCTCTAAAAATGACACCTTAGTGTAAAAGTCACCCAAAAAAAATAAATATATACACACACACACACACACACATCAGAAAGGGACGCACTCCAGGGTTTAGATCTCAAGATAAAAAATGATGCTTTATTATAATACCATTTAAAAGTGCCCAATAGCACTGACCGACATTTCGGCTCTCTATGGGGTCTTTATCAAGGGACCTTGATAAAGACCCCATAGAGACCCGAAACGTCGGTCAGTGCTATTGGGCACTTTTAAATGGTATTATAATAAAGCATCATTTTTTATCTTGATCTAAGCCCTGGAGTGCGTCCCTTTCTGATGATTTTTTGCATGAATTTATGGACTTTGCACCCAGGCACTCATAATTAGGGATGTGCGTTTCGGAATTTCGACGAAATTTCCCGATTCGTGTCTTCGGATTCGGCTGAATTTCCGAATCGGATCGGACCCGAAAACCGACAGATCCGAAAAGTTTTCCGAGCCGAAAGGAAAAATTTTCGGATTTTTCGAATGGACTTGAAATGTGTCAAATCGAAATTTATTTTTGCTCTATTCATGATTTCGGTTCCATTCGTGATTTCGGTTCCATTTCGGTAATTCTGGACATCGTATATTTAACTATTATCGGTTATATCGCTGATTCTGTAAATTTTGTATTTGTAAATGCGTATCACTTGTTTCTTGTGGCATTCGGGTCAGTTTAGCGTTTTTTAAATCGTTTTGTTCATTTTTTTGTTCCTTGGCTTTCATACCATTTTAATATGATTAAATAAAGTTGTGAAATGTATATTCAATTATTCATAAGAAAAAAAGGATCTTTATTTAATTTAAAAAAAACACGATAGAATCGCCAGAATTATCGTATCGACAGAATGAATTATCGGATCCGAAAAACAAGCCAAAAATTTATTATAAAAAAATATATAAAGTATAAAAAAAGTAAACCATAGTAGTTTACGTCAAAACGAATAGAGTTAGGCTAAGGTCAGACGAAAGCAGTTTTAACGTGCGTTTAGACGCACGAAATCACGGCCGTGCTAGCAGCAAATGACGTCCAATGCCGGGGAACATACGACGAACGGCCGCACGAAAGTTCGTCCGCGCAACGCAAGTGGCAAACGAACGCATTTTTTCTAGAACGTCAAACCTCTAGTACGGACGTACAGAGTGCGCTGCGTCCGCTAGCAGCGTGTGTGCGTGATTAGGAGACGTCAGATGCTGCTAATGTCCGGCCAACATAACGTCCAGACACAAAAAGGGTTTTATTGATGATCCGTACAAAATCACGGACGAAAATGCGCATCGTATGACCGCTTTCGCGTATTCCGTGAAAAAATGCGTCCATTCATTCGAACGCAATTTTCACGGACAACGTAAAAAAATGCGTTCGTCTGACCCTAGCCTTAGACACTATGAAACGAGAACAGACGTTCCGAAAAAAATGAAAATTTCTGAAATCACGAAAAGTCGATACAAAAAACAAGCAAAGTGACCCGAAAACACGAAAAATGGTCGATATTCCGAAAAAAAAAATGTACACGAAAAACGAGCCGAACCGAACCGAATCGAAACAGAAATCGGTCGAAACGAGCCGAATCGAAAATTTTAAACATCCGAACAAATCGAACCGAAAAAAAAAAAATCGGTGCACAAGCCTACTCCTAATTCATTGTGGTTTTGTGCAGGTTGCCATTGGTTTTCTATAATATATATATATATGTATAGACACACACACACACACAAAAATTAAATGTATGAACACTTACTGTGAGCAAACACATCAGGCTTTGCACATTCTTAAAGCTGCATTTTCCACCTTTGCAACAGTATGTTTGAAGTAACGACCAGAGACTTAAAAAAAGTGATATGGAACAGATGAGAAATATTGCCTCGGGAAGCTTAGAAAAGATTTTTATAACCTCGGTTTTGTGTATTAATGGAGACGTGGAAAATGACTAGAAGACAACATATGCATGGAGATACAATATATACAGGGTGTCCTTAAAGTCGCTTTACAATTTCAAACATTACAAAAAAGGCAGAAAAGACAGAAGTGAAAATTACTACAAAACGAGACGTATATATTTAAGGTTTTTTGCCTCATTTAATACACCTCTATATGGGCTCCATTAGTTGCACGAAGCACATCAAGACGGTGCTCGATTTCTTGCCATGTTGGCTGCAGCATCTCCTCATCAATGGTGGCGATGGCGTCCGTCAGTGGCGTGCGCAGCCCGTTACATTAGGGTGTGCACACATGGAGTATTAATTAAAAACTTATGTTTAGAAGATTTTGTGCAAACTTCACATTTTTCATTAGAAATAACAAGCCTGTAATCAGATACACACAGGGTTATTCAAAGAGAATCGAAAAGCCACCGCACGTTCGGTGACTTTTCGTGCTCTGCAATTCGGTGCGATTTGGCGATCCCATTTCGGCGACCCTGCGGTGTATTCAGCAAGCACCACAGGGCCGTCCTAGTGCAGGGAAAAGCCGCCGCAAACCTGCCGAACACTCAACACAAAACCGGGCGAATGCTCACCGCAAAACCCGCAAAAACATCTTGATTAACCCCGCCGAACACACCCAAGCAGGCGATCACAGCGCAGAGCAGCCGCCGGAAAAAACCTGCACCGCAGACGAATGGAGTGGAAAAAAAACCAAAACAGTTCGCTTGAATGCTTGAAAAGTGAAACGCTGTTTGCAAAGAAACTACTGAGCGAAAATATCTGAAATTTACATATGATCCAATGAATGATAATAAAAAAAGCTGTTACAGAAAAAGAAAAACACAAAAAAATTCAGCTAAAAAAATCAGGAAAAATGTTTAAAAGATCCTATAAAAAAAAAAAAAAATAATAGAAAATTAAAAGAAACTTTTTACTGCAGAATATTATAATGAACAGTTTATTAGATATTGAATTAAAACGGGAATATTTTTAACATTGAAGCCTATGGGATTCGCCTGAATAAACCTGCCGAATGAAACCAAAGAACAGCAGGGCACTTCGGCAACTTTTCCCTGCTGGTTTTTGTTCTGAATAGATGAATTGCTTCTCTATGGGGATTTCACTGCCCTCGAACAGGCACCGAACAGGCACCGTATGTGCAGGCAATTCGCCAGGATTTGGCGAACTGCCTGCTCTCTGAATAGCCGAATGGCCAAGAAAGGTAACTGTACGCTGAACTGTACACTGGCACACCCCCTGCACACGCCTATGGCGTCAGTGATCCTCTGCTTTAGATTAGTGATGTCCCTTTGTTCCATACACCCTGGGCCCTATTACATTCTTCACGCAAAAACGCACAAATTTTTGCGTGAAGCGTTAAACGTTAACACGCGTAAACCAACGCTGGTATTACAATCCTCGCGCATTTTTTCATCCGTCAAAAAAAATAACGCGCGGAAAATGAACATGGCAAAAACGCGCGCGCAGAAATCAGTGTGCGGACTGTTTTTTTTTCGCGCGATTCAGCCAATCCGAATTAAGAACCACAATTGTCTCGTGTTACTTTTTGCGCCTGTCAAAGTCAATCTGCGCATATATGCTGCATCAATAATAAAAGCACACACGCACAACTTCTCATATTTATTGCTTGGGTATGTGTAGAATGTGTAACTATACTTTGCTGCGTATTTTTTTTTTGGGCTGGTGTATTTGGTTTCGGCCAGGTTGATGAGAGTTGCTAAAATTATGCGCGCAAACGCTGTGCGTTACAAACTGCGCATAGATTGTAATACCATCCGCGTACCAGCGCACAAACGCATTTACGCTCACAATGTTAAGTACAGGCCGCGCGAAGTACAGCAAGTTCGCGCAGGTTCACCCGTGGTAGACGTATACGTGCGTTTGTTGCGCTGAGATTGTAATACGACGTTCAGCGCAAAGGGTTTTGCCCCTCGCGTTAATGCGTTTTTGCACGGACGCAAACGTATGCGCGAGGATTGTAATAGGGCCCCATATCTTTAACATAGAAGTCGCTTTTCTTCGGCGAGACATCAATGTTTACCTTGACCTTTTGACTGAATACGCGGCACCACAACTACATGACCTTCAAGCAACCATCATTTTCCAGCAAGATGCTGCAGCACCACATTGGGGACGGCATGTTGGTGGGTTCCTAAATGAAACATTTCCAGAGCGGTGGATTGGATGGGATGACCCACTTCCCTGGCCACCTCGTTCACCAGATATCACAAAATGATGCAAATTACAATTTATTGCCACACACAAATTTCATTTGCTTTTGGGCTCCAGGTGCCCCCAAAGTTTTAGCCCAAAGGTGCTAAAGCTGGGGGATGGGACAAAAAAAAAACAAAAAAAAAAAAAACACACACTTTGTAGTGAAGGGGTTAATGACTCACTGGGCAGAAGTGACCGGATTGGGGATTTACAGCAAGGGGAGTAACGTCGGAGGTGAAAATGTTATTTTACTCCCTGCTACATAAAAAGACTCCCTCTGGAATACAAACATTTACGTATGAAATGAATGTGATCTTTAAACGGGAAATGCAGAAGTTCACGGCGTCAAAAGCAAATATTTCCTCCGTGCCCAGAAACGAGAACCGAAAGAACGTAAATAAAGACACTGCGTTCTTCAAATGGAGGATATCTGAGACGCTGCTGGGTGTTCCTGGTGAGTAAAACGCGTCGAGTCTCAGAGGTGGCTCCCAGTAGGATATTTGCAACTTTGTATCGCTGCCAGTTAAGAAAATAAAGCCGGGTGTTTGCCCCGTGTGACTTAAATATTAGCCGAATATAAACAGTTTTATGGATGTGGCGGCGTTACAAAAACACCAGACTCACTGCGAGTCAACGAAGCCGTGATAGTAGGAGAAGTACAAGACGGAATTGTCGTTCATGTTGTAGTTGAAGATTCCGTTTCCCACAGCAATGCCCTAAAAGAAAAAAATAAAGTGAACACACACACACACCCCCTCCGAGTTTATACCGCGGTCCCATCCTATCCCTCCCCGTTGACTCTGGTGCCCCCCTTTCAACTTTATAGTGGGGTCTCATGACACCGCATCATGTCTATATCAGCATGCAGCTAGAGTCCCAGTAACGAGAAGTCACAGCATCCAATGGCAAAGTCGCCACCTTGTGGACAATGCAGGATGCAACACGGCACTTAAAAAAAAAAAAGTATATCCCAATAAAAGGTCGCTAGGGAGGGAAATAAAAAAAAGTTGTGTTTCACACGAGAAACTGCACATTGTTTTTGGGGAAATGTGGCACCATACCAGCATCATTTTACTGATGTCAGTAAGCAGCAACAGTTAACACTTTGGTTAGGGTTAGGGTTATGGTTACTACTTGTGCTTGTTATTCGAAGAGCCGGACTGGCACCGAACGGTTAATTTCCCCATACAGTGCAATTTGAGCCGTTTGGCTATTCAAAAACCAGGCAGTTCAAATATTGGCGAATTGCCAATGAAGTACAGTGCCTGTTCGACGGCAGCAAAATCCCCGTAGAGAAGCAATGGTTAACCTATTCAGGGAACAAACAGCCGTGACATGTCAATGCCATGCCCTGATTGTTGGTGCTTTCATTCGACAGGTTTAATCGGGTGAATCTTATAGGTTTCAGTGTAAAAAAAAAAGTTATTAAACCATTTATGCTTTTAATTTGCAGCAGAAAGTCCTTTTGGCGAAGACACCCCCCCCCCCCCAATTATTTAAAAAGGGTTTTCTTTTTGTCATTATTCATAGGACCTTATATATTAATTCCAGGCATTTTCATGAAGTCGTTTTTATTGCACACAGCTTTTAAGTACCGGCTGGCTGGAGTAGAGGTAACATCACTGCTCTGTAAATGTGGAAAGAGACTGGAGACACAGGTTCGATCCCAGCAAGAGCACCTCTCCAGTAAGTGTCCTTGGGCAAGACACCTAACGGTACATACTCACCACCCAGGACACTCGAAAACGAGAGAAATCTCAATGTATCCTTCCTGATAAAATCCTTGCTCAAAAAAAATATAAAAAGTTGATGTTTTTTCATTTACCCATTTGGCGGCTTATTGATTATTTTTTTTTTTGGGCTGTTTTCCGTTTGTTTCGGGGGCTTTTCCTTGCACTTCAGAGACCATGCAGTGAATGCTGAATTCACTGCAGGGTGGGCGAATTTGACGGCGACGGGCAGGGAAGGAAAGAGTCCGATGCCCTTTGAACAACCCTGTAGTTGTGCGTTAGGGTTAGGATTGGGGTTATGGTTACGCTAGTTTAAAGGACAGGATTATGGTTAGCATTTGTGCACGTTTTAGGGTTGTGTTTTTTTTTTCTAAACTACATTTGTTTGCATCATAAGAAGCAGAGTCTGTTACCTAAAAATTAAGAGGACAAAAGTGAGAATGCTATGGCTAGTATTAACCCCAAAAAACCAACACCAGGGTCAAATTCTGTACTTAACTGGCATCCGTAAATATTGCACTGGCACAGCGCCAAGTGTCACTTTTAAAAACAGCACAACTGCCTTGTTTGTGAAATTACCTTTTCCCCATCGCAATATTAGTAAACATGTTTTAGATGGCAACTTTTCTGCCGCAAGCATGTCCCATCTAGACAACTGCGTTCAGCAGGTGATCTCCGCCTGTCATCGGTCTACACACGCACGGCCAACTCTCGCCTCCAAGACTTCAAGGGCAGCACCAGTCCTCTGGAATGACTTGCCTCGCCCTATCAAACTCTCCCCTAATCATCAGGCCTTCAAGAAATCACTCAATCCAGCTCTTCAGATTAGCGTACTGCATCACTGATGCAACTCAACCCTCTGCTCACCTACTCACACTTGATTGAAGCTGCTTCTATGGCCCCACCATTCCCAAACCACTGGCACTAATGATCCTGCTATCTAGTGCAATTCCTCTTGTCTTCAACTCCCAATCCCTCTAGACCAGTGTTTCTCAAGTGGTGGGTCGTGACCCAAAAGGTGGGTCGCGACCAGGGGCGGACTGGGTCGCGGGGCAAGTGCCCCCAGGCCTCTCTAATGCCTGGGATCCACTGATGCATCTTACCTGCAGCAGCGGGTCCCAGGCGGTGCGGCTACCTCCAAACGTTCACAGGTGCCACCTGGGGCCCGCTGCATCAGGTAAGATACTCTAATTGCAAGGTGTGTGTGTGGGGGGGGGTGTAATCTGTAACGGGAAGGTGTGGGGTGGGACTCAGCGACTGGTAGCAGCTCAGTACTCCCAACACCAGGAGCCACTGTGCACATCTCAGTGAAGCAAAAAGCTGTTGGGTATGGGGGGGGGGGACTCCCTATGTATACTTGATTGTGGTTTTCTCTGTCCTTTTACCTATTTATGCATCCTTCTTTCTGAATATCTGGTATTCTGTCTGTCCATCTATATCTGTGTGTCCTTCTGTGTATTTTTCCATCTGTCCTTGTATCTATGTCTTACTCTCCATTTCTCCTCATCTTTCTCCCTTTCACTCTATAAATCTCTCACTCTTCTTCCTTTCCTGCCTTCCTCCCGATGTGGTAATCCGTGCAGATTACTAAAAGGCACACAGAGAATTCATCAGAATCACACACTGCTTCCTGATCTCGGCCTCCCTGCATACCAGGGACGTGTGGTGAGGTCAGTGGCTGGTAACGCACTGGCTAGTATCAGAGCCAGATATACACAGGTTACATAGGTTCAATGCTCCCCAAGTACTGGCTGCTCTCAGTGCTCCCCAGGTACTGGCTGCTCTCAGTGCTCCCCAGGTACTGGCTGCTCTCAGTGCTCCCCAGGTACTGGCTGCTCTCAGTGCTCCCCAGGTACTGGCTGCTCTCAGTGCTCCCCAGGTACTGGCTGCTCTCAGTGCTCCCCAGGTACTGGATGCTCTCAGTGCTCCCCAGGTAATGGCTGCTCTCAGTGCTCCCCAGGTACTGACTGCTCTCAGTGCTCCCCAGGTACTGACTGTTCTCAGTGCTCCCCAGGTACTGGCTGCTCTCAGTGCTCCCCAGGTACTGGCTGCTCTCAGTGCTCCCCAGGTACTGGCTGCTCTCAGTGCTCCCCAGGATCTGCATCGTTCACTCCAGGCAGCTGCGCACTGCCCCCTCCACCTGCAGGGAGGAGGTGCCGACACAGTGAACAGTCACACCCTGAGCACAGCCCCGCACCCACTGACACTGCGAGATGAGGACAGTCACATGACTGTCCTGCGTCAATCAGTTCATGGGAGGCCAGCCTCCCACGGAGGCGTTTTTTTGAATGGCTTGGACCAATAGTGCTTTTCCATTGTTCTGAGGCACTGCAGAGCGTAGATTCGGGAAGTAGGCGGCACCAGACGCACACTACAGAACTCAATCTCTTGGCCAGCTTGAGTTTATGCAATTAGCTTTGCGTTCAGCTATGCAAATTGCGTAGGCTCCGGGAGGGCAGGCTGCTGCGAAAAAATAATGTGCGCAGCGGCAGAGACATACGATGGGGAGCATGGAGCAGGTGAGCTTGTTAAGGTTTTTTTATATATTTTATTCATTCAGTAGTGATTTAAATTAGAGTTGCTTTGTCTACCATCACCCCAGACTTTGAGACACTTAAGAGCAGGCAGCATCCCCACTTTTCCAATAAGTTTCAATTACAGCAAATACTTTTGTTTTCACTAGTTCTGTGATTAATGCACTATCCTTTTTGGAAAGAATCCCTTTTTATTCACAAAATTGTTTAACCTCCCTGACGGTTTTCCCGAGTGTGGCTCGGGGTTAACTTTTTGTACCAAAAGCAGTATCCCCGAGCCACACTCAGGCTGTATACTTACATGTCCTGCGCTCCCTCGCTGATCCCCGCAGTCTCCGCCAGCCGCTCGCAAAGTCACACTGCCTGGATCTCTTCTCGCGAGGAGCGAATCAGGAAGTGTGACGTCGCGATCGGCTGCAGTGTGACTGCGGGGACAGCGAGGGAGCGCAGGACATGTAAGTATCGGCCCGAGTGTGGCTCGGGGATACCGCTTTCAGTATTGAAAGTTAACCCGAGCTACACTCATACCGCTAGGGGGCCAGAATAAATAGGACCGATTCTTAGGGATGTGCGTTTCGGGTTTCGGAATTTTCACGAAATTTCCCGATTCGTGTTTTCGGATGCGGCCGAATTTCCGAAAATTTTTAGATCCGAAAAGTTTTCCGAGCCGAAACGAAATATTTTCGAATGGACTTGAAATGTGTCAAATCGAAATTTATTGCTTTGAAACGAGAACAGACGTTCCGAAAAAGCGAAAATTTTCGAACTTAGGAAAAGTTGATACAAAAACGAGCAGATACGAAAAATGGTTGAAATTCCGAAAAACGAAAATTTCCGAAATCACGAAAAGTCGATACGAAAAATGGTCGATATTCCGAAAAAAAGGACACGAAAAACGAATCGAGCCGAACCGAAACAGAAATCGGTCGAAACGAGCCGAGTCGAAAAGTTTAAAAATCCGAAAAATCGAACCGAAAAAAAAAAAAAAAAGGGTGCACAAGCCTACCGATTCTGACATATACATATTAAGCGTTAGTGCGCGCGTTAGTGTGTGTATATCACCCCTCTCCTCTTAGATCGTAAGCTCTCGTGCAGGGTCCTCTCTCCTACTGTTCTATGTGCAACTTATGTACATTTGTTATTCTGTCTCACCCATTGTACAGCGCTACGGAACTGGTCGTCACGTAATTTTTATAATCCCGGCAAACTTTTTAAAGTATCCTAGTGAAAAATAGAGTAGGGCAGGGGGTGCGGGTAGAGGATGACGTGGCAAGAAAGAAGAGTCTTGAAACTTCGTATATTGGCCGTCATTAGCTGCTACTATGGCCGTGATTAAGTGCGCCTAAACGCACGTTGTCTGACCCCAGCCTTGGGGTTTAGGCTCACTTTCGGTTCCATTTTAAAGAAATATTCTGCACCTTCTTTTAGTGCGAGTGCAGAAAGTCTGGATTTTTATTTTTTAAAAGACCTATGGAGGGGAGGGGGGCAAAATACTAAAGGGAAGGGGGGGGGGCGCATGGTGAGGTTAAGAGTATTGGGAGTCCATGACATATAAAAATGATGGTTCCTGAGTGCAAGGGAGGGAAAGGGGTAGGCTTGTGCACCGATTTTTTTTTCGGTTCGATTTGGTTCGGTTCGTTCGGATTTTTAAACTTTTCGATTCGGCTCGTTTCGACCGATGTCTGTTTCGATTCGGTTCGGTTAGACTAGTTTTTCGTGTACATTTTATTTTCGGAATATTGACCATTTTTCGTATTTTCGTGTCACTTTGCTCGTTTTTTGTATCGACTTTTCGAGATTTCGGAAATTTTCGTTTTTTTCGGAACGTCTGTTCTCCTCGTTTCAAAGTGTCTAACTCTATTCGTTTTGACGTAAACTGCTATGGTTTACTTTTTTTATACTTTATATATTTTTTTATAATAAATTTTTGGTTTGTTTTTCCATTTCACAACTTTATTTAATCATATTAAAATGTTATGAAAGCCAAGGAACAAAAAAAATGAACAAAACGATTTAACGCTAAACTGACCCAAATGGTCTGACTTTAAAAATAAAAACCAGAACAAAAGGTTTTAAAAAACGGAAAAATTGTTGATTTACAGAATCAGCGATATAACCGATAATAGTTAAATATACGATGTCCAGAATTACCGAAATGGAACCGAAATCACGAATGGAACCGAAATCATGAATAGAGTGAAAATAAATTTCGATTTGACACATTTCAAGTCCATTCGAAAATTCCGAAAATATTTCGTTTCGGCTCGGAAAACTTTTCGGATCTGCCGTTTTCGGATCTAAAAATTTTCGGAAAATTGGCCGCATCCGAAAGCACGAATCGGGAAATTTCGTGAAAATTCAGAAAATCCGAAACCCACATCCCTAGAAAGGGGTCGCGATGAGCCACATCTGAAGTACAAGCGTCTACGTACACCGTCTGAAACGAGTATCTCCTCACCTTTAAGTTTATACTGGAGTCTTCTGAAACCCTGACAGCCAGCGTGGGAACATAAATTCCCGCATAACTTTCCCCAGTAATATAGAAATCATTTTCCTGGAACTCGGGGAAGAGATGGAAGAATTCTTTCAATGCTTTGTAGTTATATTCCGCCACCTATGAAAAACAAAAAAGGGAAAGTTTTACAAAGAGACACAAGAAGGCTGCAATAAAGAGCCTGAAGTCACCGACGTACCAGTACTTAGAAATATTTTTATATAAAAAAAAAGGTCACTATGCTTCTCATTAAGTAAAAATTTTATTTTTTTTATATATATATATATGTATATATGACACTGGACAAGAGCATCTCACCGCCGTGTCATTCGTCCGATAGTTCATGTCATCAGAATAGGAGAAGCCAACACCAGCCGGAGATTCCAGATACAGAACATTTGAAATCTAGGCGACAAAAAGAATAATCTGAACATAAACGGTGTAAAGACACACACACACACACACACAAACCAGGAAAGAGCACTCCATTATCATATCAATGATAGATTTAATATATAGATTATATTTCATGTGCTTTGTTTAGGTGTCACTGGATGATGGTGCATGTGTGGGGTGTGCTTTGTTTGTGTGCCTGCGCGTGTTTTCGTTGCCATCATTTGCTCCTCACTATCAGGGTTATTCAAAGAGATCCGAATTGTAGCCGAAAGGTAACAGAACAGTGAAATTCAGCGTTCGGTTACCTTTCCTGGCCATTCAACTATTCAGAGAGCAGGCAGTTCGCCAAATGTTGGCGAATTGCCTGCACATACGGTGCCTGTTCGGTGCCTGTTTGAGGGCAGTGAAATCCCCATGAAAAAGCAATGCTTCGTCTATTCAGAGAACACAAACCAGCAGTGAAAGGTTCCCCTAATGCCCTGCCATTCGGTGGCTTCATTCAGCAGGTTTATTCAGGAGAATCCCATAGACTTCAATGTTAAAAATATTCCAGTTTTAATTCAATATCTAAAAAACTGTTTATTTTATTCTGCAGTAAAGTCTTAGTTTTTTTGGATCTTTTAGGCATTTTTCGGAAAAAAAAAAAAGCCCTTTTCATGATCAATCATTGGATCTTATATGTAAATTTCACACATTTTCGTTCTGTAGTTTCTTTGCAAACAGCGTTTCACTTTTTTTTTTTTTAAACATTCAAGCGTACGGTCCCCCCCCCCCAACTCCATTCGTCTGCGGTGTCTGTTTTTTCCCGCAGCTGCTCTGTGATCGGCTCCTGCTCGGGTTTCTCCGGCGTGGTTAATACAGATGTTTCTGCAGGCTTCGGGGAGCGTTCGTCAGGTTTTCGGCAGCTTTTCCCCTGCACTACGACGGCCCTGTGGTGCTTGAATACACCGCAGGGTCGCCGAAATGGGAAATCGCACCGAATTGAAGAGAACGAAAAGTCACCGATCGTGCGGTGACAGCATTTCTGTTGAGACAATAGTGGAGGTGTAGGGTCTCCCCATCAAGACAGCCTCTAGTGGGGTCTCTAAAGGATACGGCACCTCAGACATTTTTTGCTCGCCGAGGGGGTGGGCAAAAGGTAGTATCTGCCCAGGTCTGAGCTAGTGCAGCAATACACATCAAAATGTCAATATATTGCACACTTCAGTTACCTTGTTCCAAGAGTAAGGGTTATATTCCAATGTCTCCCCATCTGGCTGCACCTAGGAGAGGAAAAAAGAACAACTTTATGTCCATTGAGGGCCCCCACCCTTTACATATCAAATTCACCTTTTCGCCATATCAATGTTATATTTTAATAGAGATCTAGAATTTTCCGCCACCACGTACCAGAAAGGGGCCGTTTCCAGTTAGGAGTCCATTCAAGGAGCTGCATCCCGGTCCCCCATTCAGCCACAGAACGACGGGGCTAGAACGCGAGTCTTCCTGAGCCTCCACAAACCTGCAGAAGAGAACGTCTTCGCGCATGACCATCTCGACCACCTTTTAACCCTTTCACTGCTGAGGACGTGTGGGGAACGTCCTCATTGACTCCTAAGGAAAGATAGGGGTGGCGATAAGGGTTCCTTTGAACCCCGATATCTGACAGTTTTCAGCTAGCAGGGTCATGTTTGGTATCATTAGAAAGGCCAGAGCATGGCCTTTCCAATGATACCAAACATGATCAGGTTTAATGTAAAGAAAAAAAATAATACAAAAAAGCAAATAATTTTTTTTTTAAGACATCAAATGGCTCAGCAGTGAAGTGGTTAAAGAGCTGTGCGGCAGAAGAAGTCGAAACGCTCACCAATAAAACAAGTGTTCGCTGTCAGAAACGTTAAGGTAGCCCGAGTAATGGCGGAAAGACGTTTGGGGCGTAAGGCCGGGCATGTAGCGGATCTCATCTGCAGGAGGAGCACCTCTTGAGGGAAGACACCCGAGTAACAGCAAACACAGTAACAGTAACGACATCAGGAAAGCCAGGGAGGGAATACACCGACCCAAAAATATAAATACAATCAACGCAAAACAGAACGAGCAAATTTACAAAGCCAAGATACCGGGGACTTTCAGCAAAAACGGTTTAGTCACCGCGGAGACCCATCATCTGCAGATCTGACAAGGAACAGCCTCAAAAGAGAAAACCAAAGAGTAACAAACTGCCCGGACACGGACAACATCAATTTATCATGTAATCGCAGCTGAGATCAACGGCCACAACAATGTTACTTTATAGGAGGACCTTAGAAGCACGTGACAGATTATCACTCGATGTACAAAACCACAACGATGGAGTCAGTTTCTCTCTTTTATAGATAATTATACCAAGGTATATGGGAGCGCATAAAAACATATTCACCATATTTTACTGTATATTATCACCAAAATGAATAATTAAAATTAGTCACAGATGAGAGAAAAGGAGACCATTGTGCAGTATATACTGATGGAACGAATAAGCACACACAGCTTATATATGGCATTCACAAACAAGGAGTCTTCAAGACATTAAATGTACACCTTTAAGCCTCTTATGGGGGGCTCCTCCCATACAGCGATTCCTTTTGAGATGCATCAACCATCACAGAAAGAGAGAAGAGGGCACATTGTGTAGAAAGAAAGGCACACTCATGTGTTCTAGAACCTCCTCTATGGGTGGTTCTGTAGTAGTGCCTAGGACCTCTTGTCATATGAGGGGGTCCCATCTCGTAAATCCTGGATTGGTGGATTTGTATCTCTTGTTCATTTGAGGGAACCAAGGAAGGTATGTAGAAGAGGATAAAAGTCTCGCTGACTGCCTCAATGAATATTTTTGTTCAGTCTTTGCAGAAGGAAAGGGACCTCAGTTAGGAGAGAACACTAACGAGACATTTACATATCAGTTTACAGAGGAGGTTCTACAGCAGCTGTCTAAAGTAAAGACAAATAAGTCAATGGGGCCTGATGGGATCCACCCTAAATTATTAAAAGAGCTCAGTGATGTAATAGCAAAACCGTTAGCAAGGATTGGTTAAATAAATCTGTTAATGGGAGTCGTCCCAGAAGACTGGAAATTAGCAAATGTGCCCATTTACAAGAAGGGTAGTAGGGAGGAGTCGGGGGAACTATAGGCCAGTTAGTCTTACGTCAGTAGTGGGGAAATTAATGGAAACCATGTTAAAGGAAAGGATTGTTGAACATCTAAAAACACATAGATTACAGGATCAGAAACAACATGGGTTTACCTCAGGGAGATCATGCCAAACTAATCTTATTTTTGTTAGACACAGGTGGTACAGTAGAAATTGCTTATTTATATTTCAGTAAGGCTTTTGATACTGTTCCGCATAGAAGGCTTATCAATAAATTGCAATCTTTGAGCTTGGATTCCAATATTGTTGAATAGATTGTTGCCTGTCACTCAGCCACTGCCTAGAGGGTTGTGGTAAATGGAGTTTATTCGGTGCAAGGTCTTGTTACCAGTGGGGTACCTCAGGGGTCAGTACTTGGACCCATTCTATTTAATATTTTTGTTAGTGATATTGTAGAAGGTATTAATGGAAAAGTATGTCTTTATGCTGATCAAAGATTTGCAACAGGGTTGACGTTACTGAGGGATCAGCCAAATGATTTAGGTAAACAAAAAATGGTCGGAGCTGTGGCAATTGAGTTTTAATGTGGATAAGTGCAAGATAATGCACCTGGGACGTAAAAACCCAAGGGCTGAATATAGAATATTTGATACAGTCCTAACCTCAACATCTGAGGGTTGGGATTCAGGCTAGGGTCAGCCGAGCGTGATTTCTACGGACTGTACGTCCATGCAGTACGGACATCGTCAGTACGGATGACGCAGTAGTGGTCACACAGTCCGTTTTTTCACTGAAGTTATTTTATGACTGATGGAGGGAAAAATAAATTACAATGAAAAAACATTGTCCGTCAAAAATGCTGGACGTATAAATGCAGTCTGTCTGACCATGCTCCATCACTCACACACAAAGCTATGCAGACATTGTAGACGTGGCGCACTCCGCACGTCCGTTCTAGCAGTATTACGTTCTTGCCTAACCTGCGTCCGTTTGCAGCGTCCGTCATGCGTCCGCAGTTCAGTGCGGACGTACTTCGTGTGTCAGGCTCCAATGGACTTTCTTTCATGCTATCACGGACGTACTTTTAGGCGCAATCACGGACGTGAACACTACGCTCGTCTGACCCCAGCCTTAGGGGTTATTATTGCAGAGGATCTAAAAAGGTAAGTAGTCAATGTAATAGAGCAGCAGGAAATGCTGGCAGAATGCTTGGAAATGCTAGCAGAATGCTTGGTTGTGTAGGGAGAGGTATTAGCAGTAGGAAAAGGGAAGTGCTCATGCCACTGTACAGAGCACTGGTGAGACCTCACTTGGAGTACTGTGTGCAGTACTGGAGACCGTATCTCCAGAAGGATATAGACATCTTAGAGAGAGTTCAGAGAAGGGCTACTAAAATGGTGTACGGCTTGAAGGAGAAAAGTTACCAGGAAAGGCTTATTGATCTTAACATGTACAGCTTGGAAAAAAGACGAGACTGAGGAGATATGATAGAAACATTTAAATACGTAAAGGGAATCCACAAGGTAGAGGAAGGGAGTATATTTAAACGGAAACAAAGTAGCAAAACAAGAGGACATACAGGGTTATCCAAAGAGATTCGAAAAGTCACTGCACGTTCGGTGACTTTTCGTTCTCTTCAATTCGGTTCCTTTTGCCGATTGCTGAATACACCGCAGGGTCACCGAAAATGCAAACAGCACAGGGTCCCCGAATTGCAGGGAAAAGCTTCCGCAAACCTGACGAAAACTAACCGAATGCAGGCTGAAACCAAGCAAAAACATCTGGATTAACCTTCGAAAAAGCCGAACAGGAGCCAAATCACACAGAGCCGAAGCAGCTGTGACAGAGGAGGCAGTGAATAAATTAGCAAAACCATTTGTATGAATCTGGGAAAATGAAACGCTGTTTGTCTGAAATTTTCACAGGAGGTCCAGGGAATAAGTAAACTGAAAAAAAAAAAATAAAAATGCTTAAAGTATCCTAAAAAAAAAAAAAAAATCTATAGACTTTTTGCTGCAGAATTTTATAATGAACGGTTTATTAGATATTGAATTAAAACGGGAATATTTTTAACATTGAAGCCTATGGGATTCGCCTGAATAAACATGTCGAATTAAACCACCGAATGGCAGGGCATTAGGGGAACCTTTCACTGCTGGTTTGTGTTCTCTGAATAGCCGAAGCATTGCTTCTCTATGGGGATTTCATTGCCCTTGAACAGGAACCGAACAGGCACCGTATGTGCAGGCAATTCGCCAGGATTTGGCGAATTGCCTGCTCTCTGGATAGCCAAATGGTCAGGAAAGGTAACCGAACACTGATTTTCAGCGTTCGGTTACCTTTCTCAAGCAATTCCGATCTCTTTGGATAACCCTGACAGTCTTAGATTAGAGGGGCAAAGGTTTAAAAGTAACATCAGGAAGCATTATTTTACTGAGAGGGTGGTGGATACATGGAACAGTCTTCCAGTTGAAGTGGTAGAGGTCAAAACAGTAATTGAGTTTAAACAGGCATGGGATAGGCATAAGGCTATCCTAAACAAAAGATATCCAGGTAAAGTATCCATGTAATTGGGCAGACTAGACGGGCCGAAAGAAAAATGTCAGCAGATAAGAACCTATGTTTAAGTTTGGTAGGAGGAAATTTTTTATTTTTTTTTAAAAAGATTGCATATAAATTGCATTTCGCCAGCTACTGCAGGCCTTAAACGGGTAAGGATAAAGAAACCCGATTGCTAAAGCCTGCAGTAGCTGGCAAAACTCGTCTGTTTATATGCAATAAATCTTAGTTTCCCCATCGTATTTATTTTTTCCTCCTACCAAACCTTGTTGTTTCCCTCAAATGAACGAGAGATACAAATCCACCATTGAGGTTTGCAGAACTTGGATCTAATCAGGATTTACGAGGTGGGACCCCCTCAGATTACAAGAGATCCTAGGCGCTACTACAGAACCACCCATCGGTTCTAGAACATGCGAGTGTGCCTTTCTACACAATGTGCCCTGAGATACAACCATCACAGAAAACGGAATCGCTGTATGGGAGGAGTCCCCCATAAGAGACTTCAAGACACTAAATGTACGCCTTTAAGACTCCTTGTTTGTGAGTCCCATATATAAAGCTGTGTGTGCGCTTATTCATTCCATCAGTATATATACTGCGCAATGGTCTCCTTTTCGCTTTTTTTTATAGCATTTCACAGACTATTCATATGGTGTGAATATTCACCATATTTTACGCGCTCCCATAAACCTTTGTATAATATCTGTTAGGAGGCGTGGAGGATACACTTACCTGGTGAGCTGCAATCTATATCGATCTATTACATCCAGCGCCTATACACACTCACCTTTCAGGTTTTTTTTTTTCCTTCTCTTCCAGAGTTAAAAAAAAAAATTAAGTTCTGGCTAAAAGTATAAAACCCTTAATATGTTGGTAAGCTTTTTTGATCCAGGGAGGAATCGGATACCAGCAAGGAATTGTTTTCCCAGTGTGTTGCATATTTGCAAGCGCTTCAGACTGGGTTTTTTGCCTTCTTTTGGATCAACAGCAGGCGGCAACGGACACCATTTAGGCCTTGATGTTAAAGCGCTATAACAAACACCCAGAGTGCACTGCGTAGCATCCTGTGTGCGTGATGACGGGACGTCAGACGCAGCGCATGTAACATCACGTTGACGCACAGAAGTTTTTTTTGGTCTGGCTGACTGTACCTGTCATTTAATTTCCACATCTTTTTTTCTACATTTGTCAAGAGAAAAAAAACCCACAAGACACTTTAAGAAAAATAAAGTTAATTTAATTCTCATTATTGGGACAGGTTTGAGAATGCAAAACTTGGACAAGTGATGACACAACCCGGAGCTCATGTACCGGAAGGAGGCAGATCACTGTCACATGAAGGTTATCACTCAGGGGACCAATCGGTAGCTGGGATCTTATCAAATGGACCAAGAGAGTTTTACAGAAAGATGAGATTAATAGATGGAAATCTAGGCTTGTTTCAAATCACATGTAATGATAGATGTCAAGTGAGGACACCACTTCCCCACCCCTCAAGATAAAGCTTGCCCTCAGATCACCGTCAAAAGTCCAAATAAAAAGTACATAGTTTGCCACATGAGAGCATGCAGGCAATTAATCCATCAGGTTTCCTGGAGAACAGCTTCAGATCCCCCAAATAAATCCTGTGCAGAGAGACGGGCGACGGCTAGAAAGGTGCATTCTGGATGTAGCGGCTGAACATTGTGAAGGCGGCAACGGGTTTGTCTGTGGGCACCATGTGACCGGCACCCTGTGAAAAAAAAAATATATAAAAACCAGGATATATTATACTAAAATATAAAAAAACATTCACATATTAGAAAAGCGTAAAAACACAAAACAAACCATCCCTTCTATAAAAATAAAACCACAAGCTGCATTAATATATAATCTCCAGATTCCATTTTACCATGTACCAAAACCTCTGCAAAAGTTCTTAAATACCGTAGATAAGGCTACATGAGGTCTATTGTTCTCCAAGCTTCACGAGATAGGGAAATTAAGACTTCTAATCTACCCCGGTGATGTCCTTTGAATACATCCCACACAATACAATGTGAGTCGGTGGCAGACCCATTCACTCCATTCTATGGCCTAAGCCACACAGTGAGGAGCAAGGGAGTTAAAAGATGGGGGGGGGGGCAGTTTACAACAATGGATGTACCCAGCGACACAGTATGAGATTTTAACAAACGGGAATTTTTTTTTTTTTTCTTTCTCTAATCTAAAAAAAGTGCCCCTTTAAACATTAAAATGAGGGTTACATTGCATTTCCTCATGTGAAACAGAACAGACTAGTCACATTCATAAAGCCACTTGCAAACGAGGACGCTGGACCAAGTAATAGCATTTTCCCCTCCCCGTACCTTAATTGTAAGGAAGGTCAAGTTAGAGAATTCCTTCACGAAGCCACCGATCTGCTGTATGTTGCCATCGTTGTAGAGCCACTGCCGACGTTGTACCAGCAGCTGAAGACACATTTATGTTAGCATATGTCTCTACCAAGGTGTAAACACAGCAAGGACAGAAAGCATGCGATAAACCCCTTTTTAAGTATCACCACCCATGGAAAGACCTATGTACAGGATGGGCATGTATAGAACGATCCAACATAGCCAGCGGATTACACACACTTCAGCATGACAAGACACTAGAATTTGAGGTGCGCTTCCAAAAAGCTGAAAGCAATGGTGGAGGAGGCAAGGTGCGCTCCTATCTAGACAAAACAGGCCAGTGTGTGCGCGTGAGGAATCCAGAACATGCATACACTGCAAGAAAGAGCGTCCTGGCACTACATATAGGTCTGCGAGGTGTCACGGGGATAGGGATGCATGAGAGCGCGATCGATATAGGAACCTTAATTAATCCAGGCCATTTGAAGCCTTGGTGGGATGAAGGTGGCCCCTAGAAAACGTGGGGGCTGGAGCCTAGAAAGAACCCGTCTATAAAAGTTTTAAGTTGGCCTCCTGGTCTAGAACCGAGGATCAACAATTTTGGTGAACATAAAAATACAACTGTCACCTACCTTTTGTCCTAGTGAATCTACGAACCACTGGTCCCCCAAGAAGTTGCACGCCATGTCCACATCTCCATTATACACCAGGACACGGTATTTCTGCAAGAAAGTAACATTGACCGTTACATTCAGTATCAGTTGATGCTTTTGATTTGATGAGCTGCCACTTCCTTCATCCCAGGTCTCACCATGGCAGACAGCAGCTTCAGGTAGTGATCTTTCATGCTCTGATACACACGACCATAAGCGCGATAAACATCAAAGCTGTGGGAACAAAATAGATGTTAGGAATATTATTCTTTGTTATCAGCCTGGAAACCTTCCTCTAATGCACAAGTAATCTAGTGGTGGTGTTCCTTTTTAACCCTTTCACTGCTGGGGAGGTGTTGGGAATGTCCTCATTGACTAAGGAAAGATCAGGGTTCAAAGGAACCCCCTATATCTCCCAACTCTTTGTAGCTAGCAGGGTCATATTTGGTATCATTAGAGAGGCCATAGCATGGCCTTTCCAATGATACTTTAAACATGGTCATGTTTGGTATTTGAAGGAAAAAAAAAATCATTTTTCCTTTAAGACGTGAAATGGCTCAGCAGTGAAGGGGTTAACAAACATGCTATGGTTCCCCCCCCCTTTTTTTTTTAAAACAAGCAAAGTTAATTTCCTTTTTGTGGGCCCCTGTGTGCCCCCCTCCCCATGTAAGACCTACAAATTATGTGTATATATTATAAAAGGTTTTACTGCTGTGGTTTACCTTGACCAGTCACGGGTCAGTGGAGTGAAGGTTTAGAGAAGGCTGCAGGAGGTCTATTGTTCTCTGGGCTAACCGTGATAAGAGATGGCAGCTGAACGATGAGACCGTGAGCTTAAAAGACTTCTAGTTTACCCCGGTGATGTCCTTTGAATACATCCCACACAACACAATGATGTGAGTCAGTGACTGTCCCATTCACTCCATTCTATGGCCAAATCCAGAGGAGCAAGTGATGGAAAGATACAGAGGGGGGGGGGGGGGCGCGGCGCAGTTTACTAAAGAATCACACAACGGATGCACCCTGGGACAGCAAAAAAAAAAAAAAAAAAAAATCTTATATCACTTTTTTTAAGTGGACGCGGCCCCTACGCGCAACCCGACACGTTTATAGGTTTCATCCCAATATCCTCACCTGCAGACCTCCCACTGCTGAACGCCGGGAGGGATGTTCAGAGCTTTCCTCACGTAAGCGTTGTTCAGGAAGGTGCTGGAGGCTGTGCTGTTAACACAAGGAGGATCCATCCGCACGGGTTTCTGAACAACTGCCAGAGCTAGCATCTTCTGCAGAGCAAAAAATAAAGTCACAAAAAAAGGGTATTTAAAAGAGGTGTTCGCCATAATAAAAAAGATACCACATGGAGCAAAAGAAAAATTTTTAATACATCGACTGAGGCTCCTATTGCTTCTCTTTCTTGCTTTATTAAACATAGCAGCAAGTGGCAACTAGCAAGAACTTGGAAATATGAAGCATTTATATTGAAATAAAGAGAAAAACACATAACAGGTATATGGTATCTTCCGACACCCCTTCACTCCTTTGGATCGGTCCTCCTTCCTGTCAGCACATCAAACCCGGTCAACATCCCTACTTCCCTCTTAAATATAGGTAAAATGTCAGAGGAAAAGGTTTATCATATTTATTGATTTATGGTTAGGTATTATAGTTATTTAGCAGGCACCCGGCTCTAACCGTGGGTCCGTGTTCGTTTCGATTGCCTGTATTCACGAGACGCTGCACGCGCTCGCTGATTGGGTGGGCGGGGCCCCTGCTAGGTCCGTGTACGCGGGGATTTCCCAGCGCCAGAGTCTCTGATCACCAGCGGCATGCCACGAGGCAAAACCCCGCAGCGCCCAGCCTCCCCGGCGGAGGACTCTGAGCACTCTTCAGAGGACAGTTTGGGTGAGCAGCAACAAAAGCCTAATACAGGCACAGATGGCTCCTTCCCAACCTGCCACGCTTGATCCATATATGCAGGAGTCTATTGACTCAGCAGATTTCACTCGCTCCCTTACAAGAGATGGCTGAGAATCGCCACAATGATGACCCGCCACTGGCGGCTATTGATAAGGGCGATATACTCACTGCGGCGAGGCCCCCCCGAGACCTCCCCGGCCACCACCATGGGGAAACTGAGACATGCACGACACGAGGGGCTGGCATCCCTGCAAAAATTGCAGGACACGTGCACCCATCCCCTACCACTGCAACCCGGAAACGGGCTTCTGCACACACGGTGTGACAGCGCACACCAAAAAAGGTTAAAGTTACTACCGTATCCAACCCTGACACAGCTGTTGTCCCTGCTCCGCTTCAGGACACCAACCTGGATTCGGAGGAGGATACCAATAGCGATGCCATAGATGTGTATGCCTCAGATGAGGATTTTACTGAGACCTCAATAGAGATGGATTCAAAAGCCCGCCCAGGCATTATTTACGACCCATTGGGTAACCCCTTTTTTGTCCAGAGGACCTTTCCATCCACGGTCTGCCGAAATGGTCCCCACTACCCCATGTGGAACAATGGGTGGACGCACAGCCCTAGATAAGGCTACTAGGAACCGCATGAAGGTGGAATTCCCTCGCCCCACCACGAGCGAGAAAACTTGTTTAACCCCGACGTGGATAAAGCCTTCGTGGACTTTGTCACACCTAAAAGGATGGATTCCCAACAAAGGCATAGACCATGCATTTAGGGTTTGCCAAGTTAAATTACTGTACACCATGGGTCCTTTGGTTAAGTTGCTGGATACAGCAGAACAGGCAAAATTATCTGGTGACCTCATGGACCCCGTTCAAGTTACCAGCTGGGCCCAGAGGTCGCTCAGTTTCATAGGTAATGCTAACAGGTCTTGCTTCCGAAAGGCATAAATGCACTCTCTTGAAAATGGGTGGCTGGCATAGCTGACCATGAATTAGGTGCTACAGCTAATGGAGTGTTATTCGGCAAAGGTTTTTTGAAGGACATGAATGAATATTCCGGTGCATTCAACACGATGGACCGTGTATCCAACACACTAAAAAAAGGTGTTTTCCGGGGGTTTTCCCACGGGCCGGTGGATATCGGGGCCGAGCTACCGGCCATGCAAAACCCATCTTCTCTGGTCCCACAGGAGTCAACCCCTCCACGACCGCTGCTCCTACACTGTTCATGGCTGTTGTGTGGCAGGATTCCGGGGTGCCAGAGGTGGTCATTCTTCCTCGACCTTCAGACACGCAGGTAATTTCACACCTCATTACACCCGTCTACAACCAAGGTTGGGGGGGGGGGGGGGTTTGTTTAAAATATTTTCACACCGCATGGTGTCACATTACATTGGACCCTTGGGTCCAATACTGTACAAGGGTTTGTTCTGGAGTTCTCCCCCGCTCCAGATGACGATTCCCCACCCTCTCCCCTTTATGGGGGAGGGGAGGACGTTAGTGGAGCGGGAGATCTCGGAGCTGTACCAAAAGAGAGCCATAGAACGGGTTTCCACAGGGGACCTCAGGTTTTCTGAGCAACTTGTTCTTGGTTCCCAAGAACGAGGGAGGCGTCAGTCCAGTCAACCTCAGAGTTGAATGGGACGGTGGTCTACCGTCACTTCCAGATGGAGGGCATGCTCAAAGATATCTTGAGACCCCGCGATTGGTTGGCAAAGGTGGGTCTCAAAAGACGCATATCTGACCATCCTGATTGCCAGGGAATCGTGGGATTTCCTCTAGTGCCGCTGGGGTCCAGACCTCTGGAGATTTCGTTGCCCGCCTTTCGGCCTGTCTTCCACCCCTTGGTGCTTTACCAAGGTACTGAAACCAGTCGTGGCATGGCTACGCGCCAAAAGGAGTCCGTCTCATTGTATACCTGGACGACGTATTGTTAATGGCCTTGGAGAGTCTACTATGTCTCCAGGTGCGATGGACGGTCGACCTCTTTCAGTCTCTGGGATTCCTTGTGAACCAGGAGAAAAAAAAAACCCGATTCTCCGTCTCAAACCCTAGAATTCCTGGGATTCGGGGTGGACAGTACCTTGATGTCTGTGTTCCTCTGCCCAAATGTCGATTGATTTTATGCAAAGTCCGATCCCTTTTGGGGGCTCAGGCTCCATCATTACGGGATCTGACTCGCCTGATCGGCCTTTTGGCGGTGACACCAGCCCCCCTACACTATCGGGCCCTCCAATGCCTGAAGGCCCTTTTTCTCAGGAGGGGTCTTCCCTACACTGCTCAGATCCTCTCTCGGAGAGGCCAGATTAGATCTGGAATGGTGGACCGATCACCTCCACTCCTGCAACGGCAGGCCTATCCTGGTATCGCCCCCGACCATTACAAATGGACTCCAACACTTGTGGGTCAGGTTGGGGTGCTTATTGTGAAGGTTCCTCCACGGGAGGTCGCTGGTCCACTCAGGAACGTCACCTACACATGAACGGCTTGGAACTCTGCACTCCAGAGTTTTCTCAAGGATCACACACAGATCAGTCCTCCTCCAGATGGACAATTTCCCGGCAGTCAGATATATCAACTCGCTGGGCGGTCCTCGATCCCTACTTGACAACAATGGCTTCCCGCCTTTGGGAGTGGTGTTTTCAGACAGGGATCGTGGTCCAAGTGCAGTTTATTCTGGGAATCTCGAAATCAATTCACAGATTGGAACTCGAGACACACAGAAGACTCCAGGCATTGGCGTCTGTGCTCGTCAGTGTTCTCCAATGTGTTGGCCCTGTGGGGGTCGCTTTACGCGGACTTATTCGCCTGCCAGCTCACCCATCTCCCGATCTTCTACAGTTGGCGGCCAGACCCACTGGCCGAGGCAATGGATGCTTTCCTGCAGGATTGGTCCGGGGCCCGCCAGTACGCCTGCCATCTCAACTGATCGCTCGCACTCTGCGACATCTCATGACTCACCCTGTTTTGGCAGAACCAGCATTGGTTCCTGATCCTGTTGGAGCTCCTAGTGGATGTTCCACGTTATCTCCTGGTAGACTCATCCGGGCAGCCTCACCCGCTACTATCCACAGGCCACAGTGTCGGCCTCGCTGGTATTGGGACGCCTGGGGGAGCCAGAGGGATTTCGGAACGGACTACTGCACTCCTACGCCATGCGTGGGCCCCAGGTACTAGATCCTGCTATAAATCAGCTTGGCTCACCTTGCATCATTGGGGTCTGTCAAGGGATCAAGATCCCTTCCAGGCCCCTTTGAGCTTCGTGTTGGACTTCCTTACAGAAATCTTTGATCAAGGCAAAGCTTATTGCACGCTTAATGTTTATAGATCTGCTCTATCGGCCTATCATGTGGGCTTCCATGGGACACCTTTAGGCAAACACCCCGTTGGTCTGTCGTCTACTTAAGGGTATCAGAGCTGACCGTCCCCCGTTGCCACGGTATACAACAACTTGGGATGTGACCCTGTTACTGACTTTTCTAGAACAATGGCCCTCTAACCAGGTTCTGACCTTGGGTCAGCTTTCTGCTAAAATTATTAGCCCTTTTATGCTTGATCTCTTGCAAACGGGTAGCAGATGTCAGGGCGTTGGATTTCAATGCACGTTCCTTCGTGCCTGAGGGTGTGCGCTTTGACATCTCCCGCCGTACTAAGACGGCCATTTCGGTGTTTTATGTCTTTAGGGATACGAATCCCTACAGCTTCGCGCTGGGGTCCAGGGGTTTCTCTTCATTTCCTTTAAATCTTTCGCCCCGGTAGGTACGACCACTCTTGCACGCTGGCTTTTGTGTTTAACCGGCGTTGATACCTCTGTTGGGCACCCATTCGATTCGCAGTGCTGTGGCGTCTTCTGCTGTGTCGGTTGGAGGACTTATTACGATCAGCTGACTGGTCCAGGGAGTCCACCTTCCGATCCGTTTATTTAATCCTGTTCATCCGCAGTTGTGGGTTAGCTTTGAACAAGCAATAGGAGCATCAGTCGATGTATTAAAATTATAGAATTTAGCCAAGTATGACAATAAGTTAGAATTTTAATAATAAGACTGAGGCGAGTATTGCCCACCACTCCCACCGCTATTGTGGTTTATTGTATTACTGGGTCTGTGGATCCAATATCCGCCACTCGGTCTTCTTTTTCCTCAGCCCTCATGAAGATTTTCCTGTTATCCGGTGGATTGCCCTTTGGGTTCCCTACACACATCACCTCGTACAGCAAAGAAAGAGGAAGTAGGAGGGATGTTGACCGGGTTTGATGGGCTCTGACAGGAAGGAGGACCGATCCAAAGGAGTGAAGGGGTGTCGGAAGATACCATATATACCTGTTATGTGTTGCTCTTTATTTCAATATAAATGCTTCATATTTCCAAGTTCTTCCTAGTTGCCACTTGCTGCCAGGTTTAATAAAGCAAGAAAGAAGCAATACTCGCCTCAGTCTTATTAAAATTCTAACTTCGCTAAATTCTAAAATTAACCGGGTCCAGAGGCCTGAATTGAGCACCAGGCTCGGACAGCCTCCAGTCCCAGGTTTCAGCTGAAGACAAATTTTTCGGACGATAAATTTCAGCGGCTGAAATGTCGGTGCATCCCTAACAGTGAAGCAGGCGTGAAGGGTCTTTACTGCACAAGGTTTCCATAGCAGACCGAGTCTGCTCGTTTCTTCATAAGAGCTTGGACCACACATCTGGAGACAACTGTCCAGGGCAGACTTCGTGGGGGCAATGCAACTACGCCATGTCGCGCGGCCATGGTTGAATGACAGCCTTGTTTAGGAGAGGATAGCTGTCCAACTCCTTTTATTTCTCCTACGCAGCTGGTTCTGCTTATGTGTTACAAACTAGGGGTTAATCATTCATCTGACTGACAAAACAGCAACTGTCGTTTACTTGTCTCCGGCTTGTGGACCAGTCCTGAACCTGTTCCAGTGTCCGTCCCCTCTCTCCAGTCAAGCAGATCCACAGCGTGTTGCATAAATTGCCCAAGTGCCCTGTATCTGTCCCCAAACACAGCTTCGTGCAGGGAAGATAGATCTATCTATTATATAATGAACATATGGGAAACAAGAGGTGGTAGTAAAATGACAACGGAATACATGAGGGGGTTATTCAGAGCATCGAAACGGTGCCCTCATTCACCACAGGGTCGCCAAAAGCTGAACGCAGCCAAGAGTAAGGCTGGTGCCAAATAGCGATCTGGTCCCCAAGGGGTTAAAGCCAGGTACCGTTTGGAAGGTCAGGCTGTGCCCTTACAAACCATGCCTGGCTTTGAATGCTGCCCCAAACTGAAGGGGAGGAAAGGACCTCCCCTGAACTCGGGGAGCACCTGCAATAGATATCGCGCTGCTGCGATGACATTAGTGCCTGCAGCGGTCCTGGATGTTGGACATCAAGGATGTCAGCCTGCACCCGGGGGGGGGGGGCCCAGCGATCAGCCGTCAGCGTTGGCTGCGGAGGACGTACTAACTGCGGCTGGACGCGCTCAGCGCGTCCTCTGCAACGAAGCGGTTAAACCTGTCCAACTGCAGCATGGAAAAACTGGAGATGTCCAAGTAGATTAACCGTTACTTCTCTATGGGAAGGTCACTGCTGCTGAATTGCGGTTATCTGCACTGTATTTTGCCAATATTTGGTGAATTGCCAGCTTTTAGAATAGCTGAAAATGCACTGTATGGTGAAAGTCACTGTTCGCTGCAATTTTGCCCTTATTGAATAACCCCCTATGGTCTACATTAGGGGGATTTGATTTCCATCACGAAATAGAAACCTGATCAGTTACATAATAGACAAGATTAGCAAATAAACACTGACTCTAATAAAGGGTAAACAACGACAGACAGCAAGAACAATAGGTCTCCATTAGATTAGATTACTTATATTCTAAAACCGTTTAGTTTGCATATGTATTAACATTAACCCTTGTATGCCCATTGGTCCATGGTGCCTTGGCAGAAGGCCAGCATGCATACTTCAAGCACAGAGGCCATGTATAGTGTGGGAAAGGGCACAAAGACGGATTGAGCTTTGATTACAAAGCCTTTCTGCTTACAAGAGCTGATGCCAGATTTAAGGCAAGTGGCCACAGATTTCCATTTGTTCATTCCATAACAATGAACAGTACTACCGTATGAAAATGTTACAGCATTTTTACTTTCCACATCTGCTCAAAACCTTTGCATGGGAGGGCGAATATACAAAGAAAACGTATTGTCGAGGGTGAAACCACTCACTTTATGCCAATGAGGAAACGCTTTAGGTGACAGCATCCCATGATGATACAGTGTAACGTGGTCTCCATTGTCCCTGGAAGGAAGAAGTTTAACAAGTGATACGCACGACTTTGCGCAGTTAAACAGTGACACGTGGACCGAAAGGACTTACTTAACCTCCCCGGGTGCACCCCCAGCGCATGCTTCATAGAGATTGTATATATTCAGACCTGTGCTGTACACATCATGCATCGCCTCCTGAACCTGCATACACAGGACAGAAAACAAAGAACCTTATATAGTGAACAAAAACTGAGGGCAACATTAAATTTATGGTGTAATCCAGACATCGACCCTTTGCTCATGGTGCCGGGGGGGGGGGGGGGGGCTGCAGAAATGATTGTCAGGGGCTGCTGCAACTCAAGCAGGAGTGACAGCATCTGATTTGCATATGGTGAGGTCTACTCTAATTTTACCATCAAGCCAAAACCCACTGTACGACAAGTCACTAGTGCTGCACCCCCCCCCCCCCTCTGTATTCTGGAACATTGTTACACTGCGCAGCTTTTCTAATTCTGAATCTATAAATAATCATGGTCTTTTACGGTAGGAGGGAGTTTGAATGAATCTGACACTTACACGTAATGAGCAGTTCCCATCAGGATTATTGTAGAACTGACAGTTGCCACCTGCACAGCAGTATTTTTGCAAATCAGTCCAAAGCCTGCAATAAAGAAAGAAAAAGGCAGAGAAGGTGGGGAGGGAGAAAAAATAAATTGTATTCAGAGATGTTTAACACACTTAGGAATCTACCCCCTAGAATTGTTTCTATAGAGACAACGTACAAAATTCAGTTTTTTCCCAGCGTGGCAGAGCGTGATAGACAAGAACTGGTGTATGCAAGTTACATTGCATAGACTTCCACACTTAAAAAAGGATAAGCGTCACTCCATGCAGCCTGGCCACTTTTGGTCAGGATGTGTAGAGTGCCTCCACTGCTGTATGAAAGAGTGACACCATTTGTTACCCACTGGCAGAGAGACTCCATGAGAATGTGACAGATTCCTTACAGGGACACACACTTTGTACAGGTCAGGACTAAGACGGGAGAGGGGGGTTGGTCAAGCAAGTGTACTCAGTGCATCTGTGTGACCCCCTCCCAGCATTACGATGGCTTGAAGGGGAGGGTCACACGGTGTAACAGTATCACTTTCAACTGGGAGGGTTTTGGCACGTTCAGTGTAACGCTAGGACGGATGTGCAACATGTCAAGAAAGTGATCATCCAGAGGAGGTTCATGTTTTTTGTAGGACTGAGCACGTGCCAATGTGCACTCAGTAAGGTGGCCACAAGGGGGGGGGGGCCGAGCGGAAAGAACACCAGTTCTCACAGATGCTCTCTGGCTAGTGACCCGGGCCTTATAGTCTAGGCCAGAGCCCACCCTGCATTACACTGTCCTTTGTTTCTAAAAAGGAGTGTGGGGGGAAAATATTATTTGGCTCCAATGGTGGAAGCGGGCATGCACCTAGCATGAATGGGAACCAAGTTAATAGAGCAAACAGCTTACTTTCCGTGAAAGACCATTAGGAAGCGTTTATAAAACACAAAGCCTTCACTTACTGGCTGCCCAGTATGCCGTGATAGTACGCGAAGAAAATGAGTGAATTGTCGTTGCCTTCGTAGCTGCTCAGTCCGTTTCCCACTGCGATCCCCTGAAATTAAACAGCAAAGGGTTAACTAAAAATGTTTAATACATGCACAAATCTGATTCAGCAGTAGACAAAGCACAGCCATTGCTTGCAGAAGTTTTACTTTGACATTCACAGGGTTATTCAAAGAGAATCGAAAAGTCACTGCACGTTCGGTGACTTTTTGTTCTCTTCAATGCGGCGATCCTGCAGGGTATCCAGCAAGCACCACAGGGCTGTTACAGTGCAGGGAAAAGCCGAACTCGCAGCAAAACCCAGGTGAATGCACACCGAAACCTGTAAAACATCTGGATTAACCCCCGCCGGAGAAATCTGAGCAGGAGCCGATCAGAGCAGACACCGGGAAAACCTGACACCGCAGACGCATGCAGTAAGAGAAAAAATAAAGTTTGCTTGAATGTTTGAAAAGTGAAACGCTGTTTGCAAAGAAACTACTGAGCGAAAATGACTGAAATTTACATATGATCCAATGAATAATAAAAAAGGGCTGTTACAGAAAAGAAAATTCTGAAATGCTTAAAAATACACAAGAAAAAAGATCTATGAAGAGACTTTTTATTGCAGAAAACAAACAATTAGATATTGAATTAAAACAGGAATATTTTTAACATTGAAGCCTATCGAATGAAACCACCGAATGGCAGGGCATTTCGGTAACTTTTCCCTGCTGGTTTTTGTTCTCTGAATAGCCAAAGCATTGCTTCTCTATGGGGATTCACTGCCCTCGAACAGGCACCGTATGTGCAGGCAATTCGCCAACATTTGGTGAACTGCCTGCTCTCTGAATAGCCGAATGGCCAGGAAAGGTAACTGTATGCTGAATTTCACTGTTCTGTTGCCAGCAATTCAGAGCTCTTTGAATAACCCTGTCAGTTACAGCAATCAAAGGCATTTCTGTCTTTTCGCAACAGCTGAAGTTACTGAAATATTATATATCTCTGGGAAGTGAAGGGGTTAAGCATAGATTTCATTTGAAGAATAATTGTGTGATTTACAGCACAAAATATTAGGGGAGGTAATGTTCATAGGTGCCTGTGCATGGCTTGTTTCAGATTAGTTGTGGATCCACCCAGTGCTCCTCATCTTTACCTTTAGTTTTATTGCAGGATCTTGTGACACCTCTACAGCCAGGGACGGGACGTACACCCCGCCATAGCTCTCTCCTGTGATGTAAAAGTCATTGCCACTGAATTCAGGGAATAGTCGGAAAAACTCCTTCAATGCCAGGTAGTTATTGTGCGCAACCTGCAAGAAATAAAAAAAAAAAAAAAAAAAAAATCAAGTTACACCTTCCTGTAAGCAAAGGGTGCAGCCAGGAGTGAAAGTGTTCAGTGGGGTCATAACTATGTACAGATACTACATAGTTGCAGAAGAGGACGAGAAAAACACCACTGCCTCGTGACAAGCAGCATTAACCCCTTCACTGCTGAGCCATTTCAGGTAAAAAAAAAAAAAAAAAAACCCTTTTATTAGTTATTTTTTTTTCTTTAAACATGGTCATGTTTGGTATCATCGGAAAGGCCATACTCTGGCCTTTCTAATGATACCAAACATGACCCTGCTAGCTGAAAACAGTCGGGAGATACCGGGGTTCAAATTAACCCCCATCTTTCCTTAGGAGTCAATAAGGACGTTCCCCACACGTCCTCAGCAGTGAAAGGGTTAATGCCACACAGAATACTAAAGCGGGGGGGGGGAAAGAGAACGGTGGTCACGCATAAACTAACATCAAGTATGAAAACATGAAGAAAATGGGGATTTAAGAGCAACTGGGTGAACATTGGACAATACCTCTGTATCATTTGTTTGATAGTTTTTGTCATCAGAATAAGAGAAGCCGACGCCTGCCGGAGCCTCCAGGTACAGAACACTTGCAATCTAGAAAAAGAAAGTCAATACAATGTAACGAGTCATAACAAGATACAGGAGCAAAACAGTAACACTTTAGACATTTACCTTGTTCCAGGAGTAAGGATTGTATTCCAGCGTTATACCGTCTGACTGGATCTGAGAAAAGGGCGAGAAGGGAGAATTATTATTTTTTTAAACCACACCGTTAAATATGCAATAAGACGATGCTTTGTGAAGAGGAAGCTGTCAGTGGCACAAACCAGAAACGGGCCGTGTTCTGTCAGGAGTCCGTCCAAAGAGCTGCACCCCGGGCCGCCGTTCATCCACAAGACAAGAGGACTGGTGGCTGGATTCTTCTCACATGCAACAAACCTGGGAAAAGAAATAAAGATACACCCATTACAAAGTCACACAATTTAGAACTTCTGCTAATAAACATTGTTAAGAGATAAGAATTTAGTTTGCAAGCCTGTCACAGCATCAAATTAACCCCTTGCAGACAGGCCCTACGGTAAAAGAACAAGGGATGCGGTTAATCACCAACCTCTGAAATTGCCAGTGAATTTCACTATAGATGCAACTTGTGTATTCACAACTGTCAGTACACAGAACGCAGGTGAATTGACAGTGAAAAAGTGCAATTCCACAAAATTGTCCCATTGAGAACCAGCGATTTCTCTAGTGACAGTCACAGGTTAATCGAAACACTGTTACAAGCATTTACAAAGCGCCAACAAGCTCGGTAGCTCTGTAAAAAAAAGGCACGAGGGGTGACACAGTAGGTGAGGGTGAATAGAGTACAAGAAGTAATGGGGCGTGTGGGAAGAAGGAGCAAGAAATTAACGAGCGAGCTGATCGGTTTTCAGAGACTTCTTGAAGGACTCGAGAGACAGGAGCGTCTGATGATGCAGGGAGGGAGTTCCATAGAAAGGGGCAGCTCTGGAGAAGTCCTGAAAGGCGGGAGTTGGGGGTACAAGGAGCTGATAAATCTGGTAATTTTCCAGTGCAATTTGGCAAATTATAAACAGCAGAGGCGTCCAATAGGTTTCAGTGTACAGAATTGAATCAGTTTAGTTTTTAATGAGCTTTTTGTACTTAACCCCCTGAGGACCAATGACATACAGTGTACATCCTGAGCAAAACTCCCGTTAAGGACATACCATGTACATCATTGGTCCTCTAACCCCCTCCTCTCTAGCCAGGGTCCCACGTTGGACTGACTTCCTTGATAAACAGACCAATGGTTTTATGGGGCCCAGCAGTCATTGCCAGGCGCGATGACATCACTGTCAAGCAGACAAAGCCAGAGAACAAAAATAAAATATAAAAAGCACCGTCTGCCCTTTGGAGGTTACAATACAATAGGACTAAAAAGCAAGTTTAAACATGATGAGCATAAAAAAACGGTTGAAATGGGTTTAGCACACAGATTAAATGGCTCAGCAGTGAAGGGGTTAAAGCAAAAACGTGGAAAATTAGGCATTTCTAAACTCAGCACAAAATTTAAAAACTTTTTAGCTGGGGTCTGTAGATTCTGGGGGGGCGGTCAAAGTTAAAGAAAAAAAAATATAAGGTGGTCCCAGTTGTTTTCATGAATTTATACGATAGGACTTTGTGCGGCGCTGACCCTATGGGATGCGCTCCCTCGCAAGATCAGGCTGTCCCCAAATCTGGCTTCATTTAAACGCTCCCTAAAGGCCCTTATGTTTAGGGAAGCCTACCACCTCACTACGCAAGACATCCGAACGACCCAAAGACAGTCCTGACCTCTCCCTGCGGTCCCTCCCTCATCTAGATTGTAAATTCCCACAGGAATAGGGCCCTCATGTCCTCTTGTATCTGCAGGCAGGAATACTGACCAGCCTCCTGTATGTATTGTAGAATTGGCCTGTCTTTACCCATTAGACAGCGCTACAGAATGTGTTGGCGCTTAATAAAATGATGGAAATAGGGGCATCTTTGGAAAGTCCATTTAATGAACACACGTCAGATTTTGCAGATCACCTTGGGAGGAAATGCAGACTGAATCCTGCAATCACATCCCCGGTGCTGTGCTTCACATATCCTGCAAACCTGTCCTGTTAGGGGGACCCGAGGACAAGTTTGGGAAACACTATTAGGAGAAAACCATTTTACACGTCAGTGGAATTCAGAGGCAATTTCATGGCTTTTTACAGACACCCAGCAACGGCTTCGGGGCTCCATTTTTTGGCAATCTGGAATCACCGAAAGGAGACGAGATACATAGTATTGAAATTGCGTTTTGGTTTTTCTGCTTTGTGACAAGACCTAGTGCCTGCCCTTATGGGGTCAACTCAGGATCCCTCCTGGAGACCCCCGTGATGAAACACTTGTAACAGAGTGGACTGTTTGCCTGGAGGGTTGTCGGCCTTTAAAACAACGTGTATTATAAAAGCAATTATGGGAGGTGCAATTTGGGCCTATTTTTTTCCTTAAGAAGCACACGGCCATTATGCTTCGTACAGGAACAGCCCTGCCTCCTGTATAAAACACACCAACACGCAAACAAACATTTTACATGAAATCACAACAGGATGTGAGGAGCTAGACACCACGAAGCTTACCAGTAGTGAAGGTGTTTGCCGCCTGTCACATTCAGAAAACCAGAATAGTGCTGGAATGAAGGCTGCTTAGCGAGTCCAGGCATGTAGATCACCTCATCTCCTGACGGGGCGGCCTCCACCAGCACCGATCCAAGCAGCAATCCACACAGCAGGACTACAGCCATCTGTTAGATTATACATACACAACACCATTATAAAAAAACATAACAAGAAGCCAGTCTTAGGGTTTGGCTTGTGCAAGTGTAAAAATCATAATAAATCACAAGTCAGATCGTCAGGATGCGGATTATTCCAAGCGATCGCCCGGTTAACCAGCCCTGCGCAAATTATGCATAACGAGCTGCACACCCAATCAGTGAATCATGCTCATTAATGGAGGAGAAACCATAAACCACCTATCAAATAATGACTGATTTGGCGTACGGTAGGGACGTCATGTCAGCAGGGGTTTTTCTTAAGGCCTCGTTCACACTGTGCGATTTATCACGCAGAATTTTCCGCAAAATTGTAGCAAAATCCACGCTATGTAGCATCTCCAATGGAGCCGTTCACATCTTGCCAAGTGATAGAAACATAGAAAAATTTTGGCAGATAAGAACCTTTCGGCCCATCTAGTCTGCCCAATTACATGGATACTTTACCTGGATTTATCTTTTGTTTAGGATAGCCTTATGCCTATCCCATGCCTGCATAAATTCAATTACTGTTTTGGCCTCTACCACTTCTACTGGAAGACTGTTCCATGTATCCACCACCCTCTCAGTAAAATAATGCTTTCTGATGTTACTTTTAAACCTTTGCCCCTCTAATCTAAGACTATGTCCTCTTGTTTTGCTACTTTGTTTCCTTTTAAATATACTCCCTTCCTCTACCTTGTGGATTCCCTTTACGTATTTAAATGTTTCTATCATATCTCCTCTGTCTCGTCTTTTTTCCAAGCTGTATATGTTAAGATCATTAAGCCTTTCCTGGTAACTTTTCTCCTTCAAGCCGTACACCATTTTAGTAGCCCTTCTCTGAACTCTCTCTAAGATGTCTATATCCTTCTGGAGATACGGTCTCCAGTACTGCACACAGTACTCCAAGTGAGGTCTCACCAGTGCTCTGTACAGTGGCATGAGCACTTCCCTTTTCCTACTGCTAATACCTCTCCCTACACAACCAAGCATTCTGCCAGCATTTCCTGCTGCTCTATTACATTGACTACTTACCCTTAGATCCTCTGAAATAATAACCCCTAAATCCCAACCCTCAGATGTATCAAATATTCTATATTCAGCCCTTGGGTTTTTACATCCCAGGTGCATTATCTTGCACTTATCCACATTAAAACTCAATTGCCACAACTCCGACCATTTTCTTACAGGGTTATCCAAAGAGATCCGAATTGCTTGAGAAAGGTAACCGAACGCTGAAAATCAGTGTTCGGTTACCTTTCCTGACCATTCGGCTATCCAGAGAGCAGGCAATTCGCCAAATCCTGGCGAATTGCCTGCACATACGGTGCCTGTTCGGTTCCTGTTCGAGGGCAGTGAAATCCCCATAGAGAAGCACTGCTTCGGCTATTCAGAGAACACAAACCAGCAGTGAAAGGTTCCCCTAATGCCCTGCCATTCGGTGGTTTAATTCGGCAAATTTATTCAGGAGAATCCCATAGGCTTCAATGTTAAAAATATTCCCGTTTTAATTCAATATCTAATAAACCGTTCATTATAAAATTCTGCAGCAAAAAGTCTCTTTATTCATTGATTTTTAGGATACTTTAAGCATTTTTCAGATTTTTTTTTTTTTTTTTTTTTAGTTTACTTATTTTTTTTGTAACAGCCCTCTTTATTATCATTCCCTGGACCTCCTGTGAAAATTTCAGACATTTTCGCTCAGTAGTTTCTTTGCAAACAGCGTTTCTTTTTCCCAGATTCATACAAATGGTTTTTCTAATTTATTCACTGCCTCCTCTACGTCACAGCTGCTTCGGCTCTGTGTGATTCGGCTCCTTTTCGGCTCCTGTTCGGCTCCTGTTCGGCTTTTTCGAAGGTTAATCCAGATGTTTTTGCTTGTTTTCAGCGTGCATTCGGTGCGTTTTGCGGTTAGTTTTCGTCAGGTTTGCGGCAGCTTTTCCCTGCAATTCGGGGACCTTGTGGTGCTTGCTGAATACACCGCAGGGTCACCGAAATGCAATCGGCAAAAGGAACCGAATTGAAGAGAACGAAAAGTCACCGAACGTGCGGTGACTTTTCGAATCTCTTTGGATAACCCTGATAGTTTACCTAAATCATTTGTCATTTGGCTGATCCCTCCAGGAACGTCAACCCTGTTGCAAATCTTTGTGTCATCAGCAAAAAGACATACTTTTCCATTAATACCTTCTGCAAGATCAATAAAAATATTAAAGAGAATGGGTCCAAGTACTGACCCCTGAGGTACCCCACTGGTAACAAGATCTTGCGCCGAATAAACTCCATTTAGGTCGCGGTAGCATGTCGCTGGTACATGACCCCTTTTTTTTTTTGCGATTTGCATTATCCATTGGTGGGGTTTTGCAAAATCGCAACGTCGCTAGTATGAGAAAAAAACCTCATGCGATTTTCAAATCGCATAGTGTGAGCGGGGCCGAATACAGAAGCGCATGAACGCTGACACGCTGCCATTTATAGGACTCAGACGCTGGAGGAAAGAAGGGGAATCCCAGGTGACTGGGCCTGGATTTCCTTCCTGCAGCGTATGAAGCATGCATGTTGCAGGGCAGAACTTTTCCATGACTGACACACACACACGAAATAAATATGTCCAGAAAAGCCACGGCTAAAACCTGGCAATCCTGTCACATAAAAAGGAAATATATTAAAAAAAAATATGGGGGAAGTGTTTGCCTGTTTGGGTGCCCAGCTCATGGGGGGGGGGTCATAAAGAGACGGTCATAATCAGGCCTGACCCCCACAGGCACAGTGGACTCCAATTCCCATCATGCCCCGGCACCTGACAGCTACAGCAATAATGATTGGCGCTGCCTCACCCTTTCTTAGCTTCACTTATGACTCCCTAAACCCGCTTCCTTCTCGCCGCACAGTGTCTATAGGAGGGTCCCCTCCCTCGTGTATTTCGGCACAGAAGCCCCTTGCCGCCCCCCCTCTGCCTGTAATCCTCTATCCCTGTCATAGAATGGGCCCTCGTATAACGCTTACCCTGTATGCTCTGCGTCTCCCGGTCAAGTCCTGATTCTGAAACAACTTCCGCGTTTTTCACAGCAGGCTGTTATCATGTGACTGGCTGACAGTCACATGCAGGCGGTGGGCGTGTCCAGGCTCGGCCGTCACGTGGTGTCATGAGCTCTGGGCTGCTCCACCTCATAGAGTGTTTGTGCTGAGCCAGACAGGGGATCACGGGACATGTTAGACACCATAACAGACAATCCTTCATTTTAATAGAGCCATGATGTATTGAATAACCCCCCCCCTTTCTTCTGTCAGTGGAAGATTCCCATTTAAAGGAACAGTTACACGTTTAAACAGTCAAGGGAAAGGGTTATATAATCAGTTTCCTTGACTGTTTAAAGGTGTAACTGCTCCTTTAAGTGGGAATCTTCCACTGACCTATATATATCCTTTAAATACAGTATAATATATTATGACATGGGCTGCCACCTTGACAAAGATTTCCAGTATACCAGGGACTTATGGGTAGGCACTGGCTGCAGGCTTGGCAGTGGAGCAGAGGTGGTGCAATGACATGTCATGCTCCCTAGCATATTATGCCCCATTCCTATATACCCCTCTTTCCATGCGCCTCTTCCCTATCGTGCCCCATTCCATGCACCATTCCATTTTGCCACCCTCTTCATGCCCCGTTTCATTATGCATCCCTTTCCATACATTTCATTATGCCCCCTTTCCATACCACATTTCATTATGCCCATTTCATGCCCCCCTTCCATACATTTCATTATGCCCCCCTTTCATGCCCCGATTCATTATGCCCCCTTTCCTTACCACATTTCATTATGCCCCCTTTTCCATACCACATTTCATTATGCCCTCCTTCCATACATTTCATTATGCCCCCTTTCCATTATGCCACCCACTCCATTACCCATTGCATTATGCCCCCTTTCCATGCACCTTTTCATTATGCCACCCACTCCATTTCCCATTTCATTATGTCCCCCTCTCCATGCCCCATTTCATTATACCCTTTTTCATTGCTCATTCAATGCCTTTTATATTTTGCCATTTCATTATGCCCCCTTTCCATGCCCCATTTCATTATGCCCCCTTCCATACATTTCATTATGCCCCCCTTTCCATGTGCCTTTTCGTTATGCCACCCACTCCATTACCCATTGCATTATGCCCCTTTCCACGTACCTTTTCATTATGCCCCCTCTCCATGCCCCATTTCATTATGCCCCCACTCCATTTCATTATGTCCCCTTTCCACTGCTCATTAAATGCCTCTTATATTTTGCTATTTCATTATGCCCCCCACTCATGCCCAATTACATTATGCCCCCCACTCCATTTCATTATGTCCCCTTTCCACTGCTCATTAAATGCCTCTTATATTTTGCTATTTCGTTATGCCCCATTTCATTATGCCCCCACTCATGCCCCATTACATTATGCCCCCCACTCCATTTCATTATGCCCCCCTTTCCATTGCTCATTCAATGCCTCTTATATTTTGCCATTTCATTATGCCCCCCATGTCCTGGTTGCCGACCCTTGGTCTAAAACGCCCAAATGAAAATGTACCCTGGCCAGTGGTGCTTTTTCAATGGACACATCTCATATAGTCCACACTAAAAGTATTGGTCAATAAGTGATGAACTTGCCTCAGAATTGCCCCGAACTGTGAATTTCATTGTACGGTGCAATTTCGTGGCAGTTCGTCTATTCAGAAAGCTGTCAATCCTCCAAATACTGGCGAATTGTCAGCGAAATACTGTGCAGTTTGCCGCAATTCGACAACCTTCGGAGGCAGCATTGAAATTGCCTCATAGAGAAGTAATGGTTAAGCTATTCACAGAATGCCAAACTGCGTCAAAGTGTCAGTGAAATGCCCTGATTTTCTGTTGTTCAGTTCGACAGGTTTAAACAGGCGAATCCCTTAGGATTCAATGTAAAAAAATATTATCGTTTTCATATAAATTTTTTATTCAACTGTTTATCCTTTTAGTTTTCAGCAAACCGTCTTTTTACTTATTTATTTTTTGGATCATTTTGATGTATTTTTGTATTTTTAGATGAAATTTTTTATTCCTAATTTTTTATGGTGTTTTTCTTTATTCTGTAGCAGACAGTTTTATTATTTAGACACATTTTCATACATTTTTATCGGTTTAAAACACCATTTAGAAGAATAGCAGAGTTCAGCTTTTTCCTCTTTCTGCGGTTCGGTGGCATTCGGCAGTCAGTTATTATTATTATTATTATTATTATTATTAATTTATAAAGCGCCAGCATATTCCGCAGCGCTGTACAATAAGCACAGTACAGACAGGGTTACAATACATTGAACAACATTTGACAAACAGTACAGGAGGAGATGAGGGCCCTATTCCCGTAGGAACTCACAATCTAGGAGGGTTGGGGTTGGAAACAGGAGGAGAGGACTGTAAGGTGAGAGTGATTGATGGTTGCGTCAGTGAGTTGGGTGGTAGGCTTCCCTAAATAGCAATGTTTTCAGGGAGCGTTTGAAGGAAGAGAAGTTAGGGGAAAGTCTGACAGCACGAGGGAGAGCGTTCCAGAGAGTGGGGGCTGCACGTGAGAAATCCTGCAGTCTATCATGGGAAGAGGTGATGCGGGGAGAAGCTAGGCGCAGGTCACTGTTTGACCTTAGGGAGCGGGCTGGGGTGTATTTGGTGATTAGTGAGGACAGGTAGTGGGGCGCTGAGTTAGTGAGGGTTTTGTAGGTAAGGATAAGGATTTTGAACTTAATTCTGCAGTGGATGGGGAGCCAGTGAAGGGACTCGCAGAGGGGAGCGGCAGAGACAGAGCGGCGGGTGAGGTGAATTAGCCTGGCGGAGGCGTTCAGGATGGATTGTAGGGGGGAGAGGCGAGACAGAGGGAGGCCAGATAAGAGATTATTGCAATAGTCGAGTCGGGAGATTACCAGGGCGTGTATGAGTTGTTTTGTGGTGACAGCGGTAAGAAATGGCCGAATTCTGGAAATATTACGCAGTTGGTATCGGCAGGAGGAGGAAAGAGACTTGATGTGGGGGATGAAGGAAAGAGCAGAGTCCAGTGTAACTCCAAGACAGCGAACTTGGTTTGATGGGGAGATGGTGATACCCTCCACCGTGATAGAGAAGTCAGGAGGTGGGGAGGCATTAGAGGGAGGAATAAGTAGGAGCTCAGTCTTTGACATGTTGATCTTTAGGTGGTGGGAGGCCATCCAGGAGGAGATGCCAGATAAACAGTCACTGACTTTTGAAAGGACAGGGGGAGAGAGATCAGGGGTAGAGAGGTAGATCTGAGTGTCATCAGCGTAGAGGTGGTAATTAAAGCCAAAGCTGTTGATGATTTTGCCCAGGGAGGAGGTGTAGATGGAAAAGAGCAGAGGACCAAGGACAGAGCCTTGAGGTACACCAACAGATAGAGGCAATGAAGAGGAGGAGTTACCAGCAAAGGACACACAGAAGGACCTGTTGGATAAATAGGAGTCAACCCAAGCAAGTGCAGTGTCACCGAGACCCAGAGAGTTGAGGGTCTGTAGAAGGAGGGGGTGGTCAACAGTGTCAAAAGCAGCCGATAGGTCAAGCAGGATGAGAATAGAATAGTGGCCGTGTTTTTTAGCAGTTAGGAGGTCGTTGGTGACTTTGGTGAGGGCAGTTTCAGTTGAGTGTAGCGGACGGAAGCCAGATTGCAGGGGGTCAAGTAGGGAATTGGAGGACAGGAAGAGGGAGAGGCGGTTGAAGACTAGTTTTTCGGTGGAGGTTTTCAGCCCCTCAAGTGAGATGTGTGTATGAGGAAACGATGTGCTTCACGGTGAAGATCCTGTGAGTCTGGCAACCACAGGAGCCGCGCTCCATCTAGTTTCTATCAGGTTGCTCGAGGGGAGGCAGAGTTCATTGCTGCTTCCCAACTCTGGTACAAATGAACACCAGAAACGTGAAGCGAAATAGAATCGCTGAATCCTGATTAAATGTGGCGAAAACCAAATCACTGAAAATTATTATAATAATTTTATTCTATAACACCGTTTATTAAAAAAAAAACCACAAATTTCACTGTCACAAAATTATTTTACTGACCTTTTTTTCTGTTATTATATAATAGAATAAATATAATAAGTACATAATAAATACATTTATATAAGAATAAATACATAAGGGGCGTGGCTTGGACGCGAGGCAAGATGGCCGCTTAGTTCTGCAGCTCTGCACCCGGGCGCACCAAATAAGCTCTTCGAATGTCCGCAAGACGTCCCACGGGACAAAAAAAACGAGCCGCAGCCTCTGTGACTCACCCGCACACACCAGCGCTGACCGGGAGCTCCCCGATGCGCCACTATCTCCGCGGATCACAGGCTGTCTCCTCACAAGGCCGCAAAGCCAAGATGGCGGCGGCCGGGGACCGCATGGTAGAATCGGAGGATGATCTGCAAGACAGCCGGACTTCCTCTCTGAGCGACATACCAACGGCGGAGGTAAGGGACACCCTGCGCCACCTTCCCACTAAGAGAGACCTGGAATCTTTATTTTCACGCTTTGAGGCGAAATTTGATGCAAAATTCGCTGAACTAGGGGCTGATGTGCGGCAGCTGGGAGGCAGAGTGCAGGATTTAGAGGAGGATAGAGACGCTTCCATGGCTCACCTAGACAGACTACAGGCCCAAATAAACGAACAGTCCCGATATGTTACTGACCTACGCCGCTCAGTAGACGACTTAGATAATAGAGGGCGCCGCAACAATGTCCGAATTAGAGGCGTCCCTGAACCGGAGGACACAGAAGATATACCCCTCACTCTACGAACTTTATTTAATGCGCTCCTCGAACGCCCGCCTGATACGCCGATACTGCTTGATAGAGCACATAGGGCGCTGCGCCCACGGGGAGCCCCGTCAGCACCCCCAAGAGATATCATCTGCCGCATACATCATTTCCCGCTCAAGGAAGAGATCATGCAAGCGGCCAGAAAGAAACGATCAATCACACATGATGGACACGCGGTTGAAGTCTACCAAGATCTTTCCAGATTCACTTTGCAAGCTCGGAGACACCTTAAGCCGATCACGGATGTCCTCAGAGATCGAGACATTAGATACAGGTGGGGCTACCCTTTTGCTCTTACTGTACGACGGGATAATCAGCTCATGACTATTATGGAACCTGGAGATGTGCCTGAGTTTATTCGCGCTTTGGACCTACCGCAGGTGGAGGTCGCAAATTGGCATGGAGGAGATTTACTAGATTTCCCCCTCCCAAGCCCCAACGGCAAAAATGGCAAGCAGTCCGTAAACAGAAGCACCGCCACCCCTCAGGGAGGAGGCAACAGACCCAGGACTCCACCCGTCCTTTGGCCCGGCGAGGCAGGACCCCTGAGAAGTTCTCCCCCTCTTTATGGTTTCCTACTCCCCCTTCTACTGTGTTGGCTAAAACGACCGGCAGGTCCATTACGACACCTACATTCCGAGGACGGAGGCCCAAAGCCCTTGGGAGCGTCCATATATCTCTATATCTCTTGTTCTCCTGTTTTTTTTTTTTGTTTTTTTGGGGGTTTTTTGCTATAAGATATTGGACGACGGGACGTGTCCTGTGGTTATGTCCATCTGCTGAGGACGACACTCGATGGTTAAGCTTACTTTATATTTGCCCGGGTGCGGCAGAATTAGGAGGCTGTTACACTACTTTAACTGTAGTGCTTTATTTCGTTTATTTTACACTCTCTAAGGTTTCCATGTTGAGTATTTTACTTGTGTTCTACACCATCCCCCCTGCGGTGTTTGAATTTCTCCAGTACGCCTGGAACGGCTGTTCCACACTCTCATCTTGCTGGCTTGGCCCCATATGGGTCTGTACCCTACGCGGGTACCCACACCGATCTTCATTATGTGTTCGGCACTGTAAGGTGCGGTTTATGATTTTTCTTTTGTCTGTATTTTGGTCTTTATTACTGTATGTCTATTTGGGTCAATGCAACATGTACGTCTTGTTCGTGCCGGAACCGCTTGTGATGAGCCAGCGCAGGGGAATGCATTCTCTCCAACACTGTAAATTTTTTAGGGACACTTTTTTAGATTATGGCTAAAATACGACTTATATCCCTGAATGTCAGGGGACTGAACCACCCGGCTAAGCGGCGGATCGCTATGGCTGATCTCCGTAAGCAAAAATGCGATTTTGCCTTCTTGCAAGAAACTCATTTTCGGTCAGACAGTGCTCCAACTTTGCGCTCAACTTACTTTACCCAGGGCTTCTATAGTAACTTTGAGGCATCAAAATCTAGAGGGGTGGCTATCCTGGTAGCTTCACATATCCCTTTTACATGCACCTCCCAGATGGCAGACCCACAGGGCCGTTTCATCTTTATTAAGGGGCATATCGGATCTAGACTGGTTACGCTGTCAAATCTATACCTTCCCAACACCCATCAATGCACTGCGCTCAGAAAAATTTTGAATAAACTCGCTAAGTTTGCTGAAGGCCTTCTATTTTGTGGAGGAGATTTCAATATCTCCCCGGACTCCCCGAAGGAAGCTGCCGCTCCCCGGGAGCGTCACAGCCATCTAAACGAAGGAGATTCCACCAACTGTTACAGACGTTTCAATTAGTAGATTGTTGGAGAGCAATGCACCCCGCTGGGCGCGATTACACATTTTATTCGCACGCTGCCCGAGTTTACTCCCGTCTGGACCTTTTTCTCATGTCTTATCATACCCTTCATTTAATTCGCACTGTGTCCATAGGGAGTATTACTTGGTCAGACCACGCCCCAGTGTTGATGGATCTCGGGGTCCCCGACCTACCCCCTAGACAATACCAATGGCGTCTTAATGAATCTCTTCTGAAAGACGTGGTTCACCGGGAGTACCTCACGGAGGCCATTACTCACTACTTTGACGAGAATGATAACGGGGAAGTCACGGATCCCTTACTGTGGGAAGCACATAAGAGTGTACTCCGGGGTCAGCTGATCCAGCTGGGGGCCCGATGTAAAAGGGATAGGGGAGACAAGATCCAATCTTTGCTCGCGGATATACAAACTTTTGAGACTCTCCACAAGACCACTCCATCCGCTGAACATTATTCCGCCCTGTCCTCCCTCCGATCAGAACTGAGGGAACTGCTCCATCACCATGCATGTAGGTCGCTCCTCCTTACTAAACGCTCTTATTACCTTCATGGTAATAAATGTGGCAAACTTTTAGCAAGAGCCCTACGCCAGAAGTACCAGTCTACCTACATCCCCAAACTTAGACGCTCCGACGGCTCCGTCACACATCTCAATGACGAAATTATAGCTGAGTTCCATACCTACTACCACTCCCTATATAATCTTAGGGACTCACCCCCTCCAGCTAAGCTTATGGCGGATTACTTGGCTAAAGCCCTGGATGTCGCTATCTCCCCGGACCAGGCTGAGGCACTGGATGTCCCCTTCACATCTGAGGAACTGGCGGAGGCGCTTAAAGCTACCCCGACAGGGAAAAGTCCGGGTCCAGATGGCTTTTCTATTGGGTACTATCGGACCTTTCTGAAGACATTGGGCCCCTACCTTCTCCGCTCCTTTAACGCGATTGACGAAGGGACTAGTTTCCCCGCAGAAGCTCTCCGAGCAACAATCTCGCTTATACCGAAACCTGGTAAAGACCCTTTATCATGCTCTAACTACCGCCCCATCTCTCTAATCAATAACGACATAAAGCTTATGGCAAAAATGCTGGCCCGGAGACTTAACCCTATACTCCCCTCTCTAATCCATCCCGACCAAGTGGGATTCGTTCCTCTTAGAGGTGCTCGGGATAACACTCTGAGAGCCATAAACCTTCTTCACATATCCCGGGTCAGCTCTACCCCTTTGCTCTTTCTCTCGGTCGACGCCGAAAAGGCGTTCGACCGAGTAGATTGGTCATTTTTAATAACGGTTCTAGCAAAACTGGGTTTGGGGCCTCGCTGGCTTGCCTGGGTTTCGGCACTTTACAGTAACCCGACGGCCCTCCTCCGCGTAAATGGCTCACTCTCCAGCCCCTTGTCGGTCCGGAACGGGACGCGTCAGGGATGTCCACTCTCCCCGATACTGTTTATTATTACACTAGAAGAACCTTTCCTACAGAGGTTACGGGACAATGAATGCATTCGAGGATACAATGGCCCCTTACACGAGTATAAAGTTTCTGCTTTTGCGGACGATGTGCTACTGACGATCATAGATCCCTTACAATCTCTCCCTGCGTTTTTGCGGGAGGTCCATTTATATGCCGCGGTCTCCAATTTTAAGATTAACACTACTAAATGCGAGGCAATTGGAGTGGACATCCCTGACGCCACTCGCTTGCAGATCAGATCACTCTTCCCCTTCTCGTGGCAATCAGAAGCTATCACATACTTGGGCCTCCGACTCCCCTCTGACCTTACTCTATTATACACTCTTAACTATGAACCTCTCTTACACAGGGTACGGAGCGACCTACAGGCATGGGATAAGCCCCACTTCTCTTGGTTTGGAAGGATTAATATAATAAAGATGTCCATACTACCTAAGTTCCTCTACTTATTCCAGACTCTCCCTATCCATGTTACCCCTTCATTCTTCAACACACTACGCAGTTTATTTGGAAAGTTCATATGGGCTGACAAACGACCCAGGTTGGCCTTTCGCCTACTGACCCGTCCTAAACACCGGGGAGGATTGAGTACACCTCACATGGAATACTACTATGTGGCCGCACTGCTCCTTCGCCTGTCAGACTGGTCCATGTCCCCTCCCCATAAGCTGTGGGTCCCCCTTGAACAAAAATTCCTTCAAGTCCCCATTGGCTCAGCACCCTGGCAAACGGTCTCTCACACCACTATCTGCCCGACGCCACACCCAACGATATCCCCGACTCTGAGGTTATGGCGCCGCTATCGCCACAGACTGGATCTATCCCCGCTCCCCTCTCCCCTTACTCCCATAACCAGCAACCCTGATTTCCTGCCCGGCCGCCAACCCTCATTCCTAGACATTGACTATGATGGCCCTTATCTGACGATCCAGACGTGCACTGTTGAGGGCACACTTCTACCCTTAGAGCAATTGGTGCCGCAGCGGAAACCGTCCCCAATGGAGGCATATCGCTATCTCCAACTCAAACACTTCTGTTCCAGCCTGACTGCACACCAACCGTACAGACCTACTTTGTCCCCCTTTGAAAGCCTCTGTACTCAAGACCCCCCACCACCACACCTCCTTTCATTAATATATGCCCTTCTGATGGCTGCGGAATACCCAGACCTACCCTCCTACACTACTAAGTGGGAAGCCGAGACACCCCCTCCTTTGACCGAACGAGCTTGGTTAGATATCTTTCATATCACTTTCCATTCCTCCAGAGACCTGAAAGTACAAGAAATGAATTATAAATTGCTATCACGATGGTATCTCACACCTAACAGATTGGCGTTGATGCACCCGGGTGTGTCCCCGGATTGTTGGAGATGCGGGCTTTCGAAGGGAACGTTCATTCATATTTGGTGGTCCTGCGCGTTTATAGTGCCCTACTGGGAGGTGGTGTTCACCTATGTTAACGAAATCACCTCTATGGAAGTCCCCTTCACCCCGCAAGCGGCTCTCCTACATGTGGTCCCCCTATCCCCGAATAGATATATTAAGTCTCTAATGATTCACTTGTTTAACTCAGCAAAATCCCTGATCCCCAGACACTGGAGATCGGAATCACCACCAACGATCTTCGAATGGATAGATCAGGTCTCCAGCGTTAGGGAAATGGAGGAACTCCACCTCTCAGTGGAAAACAAATATGATATTTACTTTAAAACGTGGTACTGGTGGTCTGACTTTGTTATGAAACACCGTAAGGATAACCCGGAGGCCATAGCCAAGTCCCATGAAAGGCGAGCCATACCCCCGTATTCTCCTCAGAGACCGAGCTGGCTGACTGAGACAGTATCTTGGAACCGGCAGATGAACGAGACTCTCCCATGTGATCATAGGGATCACAAGACCCAACGTTGTGTATTTGTTTTTGTTTTGTTTTATTGTCTTTATGGTTTTTGGTTTTTCTTTTGTTTTCTCCTTCCTTGCTTTTTCTTTTCATAAGAATACCTTGCACTAGATGGTATAAGCTTATTTTATCGGTATTTTTCTGTATCTCACTTATTATTCTGTAATTGAACTGATAATGCCTTGATTATATGCAATCTTTTATTTCAATAAAAAAGATATTATACAAAAAAAAAAAAAAGAATAAATACATAAATATATTCGTATTATATAAATGTATTTATTATATAAATGTGTTATTATATACATGTATTATGTACTTATTCGTATATTATATATATGTATTATTATATGCATGTATTATGTACTTATTCTTATATTATATAAATGTATTATTATATACATGTATTATGTACTTATATAATACATTTATATAAGAATAAGTACATAATACATGCATATAATAATAAATACATTTATATAATAAATATATTCGTATTATATAAATGTATTTATGTACTTATTCTTATTATTATATAAGAATAAATACATAATAAATACATTTATATATTTATTATATTTTATTTTAATTATTTATTAAAAGTTTTTATTATTTATTAAAACGCTTTGACTTTATTTCATATACATTAGGTGCAAACAAACTGTCTGATATGATAGACAAATGCTACAATTATAGGGCGTAACCCCTGGGTATATGGCGAAAGAATCATTAAAACCCGATCTGCTCGTAACCAACTCCTCATGTTTATTTTAATATAAATACAGAGAGAATATTATCAAACTTAAGAGACATAAAATTCTATTCAAAGATAATTAAAATATTCTATTTATTTTTTATTGTTGTAGATGTAAACAGAGCACATATAACTGACCCCTGAACACCCGGTCGCGGTCACGTTACCAAATATTATTGTTATTTTGGTGGATATAACAGGTTATCATTTTCCATAAAATCTTAACATTGTGTATTGTATTACATATTATGTGTATATAAACGACAAAACACATTTTTTTTTAAAAATAACTTTTTGTTTTACGGTTCCGTGTATTATTCGTATTATTCTCCTTTATTTATATGGCGCCACATACGTATTCCGCAGCGCTTCACAAGATCAGCGTACAAGGAGTTGATACATTTGAATCCCAAACATGTAATCTGTAATTAAAATAAATTATACAAATATAAAAAAAATCTCAGTAAAGTTGGTTTTCAGATTAGAGACACTTTGCTTCTGTAATCGGGAATTTGGAAGGTGTGTGCCAAATTTCACTTTCCTTAAATGGTGAAGCCCCTGTCGCCCGCAGCTGTTCCGGGACAGAAATGTTCTGTCACCTTTTTTTTTTTCTCTAAATGTAAAAATAGCCTAGACGGCATGTCGTCCAAGCTCTGTGCAGGAGAAATGGCGGTGAACTGCCAGCCATTCATGTGTTTCCACCGTATCCACGGCACGAACATCCGCATTGATCCCTCGGGAACACAGGCCACCAGGGTGGAGAGTTTTGCTAATGGGATCTGCTTTAGTCGTGAACCCCTGGAACCTGGGCAGCTATTTCTTGTGGAGATTGAGGAAAAGGAACTGGGTTGGTGTGGTCACCTGAGGGTTGGATTGATGGCCCAAGATCCCAGAACCCTTGAAATGGTACCGGAATACTCTCTGCCGGACCTGGTGAGCATGGGCAACAGCTGGGTCTTTGCCATCACGCGGCATCACAACAGAGTCCTCCCGGAAGATGGCGAGAACGTCAGCAAAGAAGTGAGAAGTGGACTCTTAGCAGACCTCTACCTTAAGGTGGGCAAGATTAAGATACCCCGTGACAAACTGGTGGCCAGGAGTCGGCCAGGACGCTTCAGTCACATCTTGGACGAAATATACAAGGCCAATGTGTTGCCGCCTACAGCGCTGAGGAGTAGGATCGGGGTGTTGTATGAAACCCAGTCGGACGGGACTCATCACATGCATATAATCATCAATGGTGAAGATATGGGAGCTAGCGCGAAAGGGATACCTGCCGACCAACCACTCTACGTTGTCGTTGATGTCTTTGCTTCCACCAAAATTGTCCGTGTCATTCAGTTGGAATACGGATGTAAGTATGGCATTCTGCTGCCACCCCCGGGGGGCATTTCATGGGCAAATAAGGTTTTCAGGCTCGATACGTGATGTTAGCGGAGTTAGCTACAAGGTCGTCTCTTCGCAGAGTCCGAGGTTTGTCACCTATTAGTATACGTCGCCAGTAGGTGGGTCACAGACGTCACTCTTTTATTCGCTCTTTAGGGGAAAGGAGGAGGAGACAGGGTTGTAGGGGGTTATTCGCTCAGCAGTGAATTGAGGGCCAAAACAGGTAACCTGAAGGATTACTAGAGATGGAAAAGTCATTCACAGTCAGATACTTTGGTCAAAAATATGCATTTCCTTCTTAATTCTCCATCGATTCACCGCTTTTATGTTAATTACCCCAGTACTGCCAAAGCATTTTATGGGTTTTTTTTGTTTGTTTTTTTCAGAAAAAAGGCCATTCCAGTGGTTATCTTTTAATGTTGTCTATATCAGTACAGGGCGTTAAAAACAAGCATTTTTTTTTCGAATTTCCCTCCATTAATTATTTCCAATCGTTGAATTATTCCTGTTTAAGGCTGGCATCAGACGAGCGCGCTATGTGCGCCTGTACTGATGTGCTTACCGGCGTCCGTCGCACCGTTGTGACGCTGCAACGAGGCCGGTCACATGCATGTGCGCGTGCACGAAATGCGCGCGACAAGCGTCAGTTATCCTCTCCGACAAAGCGCTAGGACGCGCGTTGACGGAACTGCAAAGCACGATTCTCCATAAGAGGATCGTGCTTTGCAGCGCTAAGCACACTGAGTGCGCTCAGCGAGGTGGCCATACCAGCGTCGAGGTGGCCAGACTTGCCCCCGAACAGTGAATTTCATCGTACGGTGTAATTTCGCAGCAGTTCGGATATTCGGAAAGCTTTCAATTCGACAAATAGTGGCGAATTAACAGTGAAATACGGTGCAGTTCACCGCAATTCGGCGACAGCAAAATTGGCCCATAGAAAAGTAATGATCTATTCAGCAGGTGCCAAACTTCGACGAAATGTTAGCAAAATGTTCCGATTTTCGGTGGTTCAGTCCGACAGATTTAAACAGGCGAATTCCACAGGATTTAATGTAAAAAATATTACTGTATTTACTAATTTTTTTTATTCGACCGTTTATTCTTTTTAGTTTCAACAAAAAGTCTTATTTATTTTTTTAGGTATTATTCTGGAGATTTTAGGAAAAAATTTTGATTACCGTTTTTTTATAGCGTTTTATTCTGGAACAGACCGTCTTATTGTTTTTATAGGACCTTTATTATTTTTTTCATGCATTTTTATTGCTTCTAACGCCTTTTAAAGAATAGCATTCTCCTCCCAGTTCAGTGGCTGATCGACTTTTTTTTCCAGCAGCGTGCGGCGGTCAGTTCGGCAGCGTTTGGTGGATCATCAGTGCGTTAGGCGGGCTAATCGTTGGCATTTGGCGGCTCCTGTTTGGCACACTTCAGGCAGCCTGCGGTGAATACCGAATTTGGCGAAAAGCACCGATCAAAATTTCTGTGCTTTCTGAATAACCCACATAGGGCTCTATTTACATTCTTCGCGCAAAAACGCATTAACGCGAGCGGCAAAACCCTTTGTGCTGAACGTCGTATTACAAGGTCTGCGCAAAAAATGCACGTTAACCTCTACCGCGGGTGAACCTGCGCAAACTTACTGTACTGCGCGCGTCCTATACTTAACATTGTGAGCGCAAATGCGTTTGTGCGTTGGTACGCAGATGCTATTACAATCTATGCGCAAAATTTAATGCACAGCGTTTGAGCGCATAATTTTAACGTCTTTGAAAAGCTGGTGGTAACGGCAAATCTGAACGTTCTGGCCGAAACCAAACACACCAGCCCAAAAAAAAAAAAAAAAAAAAAGCACAGTATAGTTACACATTCTACACATACCCAAACAATAAAATGGAGAAGTTGTGCGTGTTTTTTTTTATTGATGCAGCATGTATGCGCAGATTGACTTTGACAGGCGCAAAAACTTAAGAACCACAATTGTCTCACGTTAATTCTGATTGGCTGAATCGTGTGAAAAAACAGTCCGCACACTGATTTCTGCGCGCAACGTTGCTGCGCGCGGGTTTTTGCGCGTCCGTTTTATTTTTTGGATGGATGAAAAAATGCGTAAGGATTCTAATACCAGCATTGATTTACGTGCGTTAACGTTTAACGCTGCACGCAAAAATTCACGCGTTCTGCGTGAAGAATGTAATAGAGCCCATAGTGTCCAGCACATTACGGTGTAATCCTTTATCGTGGAGCCGTTTCGGTTAGCCTTAGCGAAGCCTAGTCCGAGCTGAAACATCACCACATCTTCGGGCTCTACAAAAATGGATTACACTTCATCGACAACGTGCCAGACGCAGGCGGGTGGGCTTATGCTTAGAACGGTCATTGAAAGAGAACCAAAGATCGATTTTTTTGTAGTCATTATAAAGGGTTGAGCCGTGACACATTCTTTCTTTGTACTGACGCAGGAACGTGGCACGGCACGCATGTGGTCAGAAGTGTTTTGATCATTGAATCCATACAGCTCAGTGAGACTTTTTTTCTAGCTTGAGTGGCTGAAACATCGTTTGCATCGTTTCCATAACAAACACACTTGTGGATCACTTGTGGATCACAGGAATGCCGGGTTCCTCCTCTGCTCTATCATTGCTTATCGGACACATATAAGTACTAGGAGCTGCCGAATACATTCCAGTTCCAACTTCCTCATTGTCCTCACGGCAGCCGGAAACCCCACCCTAGCTAGTGTTACTATGTGATGGCAAGAGCTCTAAGTAACTACATTTTTACAGCATGTATGCACAGTATACTGTATATGTCAACTTTGCTCCACCAGATATTGAGTGCCTGCAATCCTCAGAACGCTTTTAGGCTAGGGACAGACGAACGCAGTGTGAACGTGCGTTTAGCCGCACTTTATGACGGCCGTGGTAGCAGCAAATGACGACCAACGCAGGCCCACACACGAAGTACGGCCGCACGAAAGTTCGGCCGCGCAACGCAAGCGGCAAACAAACGCATTCTCGCAAGAACGTCGAACCGCTAGTACTGACGTACAGAGTGCGCTGCGTCCGCATAGCGGCGTGTGTGCTTGATTAGGAGACGTCAGACGCTGCTCATGTCCGGCCTACATAACGTCCAGACACCCAAAATTTCCTGGTTTGGATCCGTAAAAAATCACGGCCGTAATTGCGCAAAATGCATTCGTCTGACCCTAGCCTAAATGCAATAGATCAAGAAAAATACTCCAGTATATAGCAGGAAATTTTTTGGTTTTATTCTATCAACAGTAGAACAACGTTTCCACCTGCAACCAGATCTAATGTTAAGTCTACTAAACATATCTCTACACTTTCTTAAATACATCATGAGTAATTAACATCATTAAAAACAGCGGTCCATCCCCACTCAGGACATAAACATAAAGTAAGAGGGTACTACACGTGTAATTCCACACATGTAGTATACCTACTAAAATGCCCCTGTGGTTAATATATGTAGGAGAGACCACACAAAAAGTAAAGAATCGTATTTTAACCCTTTCGCTGCTGAGGCTTTTCCCGCCTCTGTGCTGAGCTCATTTTTACTGGTTTCGCTCATCATGTTTAAACGTGTTTTGAAGGCTTATTTTAGTATATGACCCAGACATATTATATATCGTTCTTTCCGTCAGACTCAGTAGATTCATAATATGTCATTATTATATGTATACGTCATGACCTGTCTGTATATTATAACAAAAAATGCAATAAAATATGAATTTTCAATAATTTACAACGTGTAAAGTGTTTTTTTTTCACATTTTAACATGCGAGCAATTGCGGTTATATTTTGTATGGGGTGCGCTTGTTAAAAAAATTAGAGATGGGGTCTCGTTACATTTTTTTTTTGGGGAAAATTACACGATTTTTAACAAACGCACCGCATACAAAAATCGTTAGTGCAGCATCATTGTTCACTTTATAATTGAAATGGGAACAATATTGCTGCATTAACAAACCAAAAAAAAGAAAAAAAACTTATTTTTATAAAAAAAAATTTAAATATTTTTTTATTTTTATTTTTTAATTTTTAAAAAAAAACTTTTGTCACAGTCGTGTTTGGTATCGTTGGAACGGCCATGCTCTAGCCGATCCAACAGTACCAAACTTTAACCCCTAGCTGCCACAGATCGGGAGATAGGGGGTTCCAATGAACCCCCTATCTCCACCATTGGTGGCAGCTAGGGGTTAACTCCAGGACTGGCGTCATCGTGCTTTGCATTAACTGTTTCGCCGCCGGATCACGTTTCGGCGCCAAAACGCGTTTCGAACCTGGAGGGGGGCTGACATCTTGGATGTCAACCAAGCCTCCAGGTCCCCCCCCACCCACTGACAACCTCACCATATGTGTGAGGATGTCAGTGGGCCAGTTAACCATCTAGCTGCCATGTAGAGATAAGGGGATCCTAAGGATCCCCATATCTCCCGATCCATGGCAGCTAGGTGGTCATATTTGACATCATTTGAAAGGCCTGATTATGGCCTTTCAAGTGATACCAAACATGACCAGGTTTGGTTTAAAAAAATAAATAAAATAAAATAAAAAAGAAATAATAAAAAAAATTAAATAAAATAAAAAAATGTTTTTTTTTTTAAAAGTTTTTTTTGTCTGGGGGGGTTTAATTAAATAGGACCTAGGCTATCATCTAAAAATAATTAGCACAAAATGGTCAGAATGAGCGCAGCGCACATAGGTGAACTGTCTCAGCAGTGAAGGGGTTAAAAAGCAAACGCATGTAAAAATTGGGTATTTCTAGTCTCGGGACAAAATTTTGAACCTATTTAGCCGGGGTCTTTTTGGGTGGCTGTAGATTTTGGGGATTAAATTACGAAAAAGTGTTTTTACCATTTCTTTTCTCATATTTCATATTTTTTTTATAGTAAATTATTCGATATGATGGAAATAATGGTATTTCTAGAAAGTCCATTTAATGGCGGGAAAAAGGGTGTATAATATGTGTGGGTTGAATAAGCGAGTAAGAGGAAAATTTGACCTAAACACTAACAGCGCAGAAACGTAAAAACAGCAGCGGTCACTAAAGGACGGATTTGTGTAAAACCGCCCGGTCACTAAGGGGTTAATTTAGTTGCCCGTTCAAACATCTTTGACCCTTTTACATTCTTGAGGCAAACATGGAAGCGGTAAGCATGGCTGTCTCCGTGTTCACATCCTATTCTGAGGAAGGTGCTATCTCTGCACCTCGCCCTGGAACGCAGAGCTGACCTCTGTTACCCACTGTAGCTCTTCCTCACCGCCGTATCAGCTCTTTGAGTCCCTAGGACTCCACGGAGGCTTGCTCTTCCGGACTGCAAGCTCTGCGCTACCTCGTTTCTCATGAGATCACGCAGCGCCACGGAGGGTGACTAGGATCTATTTGTTCCCAATCTCACTCTGATCCCAGGGAGAAGAAGCAGAGAATCAGGCCACCGTTTTCGCCGCGGGATGAGAGGCGAGTATGGGATTCAATGGGAGGGGGGGGGGGGTTTGTAGAGACTGTTAAATGATTTTGCAGAATCATTTAGCACCAGCTTTTAGGTATTAAAATGTCAATTCGCGCCCGATGGTAATTTGTGCCAGCACTTTTGAATACCTTATCGAGTTGCGAAAAATAGATTGCGCTCCCCATGTCAAGTATAGGAGACACTCAAATACAGTAAGCTCGCGCAAGCTGCAAAACTTTTTCACCACCAAGCGTCAAGATCGGAATAAATCAATGCCAATGTTTACATATGGAGATGCAACATTGGCACCAACTATGGAATGGAGCCCCTTGTTTTCCCAAAGATTAAGGTGATCCCTGGTACATGTCGAGCATCCCTAATCCGGAATGCCCCGAATTCCGGATCCCGAATATTACAGATTTCTGATTCTTCCGGATTTCAGAATCCAGAACCATCCGATGTTTCAGAGGATGGAGATTGTGGCGGCAGAGCTGGGATTGATTTCCTGCTGTAGCTTTCGGGGTGTACAGACACTGGGAACGTGTCTGCAACAGGTCATGGCAGACATGGTGGGGCTGCCCAGGCTCCCACCGTGTTTCACGCTCTGCTGCAGCGCTCTAAAACGGACTTCCCAAGCAGCAGTGACCGTATGGAGCGCATCAGACCGCGGCACACGCTGGAAGCCGCGGGCCAGTCTCAGCGTGTGACATTGCCAGCCCTGAGTCATGCTGACTACCGGCAATATGCCCGCGTAGAAACGCTGCACAGTGCACCCAGCCTGGCTCTACCACCGCGATCTCCATCCTCTGAAACATCGAATTACGAAATCCGGAATACCCGAGATCAGGGATGCTCAACCTGTACTGAACCAGCTCTTTTTCAGTTATATAGGGCACGAAGTGGGACGTCTGCAACTTCCAGATAGTCTCAATGGATATGTCCAACGTACCCCCTAAGCCATTTATTATGCTCTCATTTCAGTTCCCTCGCTGCAGACCCTGTGTCGCCTCATCGTTCAGAAACACGTGGTTCACAGAATGGCCATAGACTGGTTGGACATGCCTCAACTTCTGAAGAATTTCTGCAAGTTTGAATAAAACCCGCACCACAAACAACCTGGATGAAAACTGACTTTTACACATTCGGGATTGTTCGGCTTGAATGTCCACCAAAGGAGTTGGACCCCCCCCATGAAGCAAGTCGAGAGACTTCAACGGTTTATGATCTTTGGAACTTTTCACCCCAGAGTAGGTCCATGTGACTTTTTAAGTAATTTCTGTCGATCGCAATAAACGGAGATCTTATTTCTAATCGAAAAGATCTTTAGTCCTTTATATAACGGTTATTATGGTATGGTTGTTGCCACTTCATTTACCATTCGTTAGCAAGTTCGGCGCTCTTTGAATAACCTAAGTCTTCTCAAACTCCCAATATTCGTGGAAGAAATTATGAGCTTTGGTATTCGTCGCAAATTTATACAGTTATAAAACCATCAAAGAATGTCACCTGTACTTTATATCCCAATGTATAATAGGTAGAAATCAAGTAATTTAAATTGCTAAAATACTACTTTTACCAGACTGGACTTATGAAAACTTAAAAAACAAAAAACCCACTTTAACGTGGCCCTTTAAAACTGAGCAATAACAAAAATATCCTTTAAATTAAAAAAACAAAACAAATCAGATTGTTATTCTGAAGAAAAGCAGCAGAATCTTGATAATGCAAAACCTCAAGTTGAAAGCGGAAGGGAAATGATAAGGTGGCAGAGAATTTGTATGTAAAACAAAAGGAGAATTGAAGATGATATAGTTACAGTTACAAGTACTTATACAGCGCCACCAGATTCCGTAGCGCTTTGCAATGGGGAAGCACAAACCGGTGACATAAGCTCTATATAGGCGGCGGACGCAATGCGCATGCGCGATGGGAAAAAAAACGCCGGGATGCGCGAGTGAGGTACGTGAGGGAGAAAAAAAAGCTGAGCCGTTGGAGAGGCACGCGCAAAGCGCCTCTCTCACCTCCTCACAGCTCAGTGTCTGCCATTCTCCAGCCCAGCCATTCCAAATAAATATCTGCCTACTAGTGCAGCTGCGCGCCGGCCCCACACGTGGTGCATCATCCACGTGATGCACAGCGTGCTGAGCACACACTGAAGATGAGGGCACAGTCGAGAGGCTTGTCAGACAGTCGGAGCCTGCTGAGTGTGGACGCCAGCCTGCCTGCCAGTGCCTGTGACCCTCCAAACTGAGGGAGGCAGAAGCAGGAGGGAGACAGTGGAGAAGCCAGTCGCCCAGACCCGGCACAGGCCAGAGAAGCAGTTTGGAAGACTGTCTCAAGCTGATAAGTGAGTGGCAGCGGCCCTGTAAGCCCATATATATCCTGGGGCCTGTTGTGAGCATGCAATCTAAGAGGGTTCTTTTCCCCTTGAGCTTACAATCTAAGGGTGGCCTGTTCCTGTGAGTTTACAATCTAGGGGGGGACCAGTTCCCGTGAGTTTACAATCTAAGGGGGGGGCCTGTTCTTGTGAGTTTACAATCTAAGAGCGGAAAGAGGAGCCGCTCTGGTGAGTTTACAATCTAAGAGGATAAAGAGGAACCCGTGAATTTACAATCTAAGGATAAAGAGGAACCTGCTCCCGTGAGTTTACAATCTAAGCGGGAAGAGGCGCCTGCTCTAATATATAAATGTCTTTGTAATGTGCTGTCAGCTGCGTGCGCACCCATCACGACTTCTTACTCGGCCCTCCCGTTGCAGACGGGACGGCGACGGACGCGTTACAAATGCATTTATATAGAGAGATACTCTTGGATAGGATATTGAAAAGCAAATCTGTGGACACGGATTCTGAGCCGGAAACAAGCCTGCCCGGAGGGCATTCTATTGTTAACAACTAGTAATTAATAAACATAAGGAACAGACGGCTCTGCCCATAGGGTAATTGTCCTGCAAATGCAGCACTTTATACAAGTGCTCAGCCAGACATCCTGTGAGTTTACAATCTAAGGGACTAAGGCAAGTGAAACAAAAGGGAGCAGGGGGAGTGTGGAGATAATTGCTTGAGAGAGTATAATAGACACTGCATGATGATAAACCGAGCGAGGATTGAAGCAGCTGAGAAAAGGAGGCTATAGAATTAGGATAGGGGCTGGGTGGGAGGGTGAAGTTTGACTGGATAGAAAGAAATACCGAGTTTGGGGGGGTCACCATTTGTTCATGCAGAGTATTTATACCAGGGAGGAGCAGAGCAGACTAAGAATCAGCACAGAATTAAACTGTCAAAAAAAGAGGGACGTGAAAGATAAATAAACAAGCAGCAGTAACAATATGGCAAAAAATGTGTTGAATACCTTTCTGGCTTTCTTGCAGGAAACAGGAGGGACAGATTGCTTTGAATATGGCTTGCTCTTCATTTAGGCTACATTAAAAACAACCGACATTTCGGCTCACACAGAGTCTTTATCAAGGTGCATTTAAGGGTGATCTATGGGGTTGCAACTATTTTTTCTGCCTTTCTTAAAAATCGATTAAATCAGCTAAAATATATATATTTTAATTAAAAAGGGACACAATGTAAAAATCAACTCCTCCCTACTTTTTTTATGCAGTTTTCAGAGTGAATGTACCTTTTAATGAACATAGCCCATAGCTCAAGCCCACATCTGCTTTCTACCCAGACCAACGCTACTACGAGTACTCTGATAAACATGATGTCATTTATATGTATATACACAGATAAATTTATAGTATTCCCTAATGTGGTGGTATCGACGTTAAATATTTTTCAGGCTCTAACCAGTCTTTCTATCACAACAGGATTATATTTCTGTTATGGTTGATTTACCAAATAAATTAGGAGGGGGGGGGGGGTACACAGCCACTAATCACAGAATTAAAACAGAGGCCTTGTCGCTTTTTGTTTTTTTTTTAATCTCACTTAAATCTAATGCTCGATGTTCAAACTCTTTGTTAAACATTAAAATCTGAGTGAGAAACAGAACACATTGCCCGATGTCTGAGACAACGACTTCAGCCTTGTTCACTGGCCATGGCTTCCAACAGAATGGTGAAAACGTTTTTTTTTTATTATCTCTTTAAAATTCCCTGCCCAAGAATTGCTCTCCATGAATTAGTGAAGAGATCCAGTCGACCTGAGACAGTATTTGGAGAGTAGCTAGTCCTACAGCTTGACCTGCTCGTAGGGGCCGATCCACGCATCTGCCAGGTCCCTAAATGTCTGATAGCGATGCTGGAACACGTCATCACTGCATTCTGTCAGCAACTTGGTGATTTCTTCAGTTAAAGTATCCGCCTGCTCTTTTGTGGGAGCAGACTCTGAAGTGTCACGCTTTAAGATTTTCAGAGTCTCTGCAGACACAGGCAGTGTAGATTCGCCAGCGTTGCTCTGCTTTTGCCACGCGGTGTCAAGCAATTCTGGCTTTAGGAGCTCGTGGTTAGCCTTCAGGAAAGAAAGGATGTGTCGGCAGGGTAGCTTCACTGTCCTGTAGAAGGGGCAAGAGCAAGTCATTTGGCTTCCGTTGTCTACCACCTCCTGCTCCTCACACAACAGAACGTTTACTTTGTTCTCCTTGTTGCTTATGACTTGTGTCGATCTCTGGACGACCTCAAACTCTTTCATGCAGAGGTCCGCAGCCGCGGGAATACAGATGTCGACCAATGACTGATTGAGGAGTAAGGCGCCCGGAGAGTCTACAGATTTCAGAGGACAAGCATTTGTTTCTAAAGTCTTCATGGATATTGGTGCTTGCTCCTTTGCCGAAATTGGAAGAACTTGGGGGGAGTAGAGCATCATTCTAGGCATTTGTTTGTTTTCCCTCTGATTCTGGATGAAACTAATCAAGGTAAATAGGATTTCCCCCAAACAAAGACTTTTGGAGAATATCTGGTTGATTTTCTCCCTCAGTGTACATATTAATTCAAAATACGCATAGGATTCCTGTCCGTTCCTCCAGCGGTGCAAGGCCCAGATACGATCACACAGCAACCAGTCGTGTTTGAATTTCAGAAGCAGATCGGGCTGAATGTACTGCTGAAAATTGACGTACATCTTCTGTAGATTCTCCTGCGAAGCTGAACACATGGTGCAGTTCAGACTGTGAACCAGCAGTTCCTCTACTTTCTGAGGCAAGGACAGCTTGTATATATTCTGCTTGTAGTACGTGCATATGTGGAAGGCTGAAAGAACAATCTCGGCCGACGGGAAGGCTTTAGCGAGAGCGTTTTTTCCTTTGAAGAAAGGGTCCACCAGGAAGAAGCGGATCTGGGACCAGCAGGGATTAAATTCTTTCAGGAAGTGAAACATCTCGGCCAGTTTCTCGGGAGACTCGTCTACAGGGAACGCCACGTGTACAATCCTTGAGAATGCACTTAATTCAGAATTCACATCTTGCCCGTCAGTCACAAACGTATACAAAACCTTGCCTACGGCATTATGTGAGCGGATCAGCAGCAACGTCTCGGGATGGGACTGGAATACTTTGGTCATTGCTTGCGTTTGGATGTTAATACGTTCAATGCTTGAGTTCAGGGTTAGATTGAAATTAATTATACAGCCTGGATTATTGTCAAAAAGCTTTTTCATGTACAGGAAAGGCATGTTACTTGTCATCCACGTAGAGTTTCCTTGATCAGAAGACTCCGCACCTGTGATGACAGAATTTTTATTTAGAGCAATTTCATTTATACAATCAAACAACACCACTGCTGTACCTCGCCTCCCTTTGTCCCACACCAGGAGCATGTTCTATACATGGACATTTATGAAACGCAATGTGCCAAAATAAAAAAAATATATATATTTTTTAATTATTGGTTAAAATTGTGTATTTGGTTAGAAAAAAGGGCAGTAAAAAGGTTCCCAATTTCTGTTTATTTTTTTTAATCTTAAAAAAGTACTCCATGGAATATAAAAAAAAACTACAAAATGTTATAATACAACGTGAACCAAACATTAACATTAAAATGGACATAACATATACACCTAATAATGCTATATTTTGAATCTGCTGAAAATTTGTCTGGGTCCTGTAATAAAATATGCCTTCAGATGGTGTTTAACCCCGGGCCTTAACGCTAATGGCTGGCATAGCATGCCATGCGGCTCTCTGGTAACTATTAGGCTGGGGTCAGACGAGCGCACTGACGGCGCACAGTAACGGACGTACTTTTTAACTGAGGAGATTGTGGTTACATTGTATCAGTTAATTTTGACTGATGTTGAGCAAAAGAAAAAAAAACTATGCAGTGGTTTCTCTACGTCAGTCTAGCTTTTTTACGTTGATGCCATTTTGGCGTCCGTTGCAACATGCGTTGCGCGCACGTGAAAAAGTGCGCACGTGCTTCGTGTGTTGTTCTCTATTGACTCCTTTGAAAAGCTACAACGGACAGCAAACAGTGCGGTCAGACGCAAACAGTGCGCTCGTCTGACGCGGTCCTTACAGCCCGCCTCCTTTCCAAGTGGCCAATCGACATCATTGGTTGCAGAGGGGGGCTGCACAAGTCCATGCCAGTAAGGGGTTAAACGTGATCAGTACAAAATTATGATAATGAGCTCAGAACAAAAGGGTGAAATTACTCGGCAGCAAATCTCTTAAGCAACTTTAGAAATATATAGTGAGGAGGTCACCAGGGCCAACAGTGTATCTGATAATTGCTTCTCTGCACTTTTCATCATTTTAAACAAGCACTGCATATTAGAATAAGTAAAAAAACATGTCATGCAGTGTTAACAGATTTAAGTTTGAGAAAACAAATATATGTACCATATAGAGCCTGCCACTGCCCACACAAAGTAATAAGTGTCTAGGTGCAAAAATCCCAAAAATATCCAGAACAAAAAAGCAAAGGATACACTCAAGGTGTTTAAAAAATGGTTAAAAAACTATGCTTTATTATATAAATATGTTTAACCCTTTCGCTGCGGAGGCGTTTCACGCCTCTGTGCTGAGGTCATTTTTACCAGTTTTGCGCATCATGTTTAAACGTGTTTTGAAGGCTTATTTTAGTATATGACCCAGACATATTATATATCGTTCTTTCCGTCAGACTCGGTAGATTCATAATATGTCATTATTATATGTATACGTCATGACCTGTCTGTATATTATAACAAAAAATGCAATAAAATATGAATTTTCAATAATTTACAACGTGTAAAGTGTTTTTTTTCTTCACATTTTAACATGCGAGCAATTGCGGTTATATTTTGTATGGGGTGCGCTTGTTAAAAAAATTTGAGATGGGGTCTCGTTACAATTTTTTTGGGGGAAATTACGCGATTTTTAACAAACGCACCGCATACAAAAATCGTTAGTGCAGCATCATTGTTCACATTATAATTGAAATGGGAACAATATTGCTGCATTAACAAACCAAAAAAAAAAACTTGTTTTTTTTTTTTAGAGTTTTTTTTAAAATATATATTTTTTTTAAAAAACTTTTTTCACAGTGGTGTTTGGTATCGTTGGAACGGCCATGCTCTGGCCGATCCAACAGTACCAAACATTAACCCCTAGCTGCCATCGGGAGATAGGGGGTTCCAATGAACCCCCTATCTCCACCGTTGGTGGCAGCTAGGGGTTAACTCCAAGACTGGCGTCATCGTGCATAGCACGATGACGCCAGTCCTCAGGGGGAGTTCCCAGAGGCTTGGCCGACATCCAAGATGTCGGCCAGCTCTGGGAAAGGATCACGAACCGGTGCTTTTCAGCGCCGATTCGTGATCCGGCTTCCCAGGGGTTAATGACAGCCACCGTTTGGAAGGGCAGGCTGTGCCCTTCCAAGCGGTGTCTGTATTAACTCCCTACTCCCCGGCGATCGGGAGGGAGAGAGATCCAAAGGACCTCCCCCCCTCCCTCCCTTTCAGGCGCCTCCTCCGCACATGCGGGGGGGGGGCGCCTGCATTAGATGTCATCGCGTCGCCGCGATGACATCTAATGTCCCCGCCGGGGTCCCGGATTGACGGGCTGACATCCAAGATGTCAGCCCGCACCGGGGGGGGGGGGCGCAGCAATCCGCCGGAATGCTGCCTCCTGTGCTCGGACGCGCTGAGCGCGTCCGTAGCACAGGAGAACCACTTGGCTGGACGCACTGAGCGCGTCCATAGCAGCCAAGTGGTTAAAATCCTGTAAACAAAAACAGATGTTTAGGCTCGTTAAGAGCCTCTCCCAAAGTGAGTACATATAAGAAATAAAGTTTATAATTGTAGAAAACCATTACACATCCCAGCAATTCAGAGCAGTGCTTCACAGAGCTCATGTGCTACATTTCCCATAAGCAGAAGGAACTCTGGGTAGAACATGCAAATGAGGTCTCCAGTTTCTTACTTTTTTGCATCCTGTGTTTGTTTAGAACACACAACAAAAAAACACAGCAACCAGGGAGGCAGCACTCTTGCAGTATTAAACAGCAGGCTCTCCATGAAAATGTCAAAAGGGAGAGCACTCCATTACACAGATCACACCCCCCCCCCAACTCTCACGGTTCTAAGATTTTTTTTTTTAACAATTTAAAGCTTTTAAACAGATTTTTTTAAAGATTTAAGCTGTTAAACAAAAGTATTTGAATTGTGAGAGTTTTGAGATGGCGTGATCTGTGTAATGGAGCGCTCTCCTTTCAGTTTATTACATATATCTATATATGGAATCCTGCAGCCTCAAGAAATTTGCTTGTGGTTTTGCCAATTTAGGCTAGGGTCAGACGAACGCATTTTTCACATCTACAGTCAAAAAGTCGTTGATGCGCCAAACGCATTTTTTTCACGGAAGACGCGATAGCGGTCATACGATGCGCAATTTCGGCCGTGATTTTTGACGGAGCTATTAAAAACAAATGGACGCGATGTAGGCCGGACATGTGCAGCGTCTGACGTCTACTAATCACGCACACACGCCGCTATGCAGACGCAGCGCACTCTGTGCGTCAGTACTAGCAGTTCTACGTTCTGGAAAAAATGCGTTCGTTTGCCGCTTGCGTTGCGCAGCCAAACTTTCGTGCGGCCGTACTTCATATATTGGCCGTCATTGGCTGCTACTACGGCCGTAATAAAGTGCGGCTGCACGCGCGTTCGTCTGACCCCAGCCTTAGCGACACGACGTGCTTTGTCAATTTTGCATTTTTTCTTTAAATCAAATGATTGGTTTACAGCATGTCAACTTCATGTCACATTTAGAAGTCAGTACAGATAAATTAGCAGCCAAGTACACTTTTTTTTTTTTTTTAAGGAACCAGGACCGGTGTTGTGTCGGATCTGGTTCCTCATCGAGATCTGTTCCAAGCAGCCATTTCTCTCCCATTGACGCTCAGTTTTTGGGGTTTGTATTTCTTGCAGAGACGTTTTATATGAGAATTTTTTTTTTTAACTTTAGGCTAGGGTCAGACGAACGCATTTTTCGCGTCGTCCGTGGAAAAGTGCGGTCGAACGAACGGACGTATTTTTTCACGAAATACGCGTTAGCGGTCATACGATGCGCATATTCGTCCGTGATTTTGTACAGATCATCAATAAAACACTTTTTGTGTCAGGACGTTATGTTAGCCGTACATTAGCAGCGTCTGACGTCTCCCAATCACACAAACACGCCGCTATGCGGACGCAGCGCACTCTGTACGTCAGTAGTAGCGGTTTGACATTCTCGAAAAAATGCGTTCGTTTGCCACTTGCGTTGCACGGACGAACTTTCGTGCGGCCGTTCGTCGTGTGTTCCCCGGCATTGGACGTCATTTGCTGCTAGCACGGCCGTGATTTCATACGGCTAAACGCACGTTAAAACTGCGTTCGTCTGACCCTAGCCTTACACTGAGACACGGTTAATGTAAAATATATTTAGTAACTGTCTATTATTTAGGCATAAAAACCTTTTCCTTTTGTTTTTTTATATATACACCAGTTTAAAGGGTGGTTTTGTTTCAGCCTATTTAATGTTATAACGTATTTATTAAGAACATACTTTGTTTTTGCGCTGAAAAACTGTACGTGATGTGTATAAAACCCTCATAGAAAGGCGCCTTGGAACAGTATTCGATAAGGAACCAGATCCGACACAACCTCCGGTTTTGTGTAAGAGTTTTCACAGAATAATTCAGGAGCCAGAGGTATAATTCTAGGAGATTATGCCTTCCTGGCTCTAGGATTTGTCAAACCTGACATGAAGACTATTTAAGCAATTTACTAAACTATTTTGGCCAAAATTAAACCTGATCTGACACTGCCCCGTAGTGCAAACCTCCAAATACTTAGATTTAATTGACGTTTATTAGCTGCCTTACTGAAACTCATAGCTGGACTGTTGGATCCTCGTTTCATTCCACCTCACAGTATTAAACGACCTCTTTTCATTACACTGCATGCATCCAATGCATCTTCCCACGAATCCAATGGAGGACGAAGCACCTGTGTAAAAGACACAATACACAGAATATCAGCATATTTTCCAGCCTGTAATAACTCTCCCTCTCCAGGTCATAAAAGGAAGAGGAGAAACACTTGCAGACATACTCGCAGGCGGCGGAGAGAAACAGTAACAGATTAGCAAGGCAGCCGGGACACCAACATGGCCGCAGCATGTAAACATCCGGTATTTTCAACAAGCACTTCCGGGCTCAGCGGGAAAGGTTAGTGAGCATGCGCAGTGCGATCCCGAGAGAGACTTTGGCAAAGGGACGCTGCTTCCTTGCAGTTGAACATGGCGCTTGTCCTTTTGATGTAGCTTGTGTCTTATTGACAGACGATTCCATGTGGAAATCAGATAGTTAGCAAATAAATGTGACAGGTATGCACAGATGTGGTTTGCATGGCTATCACAGTGCATGTTGTGATGAGCATTTAAAGGGACAAATCTACACAATCTGACCACTGTATAGAGTTGCCAGGTCGGCCATGTTTCCCTGGACACATATTACTATTTCATCCAGAGGGGAAGCCTAGGGAATGTGACACCTGTCAACATGTATAATTCATATGCTGCAGGAAAGAAATCAAGGCAGGTCACCTGAGATTCCCTTTTGATTACCTCACCTGCAGCGTATGGATTCTACGTGTTGCAGGGTTTATATTTTTCATGCACTGCCCATCAGCGTGAATTATATGTGTCCAGGAAAACATGGCCGATCTGCCAACCCTACCACTGCACCTTTACTTAAGTGGCTGTGTGGAGTGCCCCTCTACTCCTGTGCCTTTTGCCTAGGGTTACTGTTACCGGAATCCACTTGCTTCACACCGGACCGGACACGAGCAAGGATTGTCTGGACACGAGTCTCTTCAGGAAAGGCAAACTTTATTGTGACGTCACAGATGCTCAGACAGGATTGAATCGCAAAGACTGAGCCCCGAACTCACCCCGACAAGGGGTCTTAGGCTAAGGTCAGACGAAAGCAGTTTTAACATGCGTTTAACCGCACTAAATCACGGCCGTGCTAGCAGCAAATGACGTCCAATGCCGGGCTGCATATGAAGAACGGCCGCACAAAAGTGCGGCCGCGCAACGCAAGCGGCAAACGAACGCATTTTTTCAAGAACGTCAAACCGTTAGTACTGACGTACAGAGTGCGCTGCGGCCACATAGCGGCGTGTGTGTGTGATTGGGAGACGTCAGACGCTGCACACGTCCGGCCAACATAACGTCCAGACGCAAAAAGGGTTTTATTGATGATCCGTACAAAATCACGGACGAAAATGCGCATCGTATGACCGCTATCGCGTATTCCGTGAAAAAATACGTCCATTCGTTCGCACGCACTTTTTCACGGAGAACACGAAAAATGCGTTAGTCTGACCCTAGCCTTATACCCCGAATACATAATTAGGTACATCCCAAATAGCCCACCTCCCGGTGACACTATCCCACCCCACGTGGGTTAATACCGCCCTTAGTCTAATACAAAGACATTCCATTAAATTGGCCGTAAATTGGCAAACTTCATGTTAGTTTCGACAGATCGTGATTAGCTTCTACATTCAGTCCGGGCTGTGCTCGCCTCCCTGGCGCCTGTGTTTATTTGTTGCGGGTAACACCTGGTCTATCTTCTATGCTTCCCTTTGTCTCTCTGCGGGCCTCTGTGACCTTGGTGTATCCACTTCTCATTCTGTCCCTACGTGCCAGGAACAGCCTAGATCTTTCCCAGGTTTTAATTGCTTTTCTGCTAATCTAACACATTCCTAAATTTCTACGTATGCTTCAATCTAGTTTCAGCTAAAACCTACCTAGTTATTTTCAAGTGAACCAATATTCTGAACAAGATGGCCACCTGGCTTATAATGGCGGCCAGCTTCCAGCCTGATTCCACTTCATTACCAGATGGGACATGTTTTCCTGGACACAATACTATTTCATGCAAGTGAGAGCACGGGAAAAGTGCTGTCCTGCAACATGTATCATTCATATACTGCAGGAAGGGAATCAAGACAGGTCACCTGGGATTCCTTTTTGATTATTTACATGCAGCATATGGATTCTACCATGTTGAGGGTTGGCATTTTTCATACACTGCCCATCGGCATGAATGAATTATATGTGTCCAGGAAATCATGGCTGAACTGGCAACCCTAGCCAAAAAGGCACAGGAGTAGAGGGGCACTCCACACAGCCACCTGAATAAAAGGTGCAGTGGTAGGGTTGGCAGATCAGCCATGTTTTCCTGGACGGGGAAGGGGGAGTACAGTGGAGGCGCTAGTGGAGTGTATATGTTTTATGTTTGTGCAGCCGACAGGTATTATAACACAAAACCTCGACAGAAATGTGCAAATAACAATAGGACAAAAGAGAAGGGATCCTAGTGGCGCAGTCTCTTCTGAGAGTAATCTATATGTGGCGGGTACAGGTTAGGTATAGTAATCCCACTAATCCAATAAATGCACGGTCAAAAAGACCACTAGAGTGCTGCTATGGATGGAGCTATATGCAGTGGTAACACTGTGCAAAAGAAGGGGGGGGGTTAATGTCCTGTTATATACAAATTGTATACAATGTGCAAAGTGGCAATAAGTGTCCTCATACAGTCAAAAAATGCATAAAAAGTGCAAATGCGAGAAAAAAAAAGGGAGATGTGCATATATAAGTGCATGTGGAAAAGAAGTCTCTCAAAAAAAGTCTCGTTTTTCAGTTCGCTTGTGGAGGCAGAAAAAAATGAAGACAGAAAAAAAAAATTTCTCCGACCGTATGTTCTGTGTTGAAGACAGAAAGAAGTCTGGTAGAGTCTCCGCTGAGGTAGTCTAGAGGCTTTGGGCTAAATCCTGGAGTGCTGTCCTCACCTGAGTCCTATGTAGACTCCCAGTTCCCAAAAAATGGGAAGGAGGGGTAGAGGGGAAACAGAAAAAAAAGAAAAAAGAAAGAAAAATGGTGCAGTATTGATTGATAAAGGGTTAAGTGCCCAATGACAAGGGAACACTTACAATATGTAGAGCCTCTCGTACCGGCTCTGGTGTGGAATGCCTTGGGCCTAATCGAGGGTGGCCTCTGCCCTTTTTTAAAGTTATTCTAGGGTGGCCTTCGCATTTCCTCTAATGCTTCCTCGATCGTCTCAAATACAGAGAGAAGAGATCTTCATAGCGCAATATGCAGCCAATGTTGAAATAAGGTAAGTAATGGTCAAAAACAAACTCACCGATGTTGGAGCCTTAGGTTCCAGGCTCAACTTGTGGGCATATGGTACTGCTTATTACGGTGGGTACCTGCACCTCTTTCAACGGCAGACGGTCTTCTTGTAAGGAGAAAAGGGGAGACTGTGTATATGGGGAATACGCTGTATAAAAAAGGTTCTCAGGCGGATGCAGATAGATAAAAAGGTTTATTAATTAAAAAGCAAGGTAAGGGGGTATCACAAATATGGGATACGCGTTTCGGCTGTCAAATAAAAGCCTTCCTCAGTCCATGTGCAGGATGGTTTAAAAAATGGGGGATATTGTTTTCCAGGACACATATAATTCATGCTGATTGGTTTGCTTGCAGGGCCATGTGAGGTGGAGAAATTCCCTCTGCCCCACATATGCTTCAGGAGGCAGCCGGGATTTTCGATTTCCTGGCTGCCGATCACCAGATCGGTCGGTGCAGTGGTGATGTCTACGCTCTCTCTGCATGTTGACGAAAAATAAATAATTGGGCAGTCAGCTGTCTCTCCCAATTAAGAACAAAAAAGGGGAAATCTATATTTAATAGAGTAATCTTTTAAGTAATGGTTATTGGCCACAATTTGGTAGATAAGGGGTTAACTGGATGTTAAAGAACTGACAGTGGAAGAACCAGTATGCCGAGAGGAAGCCTCCAGGTGCAGGGTGAAACGCGTCACAACATGTCATCTGTTGATCAAGCCCACACAGGCACGGAGCTGAATGCCAAGGGATTCCCAGTAGTGACTCCTGAGCCTGCGTTGGTAGCAGTTTCATTTTTGTAGGAGAGGGTGACCGCAGAGGGCTGGAGTAGGGACGCATGCTGCAAAGTGTCTCCTCCGAACGGTAAAATTATTATGCTTTTTATGCTGGAGTTTGGGACCGGCTCGAAGCCCGTACGTTAACAGCAGACTGCAACTGCATGCACGAAGTTGGGACGTTTCAATAGTTTTATTTTGTGCGCAAATGGAGTATTACTCGTTTGATATAACTCAATGGAAGAGAGCGGACGTGGTCATTGTGGATCCAACAATAAGGATGGTCTTGATTCTCTCCCCCCCCCAGCAAGCTATCATTGCAAGAGTAGCACTATATGGTTTATATGAGTAGATATTTTTTGCTAGGAATTTTTGAGACTATATTACACTATGCTATATTATTTTTGTTTTATAGTGATTTGGATTACACATTTTGCAGAGGATGGTATTTATGCAATATTGGTATTTGTGTGCGCACATGGCACTATTGTTACGCCTGTTTACTAGTTTGTCACGGTGCCATCACACTGGGGTTTCGCTGCATGTGATTTATTAGCGACATCACTTTATGCATGGTTTGCGCCGTATCCCTCTTGCATTTTTCGATCTATTGTCTTTAAGTTTTTAAGGCGATGTTCGTTACATTGCAGGGTCACCTTCGGTATAGGATCCTAAAAGGAAAGCGCAGTGAATGCAAACTGTGGCACCGTTACGGTCCTCTGACGAGTACGTTCATCAATACAAACTTCACAGCACGGAACATAATGTGCTTAATAAGTTAAGTAAATTAAAAGGAAATTCTAGGGTTAAAGTGGAGGGTGAGAGGAAACAGGGGTTAAATATTAACCCCTTCAGACCACCTCCCCCGTTTTAGCTCCAATTATCCTCATCCTTTATTATTATTATTCTTTATATTGTGCCAACATGTTCCACAGTGCTGAAAAGGAGTCTTCCCATACCGGGAGTCGAACCTGCCTGAGCCATCTGGGTGAAAACCAGGAATCCTGTTAGATTATATGGGAAATCCGCACCTGGCTCCATTATCACTGGTCTGGTCCTGTTCTATCAGCAATGTGCTGAAGAGGAGGCTGGGTGCTTGCTAGAGCATCCAGCCAATCAGATGGCTCCGAATTAGGGATGCACCGATACCACTTTGAGTACCGATACTTTTATTTTGTCATGTGAACGCTTTTCCAATAAGAACAGACCTCATATAAAAATGCCCCAGCTCTCATGAATTATGCCCCCCAGCTCTGTGTGTGTAATATATTACACATACAGACCCCAGACCAGAGAGCATTTGGACAGCTGCCCTCTATCGGCATTCAGTCAGGCCCTGCAGCTGCTCTCCGCGATCATACTTCCTTTCCTGAGCGACGCTGGGAAAGTTTCCGCACGTGCGCTCGTTGGAAGGGCCCCAGCCGTGATCACGTGGGTCCCGCGTGATCGCGGCGGGGGGCCTTCCAACGAGCGCACGCACGGAAACTTTCCTGGCATAGCTCAGGAAGGTAAGTACGATGGCGGAGAGCAGCTGCAGGGCCTGACTGAATGCCGATAGAGCATTCGGACAGCCGCCCCAGCCCCTCTGATGCCGGTAAGCCGGCTTCCAGTATCAGGGGAAATATCAGGGGCACTGCACGAGTACCAAGTACTCATGCAGTACCCGGTATCGGCACCGATACTAGTATCAGTACAACCCTACTCCGAATGCAAGCACATTGTAGAGCTGTACATTCCTAACCTAAATCCCAGGAAGCTGATCATCCTGATTTATGTGACTGTTATAAGGGTGCAGAGGCCCCCCCTCCCGCTAGGAGGGCTGAATTAGCCTTCTCAGGATACAAATGGGGCTGGGATACATGGGAGATCAGGTCACCATGACTAGGTACAAGGATCACTCAGTGTTAATTATTGGTAAAAGCATATAAATAAAAGGTAAGATGATAACGCAGTATATTTTAACCATTAGCAACCAGAAACAAAGAAGTCCGTACTTAAAAAATACAAAAGGTGTTTTAATAAATAGTAGTACAGAAAAAAAAAACAATCATGTTAAATTACTGAAACATTGATTCTTCTCATATTCCATAAATTAACATATTTAAACATTTCTCAATTTCAATGTGGACCTGGTACCCGGGGTTCATTGGAAGTTGATGTACATTAAGGCACGCACTGTTTAGCACTACAAACCATTACATGTTTTACTTTTACAAGGTACTGTCAGGGGGTCCTTGCTAGGTGTTGAATTGGAAGTTTGTGAAAACAAAACATTTTTATTTAAACAGGCAATGAACTTGTGGAAGAGAAAAAACATCTGTATAACCCAGTATTTGCTTCCTTCTAACCGCTACTCTGGTAAATTGTATATTACACAAATTTAAAGTGTACACGTAAAGGATATTTGGTCAGTAAGATATGCCAGGTATACACAGTGGTTGTATTTTGTTACAATGACATAACCCTGGTATAGAAACAAACCTCTACAGAATTCTCAGATGTACAAGATCTACACCAGGTATCACACAAAGCAGATGAAGGCCAAGTACATCGCACACTTGGGAGAGTAATTCGTTGTAGACTAAAGAACTATAGCATCACAGATTCCAGAAATTAACAACTAATTCTGATTTCTCTGTGCAGTTTGTGATAAGACCCGTAAGAGCCGGTGTTTGTTTTCAGTACAAATAGAAGCAGCACTCCACCAAGGCCCAGGTAGAGAGATTGATTAATGGTTGCACATGGTGCACTGGAGGGGCCAGCTCCAACATAGCAACCAAAGCAACACTATACACGACCAGCTCATCATCTCCAATGATGCAGGTTTAATGGAACGTCACAGTAGCGATGTTTTGCTTGAGGCAAAACCGAATCATGGCTATGATGCTATGGCTGATATATATATATATATATTAGATTAACGTTCTACTGCATGGCTTGACTGATCCAGGGAGAAATCTGATGGTCTTTATGGAATCAAGAATTTTCCCTTTCCGGGAAAAATTGGAAAATGCTGCCGATCCAAAAGCAAGAAAATACCCCTCTTTGTGCAATGTGTAAAAGGTTGACATTGACTGGCAGCTCAAGATTTTATACATAGGATTTAAGGTAACACTGACTGCGCCAGGCCACTGTATTGTATTTTGTGATTGGTCTTTTTAAAATTCTATTACTTAGGGATGCACCGATACTACTTTAGGACAGAGTACCGATACTGACACACCATTTACACACTGCGCAGCCTGCACACACAGACACTTTACATACACACAGACCTCAGATAGATGTATACCACAGAGACTTCAGATACACGTATACCCCCAAACAGTCCTCAGATAAATGTATACCCCACAAAGACCTCAGATACTGCTGCTGGCAGAATACATTGCCAGTATTCCCCTCCAGCTGGCCACGTGTTTCTCTGAGCAGCCAACAGCTTGTGAAGGCTGTGACGCACTCTTACAATCCCCACAAGATCACAGCTGGAGACCACGTCATAGAGAACCACGCGGCCAGCCCGAGCTCAGAGGAACACACGGCCAGCCCGAGGGGAATGCTGTTAATGCATTCTGCTAGCAGTCCCAGCCCCTCTGATACCTTCAAGCCGGCCCAGCGCTTGCTTCCAGGTATCAGAAAAGGTATCGGGACATTTGCACAAGTACTTGTACAAATGCTGGAATCCGCACCGATACTAGTATCGGTATGAGAGCATACCTAATATTACTACCTTCCCAATAAAACTGCTTCATTGGAGATGGTGAGCCTGGTACTGTAACACATCACGCAGCATGCTCTTTGTTTTGGCTGTCTGAATTCTGCTTCATATCCAGCTCGACCGCCTCACACTAATAATTTTCTAAAGAATATTAACCTTGCATTTTTTTGTTTTTTAAACAGTATTGCTTTTTTCTTACTTTAAATTTAAACATTATATTTGTACAATAAACCTTTCTTTCAGATGCTGCTAAATGCATCAGTCCCTGCAGCTTCTAACGCAATTTGCGTAGCTCGTGTAAACTGCGCCGCATACGCTACACAAATTGCGTTATCGCTCTGATGTTGTGATTCTGCAGCAGCTGCACAGCACCAGCCCTCATCTGGCATCTCCAAGACACGACGATGTCTCCTCACGGTTATTGGTTCCCGATTTGCTCCTTTGCAGGCGGGATATTCAAATTCCATCTGCCAAGTGACAGCTGTGTTGGCATAGGAAATTACTCTTAAATAAGATGAGGTCGTCAGGGTGCATAGAGTGTCCTTTACAATATACTTGAGGATCCATGGTTAGGAGCTATAGGACGTTGCAAAGAACATATCTAATATTCTTAGCTAATTATTAATTTCAACAATTTATATTCTAATATAGCGGAGGATTTTACTCACTTTGTCCTCCACCTCAATTTTTAATACGTGGCCAATAAGTTGGTTACCTAAAGGTTTTGCATGAATAAACTTTATTTTTTGTAACATTCAAAAATATAAAAACTAAACGTTTTGAAATGTTTCTTTAAAGTAACTGCCAGCTCAGAGGTAACGACGAAGCCCACACGGCTTTTATTTTTCAGCTCCGAGATGGGCACGCATTTAGTCTATGTAGTTCATGGCCATCAGGAACGTACTCTCCCTCCTGAGGCTCTGTCTTTATCCACCCATTAGGTGGAAATTGTGCACTGCCCAATACTTTGAGGTTCCTTGCGTCTTCAGCACTCGATTCCTTACTCCACATGTCTACGATCATCTGCATTATGGAGCACCTGACAGATTTTTCGGATTCCTCACACTGATGGAGAAGGTTAGAAAGCTCCTTGGTTAGACTAGAAATTTTAAGTGCTCGTTCTGTGGACTTGTCCTCTCTCCCTGTAAGACATAGTTGAGTGTCCCTGGTCGGGGTGTTCTTCTGCATGCTGGCTGGAATCATGGATCGTTCCACTGGCCTTTTCTGTGCATAAAGCATGCTCAGTATGTGCCGACATGGTAACTTATATCTACTATTGAAATAGCAAGTGCAAGACTGACCATCGACCAAAACCTCATGAGACTCTTCCTGGATCTGCACACCTATGATTTTCCCTTGCGCTTTTATGACTTGTGTTGACTTTTGTACGATCTCCCATTCCTTCAAGCAAAGGCTGAACCCAAGATCATTGCAATGATTCTGCAGAAATCGATATATGTTATCTGCGTCTTTCGGGCTCGTGGGAGACACCGCATCAGGAACTGGATTGTTTGCATTGGTGGTGGGCATCGACAGAATGAACGGAGGAAACATTTGACTGTCTTTTAGACCATTTGAAGTTTTCTGCACTGATTGATCGGGGACACAGTCTGTTTGTGTAGAATTTGAAGCGTCATCCCCAGTATTAAATGTCTCAACGGAAATCATAGGAGCAGTGGACTCACCAGTGCAAGGTTTTGGTTGGTAGTTCCTTTTTCTTTTTTTAATTGGAGGTCTCAAATCTATATTTTTAGACGACGACCGGACAGCACAATCCTTCTGGTTCTCCAAGCCTTTGGTGTTAAAGCAGTCAGCATTCTCCACAAATTGCTTAATAACCGATTCCATCGAGCTCTGCTTTTCGAGTAATTTGGAAATTTTGCCCAGCACCATGTCCAAGCTGTCCATGTAGGTGCTGCAAGAGTGTAAACCTTTCTTTGTGTGCGTGTACCAAAGTAACTCACAGGAAAACCAGTTTTTCAACAGATATTCAAATAAACTTGCATCTAGTTGGGGTTTAAGTTTCTCTTGAAGGAAAGACAGCTTCTCGGGGGAGGTAAAAAATATGGCCTCCTCTATCAGTCTGTGGAGCCATTCCTTGAAGGAGAGCTTTGCAATTATGTTTCTTTCAATAAAATTGACGGTGTGGTAAACAGAGAGAAGTGCCTGAGCGGAAGGGAACAATTCTTTCAGCGTGGCGGCGTGATTAAACCCCACATCGGTGAAAATAATCTTCACTTTGTTCCATTCTGGATTGAAGTCCTGAAAGATTCTCAGGATTCTGGCTACGGCTGGCGCATTGTCACTTCTGATGAAGGAAAAATGTACGATTTTTCCCACGCGCTCTTTGGTCTCGACCAAGAACGCGTACAAGACATATCCGTATTTAACGTGAACCCTGTGTATCAAGAGAGACTCCGAGAACTTCAGAAACTGATCGCTCATCTTACTGGTCTGGAAGCACAACTGCTCAATCTCCTGTTGGGTACCTATGGTGATGGTAGCTTTGGAGCCCGCATCGCAACGCAGAAAGGTTTGCATCAATGACGCAATTCGTTTCACAGCATCTTCTGAGATTTTGACGTGGTGCGTTGCAGAGCGAGCGATGTCCTCGTTAAAGTACGATGTGTTGCATTTGAATTTCAGTGGATGTTCCTTTTGTAATGGTACTGCATCCTGCGTCGGGGATTTCTTGTCAGAGGAACCCTGGTCAGAACGGGCATCGGACTGTGGCTCACACGGCACCTTGCCGGGCGCTTTGCCAGAAGGCATATCCGAACATGGATTTGAAAGAACTGGTCTTTTAGCAGGAGAGGTGAGTGAAGAACACGAGCGCCCATTCCCTTCAGAGTGGTCATGATTGTCGTCTACCTCTGTTATTATCAAATGATCCTTTTTTTTATCATATCGCAGAATGAAATACGCCGGGCAGGTGCTCTCTGGAGATTCTCTTTTGTGCCGATCTTTACGTACATTCAAGCAGCCAAATTTTGCCTCAATAAACCTGTAAATAAACAAAGCAGAACAAACAAATGTTAATAGTTCCCCCTTCTACCCAACAGCTCTTCTAAAATCGAATTCCTACTAGATTAATTTCTACTGCAAGTCAATACAAGTTCGTTGCTGCCGTAACTGTTCTTTCCTATATAGTTCTGGAGCCCTGACCAGATTATGTTGGGTTCAGCTCAATAACTCTCCAAATACAGGTGCCCCATTACAAGTGTCTGCAGTCTATAGAGACAACGCGAGGGAGCAGTAACCCAAGTGCGTCTTCCATGTTGAAACTCGAATATATTCTGTTTGGGTACTCTGTAGTTTTGGGCATAAAAAGTTCACCTTAAAAAGGCGACTCTAGGCACTGTGACCGCTCAAAGTAAACTGAGCGATCACAGGTTCCTGACCACCCTGGGCACTTTCCACCCTTCGTGGGGGCTCTCCGAAGGCACATTTAGACCTTTGAACCCAGGGACTAAAAGGTCCTCCCAGAAGCACATATCACAGAGCTGACCCATGCTTCAGGGATCTGGACCCAGAAACAGAAACCAATTAGCACACAATTGGAAATAAAATCACTTCCAAGAATCTGGTTTCCAAATTAAAATACAACCCAAACCAACCATACGGCCATTCCTGAAATTATCAAACAGGAAGCAAGGCCAGCACACCACCCTTAAGACGTGGAAGCCAGGTGCACCAAGTCCCAGAGTGGCCAACTCCCACAAATTCCATGAAGACGAGAGGACCGGGAACTCAATCTTCTAACATCGACAGATTTATTGGAAAAGATTAGGTAAATTTCTGTCCTATGTGAAGCTTGAGAGAAGTGCACATAGGGCTGAATCGTTGCCAAATTTCTCAGACAGTAATAGCGTTGTCTGAAGCCAACTTCCCTGTACTTTAGGCTCACAACAGCACCATTGTTACGGTTACTTTTCGTGTATTTCTATAACTTTTTTTATATCTTCTGCACATAAAGGTTTCTTTAAATTATACGCAGTACCATTGTTCACTGTAGTTTCAATATACTGGAACTAGGGCTGGGTGACACCCTTAATTTATTCGGTGTCGACCTTGATTTTACATTTACGGATATGGAAGTATGAAATCCAGAAGCTAAAGACCAAGCCGAACCTCCGAAAGAAACTGAAGTTGCAGTCTGTGCAATCTTTGGACCTGGACCTACATCAGAAAATCAAGAGCAAGCTGAGCCTTCTGAAGTTGCAGTCTGTACAACTAGTGGACCAGATAGTTTCTGATCCACTAGTTGTACAGACTGCAACTTCAGGTTCAGAAGGCTCATCTTGCTCTTGATTTTCCGATGTAGGTCCAAAGATTGACCAGACTTCAACTTCAGGTTCTTTCAGAGGTTCGGCTTGGTCTTTAGCTTCTGGATTAGTGAATCGACGGAGGATCCATCCAAGCATCGGTAGACCAGGGCTGGCAGGCGCCTGCGGAACTGGTCAACTATACTGATGCACGGATGGACGCTCCATTGATTAACAGTCCGATTTTCATAGGAAAAAAAAAAAAGAAAATCGACTTGACTAGGCTACATCGGAAATCCTGCCCAGCCCTGACAAACCATGACGAACATCTGGTCAAATAATTACAGTACCATTGACTAAACCAGCAACTTCAAGTCATTGCCAAGATGGCCGACCATTAGGCAGTAGACCCTTCTGGTAAACAACACGGAAGTTATTGTGTCCTGTAAATATAGGACATAATATCTTCCGTGTTGTTTACCATTAGTTAGGACAATCTTCCAGGAGGTGGTTCAATTTTTTTAAAGCCAAGTATTTGTCTTCACCCATTTCTATAATATAGTAGACCCTTCTGTTCTGCTTTTTCCGCCCTCATGCTTTCTTACGGCACAGTAACCCGGCTTCTGGAAGTAGCGTGATGGCTGCCCAACGAACTGCTGAGAGTTAGGGCTGGTTGATATCTACAAATTAAGATTGACTGCGATTATACTCCTGGGAAAAACGTAAATAAACAAAGTCTCTGGATTCGACGACAGAGGCTCCACCTGAGCAGGGCCGACAGGTTACGCAGGCGCCTCCCTGCACCGGTCGGATCTGCCGATGCTCAGACGGAGCATCCGACTAAAAAAAATACACAGCTCTCGATTTACCAAAGAATACATTTGCAGTCCACATTGGGCCAAATGGCGTATATCGCCCGGCTTTACTCCGAGTAGCATTGAGGGCTACAATGTGCACGCCTGCAATCAAATCGAGGAGCAATCACGTTGCCGGCATTGCGATGGCTTGCAAGAGGCGAGCCGCACGGGCTTCTGCTGCTGTACATAAGCAACGGAATCGAACAGGAACCGGCGGCTAATGCGACATTAAATCCAAACTATCTGTAAAGCGAAAACATTAAATGAAGGTATCCTTACATGACATCGCGGCGCACGTTCGCGTTGTGTTTGCTGTTGTAGAGTCGCACGGCCTCGCTTTGCTGGATGCAGTAGTGGTTCTTTGACTTTTCCTTGTAGACTTTGAAGCTCTTGATGAAATCATCGTAGGTGAGGTAGCAGCTGCCCACCTCCATGGTCACCACCGGGATCACGGGACACCGGGCGGTCACTTCTGCCACAACATACAGGGAACGCAGTAGCGTAGCAGACCGTGCGAGCACACGGGAGAGTATAGCGGGTATATGTAGAGGAGATTTAGCTCATCGGGTCCTCGTGATCTCCGAGCCCGTATCGACGTCTTCGGATGTCATTATCCCCATCGGGGTCGTTTCGGATGGAGCGCAGACCTGGAAATCGGTTTGATAAGTCTCAAAGTAATAAAATGCACCGGTTAACGTGCAATGCCCAAACACTGATTCACTACTATCTGCTCCTCAGCAGCAGCTCCAGCCCTTTATTTTCTGGCTCAGGACCAAAGTCTAGATAAACAGGAAGTGCATGTTTCTGCCTTGTTAATCTCCTGTTGTGTTTACACGGGGCTCACTGTTCACTGGCGTTTAACCCGAGTCCTGTGGAAGCCTCCATCTTGTTTCCCTGAGAGGAACGTTTGCCAAGGCTCCGTGTTACCAACCAACAAGACGCGTGTGAGGAGGACACCAACCATTTCCTGCCTCTTATAAAGGAACCGAGGGCGCGCTTTCACTCCTCTATATATACACTTTTACAGTATGCCACGCCCGCCGTTACCCGACCAATCGGCGTCGAAGCGAGGCTTGACCGGCACTTCGCGCAGCCAATCGGCGTAGTGCGCGGTCTAACGGTAGAATAGGATATCAGGTAAGCGACGGCTAAGCCAATGGCAGCGCTAAGAGAGTAGGTGACGGCCAATCGTTGTTACTTCCGCGTTTCGTGCGGCACTCGAGTGCGCTGTGAGACGGGATTGGCTGGGCGATTGCCGTCCGAGGGTCACCGCCACGTGACCAGCCCTTTGCTCACGTGATCGCGAGGATGGCGGCCGCCCTACAGCCCGAAGATCTGCCGGAGCCGGAGGAATCCGATACCTCGGACCTGAGGAGCGTGCTGGTCACCAGCGTTTTGAACCTGGAGCCGCTGGATAAAGATCTGTTCAGGTGCTGACACCCAGGCAGGGAACGCACAACTGCAGCCAGGCGCTGGTGAACTACAACTCCCGTGATCCTCTGACCGCTTAGTACATTGAAAGACTTCTGGGAATTGTAGGCTATCAACATGGGGCCAAGGTTTGAGATCCCTGCCCTTCTCTTACTGTTTTTTTTTTTTTTTTTTTAGTTACGTTGGGTCTTTATTTTTATTTTTTTTATATTGTATTCACTCGTTATATATTGCTGGATTAAATGGAGTCGCTGTTAAAAAATCCCCTTCTATTTTTTTTTTTTTTTTTTTTTCCCATAAATGATTGGGTGGAGACCTCTGATGTAATTTGCATTCCTATTCAACTTGCGCACATTGAGTACATAAATTCCGTAGCGCCTTCGCAGAATAATGTGTCGAAGCTGCGCATATGCACAGATCAGATCTGCCACTCAGAGAATACGCGTTACCATGATCGGTCACAGAGAGCGCGATGATGTCACACACAGAGAACGTCATGACATTAGTGACCGAACTGGTGTCCGGCAGCTGGGAAATACAAAAATCACAGCAGCTGGTGATGCTGGGTCGGGGAGGAGGAAACTCCTCCACTTCATGCAGTGTATTTGAGGGGGGCGTAACTGTAAAATGATCAGGATGAATGAAGTATCCCTTTTTAAGGTCAACGATAAAGAACTCCTATTTTTAATAGACCCTTTCAAGATTAGAAGTGATTCTTAAAGGGACACTACACACATGCTCCCCGAACCACTCTCGCACAATTTGAGCCCGACGAATCCTGGCATTGCCATCTTGGAATATGCCCGCTGTGCCATCAGGGGAGAAAAAAACCATTGATGGAAAAACCTGTTCATTCTGTATATTCAGGGAGTCACATGACCTCATTTTTTGGGCACTTAATGTCGCTGAACCTAGAACAGGGGTCCGCAACCTTGGCTCGCTGATGTTTTGGGTACTACATCTCCCACAATGCTCAGTCACCCATTAGGCTGACTGAGCCACATGGGAAATGTAGTTGCCAAAACATCAGGGAGCCAAGGTTGCTGATCCCTGACCTAGACCAACCGCAGCGACCCAAAATCATAACCTGCTTGTACGGAAGGTGGTGACTTTTTTTGTATACAGTATATACACATGAACCCTCTTAGCGGGGTCCACCTTAAACTGCAACTCGGCCACGTGCTGTCCGGATGGAATTCATGCTTTAACAGAATATACGCGCTGCGCATGATGTGTATTTTACAGCGGTTGTGTTGGTTGTTGCACACAATCCGTGACAAGTTCGGAATGCGTAGCGCCGCTCGTGTCTTCTGATCTCGTCTTGTAAGGGTCGTGCGTTTTACAGCTCTTGCCTTCTTTCACGCAGGGGGTCTCACCACTGGGTTCCAGTCACGCAGAGGTTATTTGGCGGCCAAATAGTGGGTCAAGCACTGGTGGCGGCTTCTAGATCCGTGAAGGAAGATGAAAACGTCCACTCGTTGCACTGCTACTTTGTACGAGCAGGTAACTATACACCACCTAGAGAGGCAGCATCCTTCTCTTCGGCGACACCTTTAAGTGGCATTGGTGCATGTCCTGCAACTCAAAACATCTGACGTAAAAATTATATGGCTTAATAAATGATTTAATCTATATATCTCCGACCTCTGCGAAGACTTTTGCCTGGAAGAAAAAAAATAACATCATAGCTCTTGTCGTAGAGCGTAGATCTCCCAGCTTTTCAGCACCGCGCATGTAATCGAGGTGCCGGATGCTCAGCTGAAAACGCAGGGTTATTCAGAGAGCACCGAAATGTTACCGATATTTCGGTGCTCTCCTGTTCGCCACTCTTTGGCGAGTTAAATTCGCTGACCCTGCGGTGAATTCAGCATTCACCGCAGAGTCCTCGAAGTGCAGCAAATTGACCCGCCGAACGAAAAAAAGCTGATGACCCCACAAGCTGCCGAACAGGGAAAAAACAAAAACAGCAACTTTTAACAGGTGTGCGTGTTTTTTTTTTTTTGTTATATATATATATATATATATATATATATTATTTCTATCCTGGGAATAATATATAAGGTCCTATGAATAATAAACAGGTCTGTTACAGAAAAAAAGCAATTTAAAAGAAATCAGGGTGGGGAAGTTCGCTGAAAAATGCCTTTTAAAAAAAAAAATGACTTTTTTGTTGCAAATTAAAAGAATAAATGGTTGAATAAATATTTAATAAAAACAGGGAATATTTTTTTAACATTTGAAACCTATGGGATTCGTCTGAAAAAACCTGCCGAATGAAACCACCGAACAGCAGGGCACTTCGGCAACGTTTCACTGCTGTTCGGCGTCTGAATAGATTAACCATTGCTTCTCGATGGGGGATTTCACTGCCCCATGCACTTGGTTTTTTAAGACCCTTTTTATTTCGTAACAAATGACCTTTTTTATTATTTAGACTTTTTTTTTTTTTTTTAATTTTTTTTTGATTGAAACTCCTATTAGGAGAATATGCTAATTCGATGTTCATTGGTGCGATTCGGTGGTTTACGCTAATGTCCGATACCGGCTTCGGCGACTCCAATGTAGGCAAAATCCGTTGATCCGTTCGCTTCTTGGACGTTTTATTTCCTTGTTTTGGCACCTAGCGTTTTATTACTCTTTTTGTGCTGCTCAGTATAGCCTGACTCCTAATTGTGTTCATTGATAGGTGACCCCAAGATCCCGGTATTGTACCAGGTGGAGAGGACACGCGATGGCCGCAGCTTCAGTACCCGCTCCGTGAAGGCCATCCAACACGGAGTGCCGATTTTGACATGCCAGGTTTCCTTCCAGCTGCCCCAGGAGAGCCCCCTCAAGCACCAGTTCCCAATGCCCACCGTACCCCCGCCAGAGGAGCTGCTTACACGAGAGGAGCTTATACAAAAGTACCTAAAGTATGTATGGTTTCCCAAGGGGGGGTAAATTGTGTTTCTTGGGGATATGAAAGTGAGAGGCCCAAGAATTCCCAGTGGAATGGAGGTGGTTGAGTTGGCCTGTCGTTGGTTACCATTGTTGCACCATTTCCTTGTTTGGCACGCAGATATATTTGTCGTATTCCCTTGGGATACGTGTCGGCAATCTGAACTGTGTGTGACAGCCTGTAATCGTACCTATCCACAGGGATCCATCGCTGGTGGAGAAGCACAGGACAGGTTTAAACAAGATCTTAGCCCAGGAGGTCCCAATCCTGATTAAACCCATAAACCCGCCAGATATGTTCCATCGGTTACCGCAGGAGCCGCGACAGATGTTCTGGGTACGAGCCAAGGGATTGATCGGTGAGCATGATTATTTAGCACTTTCAATTCCAAGTGCTTTTTGTGGGGTTGGGGGGAATGACAGGGTTAAAAGATTTTAAAGTGAACAAAATTACGTTTCATGTGGTTGTCCGTTACAGAAATAGTGCTGGGATGAAAGGTTCTAAACTCTAGATGGCGTCCCTTTTCTTGCACAATGTCACATTGGGTCTGTTTTACCAGCATACAGGCAGTAATGGCCTTTGTGCCAAATACAGTAAACGTGTGATAGATAATGTTCAGATCTCCTGGTTATGGGGATTTGTAGTGATCATAATGAGATTATTAGCAATGTAATATCTGTATGTGCTGCATAATGCCTGTGTATGGCAATTACAGCAACACCTTGTATCTGTATGTGCTGCATAATGCCTGTGTGTGGCAATTACAGCAACACCTTGTATCTGTATGTGCTGCATAATGCCTGTGTGTGGCAATTACAGCAACACCTTGTATCTGTATGTGCTGCATAATGCCTGTGTACGGGAATTACAGCAACACCTTGTATCTGTATGTGCTGCATAATGCCTGTGTATGGCAATTACAGCAACACCTTGTATCTGTATGTGCTGCATAATGCCTGTGTGTGGCAATTACAGCAACACCTTGTATCTGTATGTGCTGCATAATGCCTGTGTGTGGCAATTACAGCAACACCTTGTATCTGTATGTGCTGCATAATGCCTGTGTGTGGCAATTACAGCAACACCTTGTATCTGTATGTGCTGCATAACGCCTGTGTATGGCAATTACAGCAACACCTTGTATCTGTATGTGCTGCATAATGCCTGTGTATGGCAATTACAGCAACACCTTGTATCTGCACTGTACAGGGATTTACACTCATTATAACCCCCTGTACGGCAGTGACTGACCCCCACAGCTCTCCCTGTATTCTGCCCTCTCCCTGGCTGTTGTAATGCAGCAGTAAAGTTTGAACTTTATTGTCAAGGGGAGGGTAGAAGCTGCTCCTTGTAGCTTTTTTCAGTCATATAGGGTGACCGCAGTGGGATCTGAGATTTTGTGTCCCCCCCCCCCCCTTCCGCCATGTATAGGGCAGTGCTGGACAAAGTGTGTGTGTATACCCAGATATGCAAATCTGATCCATCACTATGGATCGAGCAATGCCTGGGGCATCTGGATTTGTAGGTATGGTGCTCAAAATACGCTGCAAGAGACTGTCTGCTACTCTTTGTTTTTTTTTTTGGAGAAGTAACAGTAATTTAGTGTAAATTACATTTCAAGGGACATCAGGAAACCGCTTAATCCTTGTGCGCGCAAAAAGTAAAGTATCTTTTTTTTTTTTCCTAATCAAAAAGGGCAGATAATTGATAAATATTCCTAAGGACTCTGAGGCGAGTATTTTCCTTCTTTCTTTTAATCTCCTCTCAACAGCAAAGAGTTAACGTAGTACTAAAAAAACAGGGTTTCTCTGCCCCCCCCCCCCAACAGGGGATAAACTACGCCCCACAATCCCCTCTCAAGCAATCGCTGTCTTGGAGTTACACTTGACTCTGCTCTTTCCTTCATCCCCCACATAAAGTCTCTTTCCTCCTCCTGCCGATACCAACTGCGTAATATTTCCAGAATTCGGCCATTTCTTACCGCTGTCGCCACAAAACAACTCATACACGCCCTGGTAATCTCCCGACTCGACTATTGCAATAATCTCTTATCTGGCCTCCCTCTGTCCCGCCTCTCCCCCCTACAATCCATCCTGAACGCCTCCGCCAGGCTAATTCACCTCACCCGCCGCTCTGTCTCTGCCGCTCCCCTCTGCGAGTCCCTTCACTGGCTCCCCATCCACTGCAGAATTAAGTTCAAAATCCTTATCCTTACCTACAAAACCCTCACTAACTCAGCTCCCCACTACCTGTCCTCACTAATCACCAAATACACCCCAGCCCGCTCCCTAAGGTCAAACAGTGACCTGCGCCTAGCTTCTCCCCGCATCACCTCTTCCCATGATAGACTGCAGGATTTCTCACGCGCAGCCCCCACTCTCTGGAACGCTCTCCCTCGTACTGTCAGACTTTCCCCTAACTTCTCTTCCTTCAAACGCTCCCTTAAAACGTTCCTATTTAGGGAAGCCTACCACCCAACTCACTGATGCAATCATCAATCACTCTCACCTTACAGTCCTCTCCTCCTGTTTCCAACCCCAACCCTCCTAGATTGTGAGTTCCTACGGGAATAGGGCCCTCATCTCCTCCTGTACTGTTTGTCAAATGTTGTTCAATGTATTGTAACCCTGTCTATACTGTGCTTATTGTACAGCGCTGCGGAATATGCTGGCGCTTTATAAATAAAGAATAATAATAATAATAATAATAACTGAAAGCTACTTCTACCGGCATAGAATTCCCCCATTAGGAATATAGGTTTCTCACGTCTACGTGCTGTTAAATGTCTTCCCTGTATTTTAGGAATATTTTATATTAATCTGATCTAATTAAAAGACATAACATTGTGTCAGCGTGACGGATGCTTTAGGCTAGGGTCAGACGAACGCATTTTTCACGTTGTCCGTGAAAAAGTGCGTTCGAACAAATGGACGTATTTTTTCACAGAATACGCGATAGCGGTCATACGATGCGCATTTTCGTCATCAATAAAACCCTTTTGCGTCTGGACGTTATGTTGGCCGGACGTGTGCAGCGTCTGACGTCTCCCAATCACGCAAACACGCCGCTATGCGGCCGCAGCGCACTCTGTACGTCAGTAGTAGCGGTTTGACGTTCTCGAAAAAATGCGTTCGTTTGCCACTTGCGTTGCGCGGACGAACTTTCGTGCGGCCGTTCGTCGTATGTTCCCCGGCATTGGACGTCATTTGCTGCTAGCACGGCCGTGATTTCGTGCGGCTAAACGCACGTTAAAACTGCTTTCGTCTGACCTTAGCCTTATCGCTCGCTCTGCTGCAAGGAGGCAGGCGTGGGGCCTGACACAGACCTTTGTCCCTGCACACGCTCGTCTTCTGGGACTTTGCACGAGTCTCCGTAATGACGTGCAGTGTCAGCTTTCTGAACCTTCTGCGTTCCAGATCCCATTGTCATACAGCAAGTGCAATCCGTAAAGCAGCAGGTGCAAAATTTCGAGTGGCTGTCGTAGAAACGATGGAGTGGGACAAGGGGGGGGGGGGGGAGTCTTATTTTCTGCAACGCTGTCAAATCTCAAACCCTAATGCAATAAAGCTGGGGAGCACAGGGGCTCCCCAGCTTTATTTCCTTTTGATATCACATGGGGTTATGAGAGTTTATCGTCGCCCCCTCCCCTTCGTATTGGGTACTGCTAGCAAATATATAACAAAGGTAGGAGCCGATTTAAAAAGCGTCTTGTAAATGCTGGCAAGTGAACTTGCCACCCAGATATCTAAGGGTCCGTTCATTGTGTGCAATGTCTGTGCTTTGCGTTTCGACCTGTTTTTGGTGCACTTCTGCAACTTCATTTTGCTGAAAATACGGTGAATTCGCAAATTAACTGTCGCCGGATTTTGCCATAATTGGAGTCGCTGAATCAGTTATTGGGCGTCGGCAAAAAACCACTGAATTTTGCCGATAACCGCCGAATTCCACTGAACGGGGAAAAAGTCTAATAGGTTTAATCAATAAAAACGTAGTAAAAATGTTTAGATAACACAAAACAAAGGTCTTTTTTAAATGAATAAACGTTAAAAAAAAAAACTTTCTCCATTGCAACCTATGGATTTGCCTGGTTTAAATCTGTCAAATCAACAGATTTTTGCTGGAGCCATTTAAAGGGACACTTCACATCCTGACCACTTCAAAACCGTAGTGGTCAGAATGAGTAGAGTACCCCCCCCCCCCAGTCTGGGGGGGGGGGGACTCTGGGTGAAGGAATTTTCGCCACCCAGGATTTTGAATTTCCTGGCTGCTTGTCACCACATCGATCACTAATGACGTCATCCTCTGAGACCAATCACTGTAGCGAGTGGTCTGAGTCAGTGGATGGATCAGATCTCTGCATGCGCGCAACTCCAATCCATTCTGTGCTGGCACTTCAGAACTTGTGTACATAATGTGCGCAAGTTCTTTTCTTTAGCGCTGCACGATTTGCGGTTTCTACTCTTTTCTTGCATTTGTATTTTGTGTGCATTTATTTCTGCCTATTTAGAGTGTAATTTTTTCCCTCCCTTTCTCTTATTATATACCCCTCTGCTTCTCCCTCCCCCTAGGTCATACTCTGTACAACCTGAGCGCTCTTACCAATTCTCACGCTTTCATTTCTTCCTTACAGCATACTCACACACCAGACTGAACTCCCTTTCTTCTCCCTGCTGTCCCCCGGGCCCAGTCCCTAATTTCAGGTCTCCTTTCCAGCTGTCTCCACTTCTCTAATTGCGCTTACTAAGCCCAAGCTTCTGGTCCTTCCCACGCAAGCCCGGCTATATTCTTTCTGGCCGCCAGCTTCACCTTCCCTCTGCTCCCATTTGTTTCACTTACCCGTCCCTTTAGATTGTAAGCTTATAGGATTGGTGGCTGAGAACTTGTTTAAGGTGCTGTATTAGGCTAGGGACAGATGAGCGCATTTTCTGCAGCCACCGTCAAAATGTACGTCGATGCGTGCGCACGCATTTTTTCACGGAATACGCTTAAGTGGTCAGACGATGCGCAATTCTGGACGTATTTCATGACGGTGGGGTAAAAAGAAGTCTAGGGAAATCCGGCTGTTTGAACGTTATGTTGGCCGCACACTAGCAGCGTCTGACATCTCCTAATCACGCACACACGCTGCTATGCGGCCGCAGCGCACTTTGTACGTCAGTAGCAGCGGTTTCACGTTCTGATAAAAATGCGTTCATTTGCTGGTTGCGTGGTGTCGGCGCACTTTCGTACGCACGTACTGCGTATATTGGCCGTCATTGGCCGTTATGTGCTGCTACTGCCGCCGTGATTTAGTGCGCCTGCACGCGCGTTCCGACTGCCCCACTCTGACCCTAGCCTTACCTGGACAGTTATCCTATGGGCAGGGTTGTCTTTTCCTCATCCTATACTATAATAGAGTAAGGCTTGGCGTGTCCGTCGCCAAGCCTTCTCTGTGCATGCGCGCGCAACCAGCGGCGGTTGGCTGCGCGCGCATGCAACCGCCGCGACACGAACCGGCTGTGCGCTCGCTGCGGCGGTTACGAGATGCACACGCAGCAGCCGGGTAGAGTCTGCGCTCGCAGCCTCTACCCGGCTGCCGCGCGCATCCAACCCCTGAGCGGCGAAGGGAAAGTTTCCTCGCTTCCACTCTTTGAAGGACCCAAGCCGCGGTCACGTGGGAGTCCTTGGGTCCTTCAACGAGCGGAAGCGAGGAAACTTTACCTGCGGAGACGGAGCTCCAGGAGCGGCTGTCCGAATGCCGATAGAGCATTCAAACAGCCGCCCCATGTCTGGTCTGGGGTCTGAGCTTGGGGGCAAATATCCATGAGAGCGTGGGGGCAAATATCCATGAGAGCGTGGGGGCAGTATCCACGAGCTGGGGCAGTATTAACAATAGACTGCCCTCTGGGCAGGCTTTCCAACTAGTTAATTATAAAGTATTTTACCATTGTAAAGCGCTACGGAATATGATGGTGCTGTATAAATGCCTGTAACTGTACTCTACACAAGTTGTGTAGGTTTGCATATTGCACAGAAACGTTTTGTGGACTTTCAGGTTTTGGAGTCCCTGAGCTGAAGAGGAGCATTGTGCGACGAGGGACAAAAAGGTGAGTAAAAGCAAATCTAATAATTATTAGGCAGGATCTGGCCAAATATTAAAGGGCAAAAAAAAAGGAACCGTTTTCAATAGAATATCCATTTAAAATCATAGGAAACTTTTTGTATTTTTAAAAAAATATATTAAAACCTAGCTGCAATCCAGTCTACCTACAGCATTTTACACGCCACACATTATTTATGTTGTAAACAGTATAAATCCATGTCTTGGCGCAATAATGTGTAAATAATATTTACAATTTGTTCCAAAAAAAAAAAAACGCAAATCCACATACCTTGTTTTGTCCGTGTTCAGCTTTTATTTTTTTGCACTGGAATAATACAATATGTTTATATAAATACTTCTTGGCAGTATAAAGTATGAAGGAAAAAAAAAACTAAAGCTATTTAAGTACAAAAGCAGCACGTTTTTACAGAATACGTATAAAATAAGAAATTCTTCGCTTCGTCAAATCCCTTTTTTTTTGTATTTAGGTCCAGGTGACATGAGGCTGCATTGTTGCGTTGCTGCCTATATCTCAGACTATTCCTTTCTGGGTACGGCAATACTTCCACATCTGCTGCGCCCCCTGCAATTCATGGCATCGCTTGACCATTCCATGTGGTTCCACGCGCCGTTCAGGGCAGACGAATGGATGTTATACGAGTGTGAAAGCCAGTGGGCCGGTAAGTGATGAATATAGCAAGTCCCAGGAAATGATACAGTATGCCCTGGAGTGCAGTCAGTATACTGTCAGTGCACAGAGAAGAAAAGGCACAGAGAGACCAATATAGTGTGCAGATTAAGTGGATCCGTGTGCGTTGAACTAATGATGTACAGGTTGAGCAGCCTGGATTTTAGAATCAGATGCCTGAGATCATGGCAAGGGAGCCATGATTCCCTTCCTGCTGCAGCCACCAGCGTATATACACACACTGGGAGGGCTGTGCAGGGTTACTCCGCGCTGCATGCAGTCGGCGTGACTCCGCGCTGCATGCAGTCGGCGTGACTCCGCGCTGCATGCAGTCGGCGTGACTCCGCGCTGCATGCAGTCGGCGTGACTCCGCGCTGCATGCAGTCGGCGTGACTCCGCGCTGCATGCAGTCGGCGTGACTCCGCGCTGCATGCAGTCGGCGTGACTCCGCGCTGCATGCAGCCGGCGTGACTCCGCGCTGCATGCAGTCGGCGTGACTCCGTGCTGCATGCAGTCGGCGTGACTCCGCGCTGCATGGTGACTCCCAGCATGTTCTGCAGGACTTGTGAGCTAGGTTTCTGGGCTGCGGCACCCGTCTGGAATCCATAAAATCCAGTAGGCTCGGAAAATTCTTCAATAAACTTAGAGCACCCGATCTGGAATTCTACCTATAATATGATGCATATCTTTATACAGACTTTATGTAGGGAGCATGGATTACCCTCTAGGTCAGTGTTTCCCAAACCCGTCCGCAGGACCCCCTAACAGGCCAGGTTTTAAGGATTCCCTTGGGGAAATACAGACTGAATCCAGCAATCACTGAGCAGCAAATCATATCACCTGTGCTTCAGATATCTGGCAAACCTGGCCTGTCAACGGGTCCTGAGGACAGGTTTGGGAAACACCGCTCTAGGTCTTAAATCAATGGACCAAATGTCTTCTCCTCTACAGGTAACTGCCGTGGCCTGGTGCACGGTCGTTTGTGGCGAAAGGACGGGGTTCTGGCCGTTTCCTGTGCACAGGAGGGAGTGTTCCGTGTTAGAGCGGATAAACCCAAAAGCAAGTTGTGAAGAATGGCAGAACCCACCCCCAAAAAAACCAAATGCTAATCCTCAACAACCTGAATTATTACAATCTCTACTGACCTGCAATCCTATCAGCCCTGCGGTATGTTATGTAACAATTTTTATTTTTTTTGTGGAAGGATACATTGAGATTTCTCTCGTTTTCAAGTATGTCCTGGGTGGCGAGTATGTACCGTTAGGCTGAAATCTGTATGTACCGTTAGGCTGAAATCTGACGCAATTTGTAAATAATTAGAATATTTAATACTCGCTGATTTAATAAATTGTATTTTTAGACTGTTTAAAATTGTTTTTCTTACTCGCTTTCTCTCTCTCTCCCCCCCCCCCCTTGTCAACCTATACGGAAGAGCTAATAAAATAAGAATAATAAAGGGGATGCTGGCAGGGATTCACCCAGAGGTTTGGAGAAAGTAGTGCATTCCAGCATACCCCTTGAATAGTGTTCCCTTTTTATAAAAATAAACGGGGGTGGATAACCTTGGTCCTCCAGATATTTTGGAACTGCATCTCCATGATGCTCAGCTACTATTTGGCTGGTGAGGTATCATGGGAAATGCAGTTCCTAAGCATCTGGGGCCCAATGTTACTCTTCTCCCCCCCCCCCCCACCCACCCTGTCTTAAACTGTCAATTTACAGTCTCTTTAACAAGAAGCTCCTTAATGCTGGCATCGTCGTGTGTATTATGGCCAGCCTCTTGCAGCTTCTGTATAACAGCCTCGGACTCCCTCTTGTCCTTTCCAATTCTCCATGACAACTGGATATGAACATGCAAAAAGGGTACCAGCCAAGGGCAGATGGGGTCAAGTGTCTCCTTCAGAAGCCCCACTGCCTGCTCGCTGTACATTTGTGCCTCCACCAGGGTGTCCATCTCCTGGTGACAAACTACTAATCCAGCCAACACGAGCAATCTGTGAGTACTCGGCCCTCGCGGACAAAGTTTCTCCTGGAGCGCCCACGTGTTGGTCCAGAGTGGAAGCGCGAGTTTATACAGTCCTGCTCGAGTCAGCTGTTGAGCCTTCTGAATTTCTTTGACGTAAAAGAAGCCCAAAAATTGCGGGGAGCATCGTAGAGACGGCAGAGAAGACACGTGGCTCAAGAACTGCTCGAAGGCGCGACTACGCTTGGCGATGGTTTCCGACGTGAAGTTCTTGTGCAGCCGCTTGCGCGGAAACGACACTTCGCTCATTTCGTCCGGGTACAGAGAACGCAGGCGCCTCTTCAGACGTTCTAGATCCGAGTAGCGGCAGGAGATGTAACCCGGAGAAGGGTCAAACTTTCCAGATTGCAGAACAAAGATGGTGTACACCTAGGAGGAGAAACATAACTATCAATAAGTGAAGCGAGGGGATCCCAACTTGCTACAGGGTCAATCTGCTAGAAAAGCATTTTAGTAAAGAAGACTTTTTGCCAGGAATTCGTTAACCCTGTATGGAACGGTGTAGGATTATTCTAAGAGCACAGAAAATTCCATTGGAATTCTGGTGCTCTTTCGTTCTCCGCACTTCAGGGAGTCAAATTTGCCGACAGTGCGATGAATTCAGCATTCACCGCAGGGTCCCCGAAGTGCAGGTAACAAGCCGCTGACTGCATCGATCTGAAAAAAGCAGACGACCCACTGAACAGAGCGCCAACCAACTGCTGGAAAAAGCCAACTGATTTTTTTTTAACCAAAGCACCATTTAAAAGCGATTTGCAAAAAAACTACTGCACAAAAATGACACAAGGTCCTATGAATAATTTCAAAGTGTTACAGAAAAAACCCGCTGAAAATGCAAAAAGAAAAAACCTTTTTGCTGCAAATAACAGGACAGGAATATTTTTTTGCATGGACTCCACCGAACATCAGGGCATTTCGGTGCAGTTTGGTGTCTCTGAATAGATAAACCATTGCTTCTATGGGGATTTCACTGCTGCCGAAGATCATCGTATTTTGCTGGCAATTTGTCGAACTGCCTGCTTTTTGAATGGCCATGAAATTCACAATTTGGTGCAATTCTGTTTTTTTTTTTTTTTTTTTTTTGAATAACCCTGATAGTCTGAAAAAAAGACGTGTGTCCATAGAGTTGAGCTTTTCACACAACTACTGTGGCTGACACTAAGAATTAATTGCTCGTTGCCTACAAACAATTAAAGGTTATTAGTTGGTATAATGAACCACTTTAGAGGAGAGGATGCCTTGGAAAAGCACAAATTCACTGTGTAAAGCAGGTGATGTTTCACCATGCATCCTCCGCCACATTTACTTACCCGCTAAAGTTAGGGCTGTCAGACTCAGGCCCCCCACAATTTTCTGAACTACAACTCCCACAATTCCCTGGCCATCTATTGCCTACAGTTCCAGGAATTCTTTCTATGCATCAAGATCTGGGGGGACTGCGTTTGAGAGCACTGTTCTAAATCAAGCTGTGAGCGTAGTGTTTTTCACCTGGTGTAGCCTCTGACATCATCATGCAAGTACACAGTGATGTCACCAAAGCCCAACAGAGCTGATTTACAATAAGCAAGTTTGTGTGTGTGAGAGGGGAGAAATCTGGTGTCATTGGAAAAATAATTACCTCTTTTTCCGCAGTGATATGCTTAGTCAGATTTTAAAATAAATCAAAGGCTGGCACATTAAATATATATTGGCATCCTACCATAATAGCCATACCAATCACTGCATTGTACTCCAGGCTCCTGACCTGTCAGATATACTTGCCATCATACCCAATGCAACTCCACCCCCCCCCCCATGAGGCCAACAAACCCCTAACACCGAAGAGCTTGGGTATGTGACTGATTTGGCAGCTCCATTTTCAGCAAAATACAGTGAACTTTCACTACATGGTGAATTCACTGTATTTTCTGCAAAATAGAATCCCCGAAAAGCAAATCACCGAAATTCCACACCATTCCGGTGCTTTGTGAATAGACCCTATAGTCATATATTTATATTTTGGTGAATAAAATATTTTTTTTTAGTTCTCCATTTGAATAGAACTAAAGTTTTGGGAGGAGGGGGGGTGGAATAATTCTACATGCTGGATTTTAGCACCTCGAGCATGATGCCCACGCTGCCTACACTTGTTGAACCCCGTTTCGCCGTCCTCTCACCAGCTGATTCTGCACGGAGACCTAAACTGCAGTAACGCCTTTTGGCCAGCAGATGGTGACATCTCCCTGCCAAGCAGGTTATATCAGTAAGGGATACATTATTAGTATTCTTTATTTATATAGCGCCAGCATATTCCACAGCGCTGAAAAATGGGTCCAATATAGACAGGGTTACAATACAGTGAGACTGACCAACATTTTGATAAACCAGTACAGGAGGGAACGAGGGCCCTATGCCCGTGGGAACTCACAATCTAGAAGGGGTTTTCTGAGTGGAGGGCTGCAAGGTGAGTGTGAGGGGGTGCAAGTGATGGACTGGTTGGGACAGTGAGGTGTATCAGTGAGTCGACTGGTCAGCTTGCCTGAATAGGAATGTCTTAAGGGAGCGTTTGAAGGAAGGGAAAGTCTGACAGTACGAGGAAGAGCGTTCCAGAGAATGGGGGCTGCGTGTGAGAAATCCTGCAGTCTATCATGGGAAGAGGTGATGCGGGGAGAAGCTAGGTGCAGGTCACGGTTTGATCTTAGGGAGCGAGCTGGGAATATACCCAAATATTACTGTAAAATAATTTTCAAAAAAAAAAAAAAAATGGGTGGAAAACCCCTTGGTATTGAAGGAGTTAAAGAAATCTGAGTACAGAAAAAGGATCTACAGTATTGAGACTGTTCAAGTAATAAAGTATACTTAATCGCAAGGAGAAGTGTGCTTGGACTTGGATGCACTTACCACATATTTGGCATGAACATCGCGCACCACATTGGCCTCTGTCACCTCGAACGTTAGAGTCACTGGCTTCGGGCGCCGCTGAGAACTTGCCCACATTTCCCGCAGCTGTTGTGTCAGAAGAGGACCGTGATCCTGCTCCTCCAGGGGATTATACTCTAAAAAGAGAGCAGGGGAAGAGCATTTCCATCAGCCATAACACACTTTGGATCTATAAAAGCACATAAATCCAAAGCAAACTGCAAAGGAAGGGGAGCAGAGAGGAAGAAAAAAACAACCCCCCCCCCTCAAAGTATATTTTGTATCTATTTTTCCTTTATTTAGGGTGTTGTCGCAGCTTTTCCTGAAACTGTAAGGATGAAAAAGTTTTAAATGCGATTTTTCTTTTACTCCTTTTGTCCCTGTGGATTCCAAACACAAATTCTATTCATGCATGCACTTTACTAAAAATGGCCCAAGTACATCTAGAATACAGCGCCCCCTTGTGCCATAAGGCTGCCCGTCCACTGGCACCGTATTGGTGCGATCATCCGATATCGTCTGAAGTCAGCTGACCGATTTGTACAACATGCAGGTGAATCAGCCCTCATCCACTGCCTCCAACTTCCATCGGACGACTATAGATGATTTTTTTGTCACAACGGTTAGCGATCCTTTCAATTTTCATTGAATTTAGTCAGATAAAATCAGGAGATCTGGTGCAAATTATATGAAAAAGATGAACTGTATAGTTAAACCGTGGTGGTGGTTTTTGGCACTTTTGTGGGGGTTTTTTGGCAAAATTTGGGGTTCTGATTTTTTTTTTTTTTTTAAAGACTAGCTGGGTTATTCAGAGAAAGGTGAAAACCAGGAGAACTTGCAGTAGAAGAGAACAATCTAGAACAAGTAACCGATTTGGAAAGTGAGATAAATGGGAGAATTTTTCTGGTTTGGCTATTTTGACCGGAATTTTCACTTCTGTCATTCTCCAGAGTTTCACCTTTCACTGAATAACCCTGTAGTGTTTTTTTTTTCTCTCGCCGAACACATCTTTTCTCGTTGAGCCGGCTGCAATCAACATTGCTGTCCCTGGCGATGAAGCCTATTTCAGGGACTAGGGGTTACCCCTCCTGCTTCAGCTGCGCTAGACGGGAGCTGTCCTTGGTCCTGGAACTCCGTTTCAGGACCAAAGAGTTTTTTTTTTTTTTGAATTCGGCAGCCTGTCCATCAGCTGATCTGTGTCGTCTACAGATGCTTCTAGTGGATGACCCTGATCGACCGATGGCGTTGTCCGGTGACCAACTCAGTCACCCGAATACAGTGCCAGTGGACAGCCAGCCTACAGCAGATTACGCACTAATAAACATTTATTTTCTGTTTAAAACCCAGCAAATGTGTGCATGTTGTGTGACTATGTCCTCATCCCCTGCATGTTTGTGCTTTTGTCCTTTTAAGTTGTACACTGTAGTGTCTATTTTTACAAAATCGCACGCAATTTCCGTGCTTTGGCCCATTTCGGTGATTCCATTTTGCCGAAAATACGGTGAATTCACTATTTAGCGAATGGTGACTGTATTTTCCCCAAATTGGAGTTGCCGATGCAGTTATGACTTTGGCATTCAAGTCAATTTATATATATATACCTATGGGATTCGCCTGTTTAAACCTGTCGAGCTGAATCACCAAAAATCAGGGTATTTCCATGCAATTTGGCAGGTGACACTGATGCACCTTTTTGGAGAAACACAGCGCTGTCTCTACATTTCCCAAGAGGCTCTGTCAACCGAATGAGTTGCTGAGCATTATGGGAGATGTAGTTCCACAAACTAAGGGGCCCAATATTGCCGACTCCTGCTGTAACATTAAGGCTGGGATCAGACCAGTGCACTTTTAACGTGCGTTCTGGCGCACATAATTACGGCCGCACTAGCAGCAGATGACGGGCAATGACGGCCAATACACGATGTACGGCCGCACAAAAGTCCGGCCGTGCAACGCAAGTGGAATTTGAACGCATTTTTCTGAGAACGCTAGTACTGACGTACTGAGTGCGCAGCTGCGGCATAGCGGCGTGTTTGCGTGATTAGGAGATGTCAGACGCTGCTAATGTCCAGCCTACATAACGTCCAGACGTAAAATGAGTTTTATTGACGATCCATACAAAATCACGCCCGAAAATGCGCGTCGTCTGACCGTTTTTGCGCATTCCGTGAAAAAATACATCAATGCGTTCGGACGCACTTTTTCACGTTCGCGGGGAAAAATGCTTTCGTCTGACCCTAGCCTAAATCATGACTTCCCTCCTACCTCCTTCACTTTCTTCAGAGCCCAGACTCTCCTCGCTGAGACTGAGGGTCCCACTCAGTTGCCTGGACAGTCCGTCAGTGTCATCCTCCAGTTCAGCAATCTCAGGGGGCTCTTCTGGGGGTCCGGGTCCAGGTCCTGGCGGTTCTCTCAGGGAAGGACGGAGTCGCTTAAGAAGTCTAGAGGCCATCTTTGTGGTTCAATTCCAGCCAAGAAAAAAAGAAGTTGGTTTGCACACAGACCAGAGATATAGGGGGTTATTCACTAAATGCCGGTGTTTGAAGCAACGTTGAGGAAACTTCACCTGCCGTTCTGCGGATCACCAAAGTTTACCGTGGCTGCAACAATGGCGATTAGTGAATAACCCCTATAATATAGGATCTATATCACTTTTTGCAAGTGGAGTGGATTGATACACGTTACAAAAATGGGGTGCTCTATACAGGAAGAACAAAATTTAAACCCTAGGTTTTTTTTTTATAGGAAACGCATGCCACTCGTTCTTGAAGACAAAGGAAATAAAGACAGAATATAATGGTTTATTTTACCATTACTGCTCTTGCATGGTCTGAAAAGGAATGAGGGAAAGATCTCGCTGCACTTCAAACACTCGCCACCTTCACTCTGGTACAGGAGTTTATTCCTCGTGTGGTTTGCCTGGACATCACTTTTTACAGGCAACGCGTGAAATGCACTGCCCTGAAACACTTGGCAATCACATCCAGAAACGTTATTTGCTTCACGATGCGACACCAGCAGCATAGCAATTCTAATATACACTGCAGCACTTTTCATGCGCTGCCCATCAGTAAACACAGATTGCCCATACGATCAAGTCATTGCCAGCGTCTAGTGATGTGACATTCAGGGTTGCAAAATCCTCCATGTTTTCCTGGACACAATTCATTCAGGTCGATGGGCAGTACATAAATATATATATGTTTTAGATTAGGGGATTTCCCGATTGCAGCGACTGGATATTACATGTTGCAGGGCAGTACCTTTTCGGTGCTCTCCCTCTGCATACATAGATATTTATAAAATGTTTATCAGAAACTAATTACACCAGGATTTCTATTAATTACAAGTATCCCAGGGCAGCAAAATGACATATTGTAATATTAAATATACCTATAAATCAGGGGTCAGCAACCATGACCCTCCAAATGTTTTGGAACTGCATTTCCCTTGAGGCTCTGCAAACCTAATGAGCAGCCGAGCATCACGGGAAATGTAGTTTCAAAACATCTGGAGGGCCGTAGTGGCCCACACCTCAGAGGCGCGTTCAGTTGCTCAGCCACTGCAAGTGCTAAGTTAGCAACTTGACACTGAATGCCGTTCTGCAGCGCAGCGCTCAGCACTGCTAACTTAGCGCTCGCAGCCAGGTGGAGAGGTGCTGCTGGGTGTGACGTAGGAAAGATGGCCGCCTCCACGCAGCAAATAATCCAATAAGGAAAGGTTCAGTTTGAAGGTTTGGTGGACCAAAACACCAAATATTTATTGGAACATGGTAAACATTGACACTAAAGTGGTAACATGGACAAAAGTAGATTTTGCAGAAACAGCACCTTTCATTAAAGGAACACTCTAACAAAAAAATCACCCCCCCCCCTGTTTTTTTTATCCTATCCCTATTCCCTTAATAGTTATTTTTTTTTTGTGTAACTGTAATACTTACCCTAAAATCCTCTTGTTTCCTTTTTATACTCCCCTCCCTCCTCTTCCGCTCCCGTCCTTCTTCTATCCGACTTGCCTTCTGGTTTACGTGAGAAGCGCGCCTCTCACGTAAGCCAGCCAATCGGCAGGCTTCCTCCCGGCTCCCTCTGAGGATTAGTGTTGCGCGCAAGAGGATGCGCGCAACACTAACCCTCAGAGGGAGCCGCCAGCTTCTGCGGTGAGTTGGAGACGTCATCGCGCTGAAAGCGCGATGACATCTCCTACTCGGCAGAAGCGGGAAATATGATTCCCGCTCTGCTGACTGACAGCTGGGAGGGCGGAGTAAACTCCTCCACCTCTCTCAGCTGTTTTCAGCATTTACAGCTGAACCGCTGAGCGGAGGGAGGGGGGACAGAGGGCAGGATACTCCGGGCATCATGACCACCTAAAATAGCTTAGGTGGTCATGTTGCTTAGAGTATCCCTTTAAGCAATCCTTTCGCTTCCATATTCACAGCCAAAACGTTCAGTGAGACGGCTGCAGCAAACTGAACTGCTGCAATGGAACAATTCAGCAGCTGCTGAGGAACTGAACGCGCCTCCTGGTTAAAAGGTACACTCTACACACACTGACCACTTCATCTTTTTAAAGTGGTTCAGCGGCTTGAGTAACCCCTTCCTGTGGTGCAGATCTGTTATAGCACCAGTGAAAAGATTGTCCTCCACCTGCAGGAGTGTCAGACACAGAATTTTGAATTTCCCGGCGGTCGGTCACCGGATCAGTCAGCAGTGACGTCGGCGCGCACTGCGTGCAGCCATCACCATCCAGAAAGAGGCAGCCAAACCAAGCTCTGCGCAGGCGCTACGGAACTTGCGTCCCCAAAAGCACGCACGTTCCGAGTGATGCGCAATTTGCGTACCCCGCGCCACGCAGATTGCATAGGTATGCACACTGCGTTAAAGAAGCCGCAGGGACTTGCAGATTTCGGATGCCCTGAGCTGACGGGAAGGAGCGGCGCTCTGAGAATATTTATACCTAAATCAAAAAATAAATAACTGGGCATCATAATGTCAGCAGCATCTGCCCAATTATTTAAAGGACAAGGGGTGGGATTGAGTAGGTCTCTCTCTTTAAATAAAAATTTGGGGAGACCCTGTCACATGTTTCCCCAGGGGCCCCTTCACTCAAATCACTCCACCTGCATTCATTGAATCCTGTGTAAGCTTGGCTTAAATGTACAGTATACAGAGCGGCGTTAAATCGGATCAGCACGGTCTGAACCGAAACACACATCCCGCCCAGCCAGGTATACACACCTAGTGACAACAACACAGCGGCCAACAACCCCAATGGGACGGTCACTTCCGCTCGCTGGACGTCTGGAGCCTTCACTCACTTCCGGTCACCTGATCTCCTGAGTGGGGGGCGGCGCCTGTCTGACAGGAATGGCGGCTCGGCCGGGCGGGGCAGGCGACTGTTGTTGTTTATGTTTCATGTGGTTTTCGATGAGGAAACTTCGGAAAGACAGGGGAACGCCCGCTGCCTGCCCAGGGCCCTCAGCTACACGGTTTATGAGGCAAAAAAAACCTTCAGTTTGATTGTAACACCCTGTAATCCCCCCTTCCTCTCAGTGTGAGTCCATATATATATATAATTATTTATATAGCGCCAGCATAGTCCGCAGCGCTGTACAATGGACACAGTATAGACAGGATATATATTTGTGTGTTCATACGTACTGCAGACAAAGGGGGTCAGTACCCTTGTTCTTTCATGTTTTGGAACTACATGTCCCATGATGCTCACTCAAGCTAGTAAGTGGCTGAGCATTATAGGAGTTGTAGATACAAAGCATGTGGAGGGTCAAAGTTGCTGCAGACTACAGGGGGTTTAGCATCCTTGGCAGTCCATGTGTCACGGAACAACAACTCCCATGTGACGTAGGTGGAATCAGGCTGGAAGATGGTCGCTATTATGAGCCAAGCGGCCATCTTGTTCAGAATATTGGTTCACTTGCAAGTAACTAGAGAGATTTCACTAGACATTAGAATGAAGCTTACATAGAATTTTAGGAATGTGGTAGATTAGCAGGGAAGCAATAAAACTGAGGAAAATCCGGCCAAGCTTTTGGCACGGAAAGACAGGATGACAAATGGATACTGCAAGGTCACGGAGACTTGCAGAGAGACAAAGAGAGCGCAGAAACCAGAGCATGCTTTATCTGTAGAAAAATAAACATAGTTTTTAGGGAGGTGGGCACGGCCCGTTTTAGTGCAGCAGCAAATCACAGACTGTCAGACTAACATGAAGCTTGCCAATTTATGATCAATGTATGGAATTCCTCTGTACTAACGATGGGAGGTATTAACCCACGTGGGGTGGAATAAAGTGTCATCGGGAGGTGGGTTAATTGGGATGTACCTAATTATGTATTTGGGGTATAAAACCCCTTGTCGGGGGGGCTCACTCTTTGCGATTCAATCCTGTGTGAGCATTTGTGTGACGACACAATAAAGTTTGCCTTTCCTGAAGAGACTCGTGTTCAGACAATCCTTGCTTGTGTCCGGTCCGGCGCCGTCCTGAAAGTGAACCTGTCAGATTCCGGGTTACAGTGCATCATGGGAGTTGTAATTCCAAAACATCTGGCAGGGCTAAGGTTGCTGACCCCCTGTTTTACAGAGCGTAACTGCGGTTTAGTTTTATTTGTTCTCTAAGACCAGTCCTGACTTGTGAACCCTGTCCCGCTCTTCCCATGGAAAGCAAGCCTTTTTTAAGTAGGATGACCATATCGGCTTATGATTAAAGAGACACATAATTTATTCATGCTGATGGGCAGTGCATGAAGAATGCCACCCCACAGCATATGTTATCCATACGCTGCAGGTGAGGAATCCCAGATGACCTGCCTTGTTTTCCTCCCTGCAGCATATGAATGATACATGCTGCAGGGCAGCTCTTTTCCCTGTGCTCCCCCTTTGCATGAAATAGCAATATGTGTCCCTTTAAGGCTGGGGTCAGACCAGCGCACTTTTAACGTGCGTTCTGGCGCACATAATTACGGCCGCACTAGCAGCAGATGACGGGCAATGACGGCCAATATACGATGTACGGCCGCACAAAAGTCCGGCCGTGCAACGCAAGTGGAATTTGAACGCATTTTTTTGAGAACGCTGAACCGCTAGTACTGACGTACTGAGTGCGCAGCTGCGGCATAGCGGCGTGTTTGCGTGATTAGGAGATGTCAGACTCTGCAAATATCCAGCCAACATAACGTCCAGACGCAAAAAGAGTTTTATTGACGATCCGTACAAAATCACGCCCGAAAATGCGCATCGTCTGACCATTTTTGCGCATTCCGTGAAAAAATACGTCAATGCGTTCGGACGCACTTTTTCACGTTCGCGGGGAAAAATGCTTTCGTCTGACCCTAGCCTAAACGTGGTTGATATGGTCATCCTATTCTTAAACCCAGTTTTGGCTGACAGGGAAGTGGTTGGTCCAGGCTGACACGTCCTGCTGTAGCAATAATGTCAGACACTATCATTGTTGCTAGATCCTCCATGTTTTCCTGGACACACATAATTTATTCATGCTGATTGGCTGCGCATGGCAGATGCAACCCTGCAGCATGTATAATCCATATGCTGCAGGTAAGAAATCAAAGAGGAATCCCAGGTGACCTGCATTGTTTTCCTCCCTGCAGCATATCAATTATACATGTTGCAGGGCAGCACTTTTCCCTGTGCTCCCCTCTGTGTGAAATGGTAATATGTGTCCAGGTAAACACTGCAGATCTGGCCACCCTGATCACAACCCTTGAGGTCACCCCTATGGCATTCATAACCTTTACGGCATGGGTCAGCAACCTCAGACCATTGTAATGTTGTTTGGAGTGTGCAATGTTTAAAAGGGAACTCCAAATTCAGGAACATTAAAGTGACCTTCTAATAGCATAAATAAAGTTTAAAGTAAATTTCTCGTGTTTTAAAATTAGCTCTTTTCTAGTTTCCCAACCCTGGTCCCTAAATCCCCCAAATAGGACAGGTTTTAGGCTAGGGTCAGACGAGCGCAGTGCGAACGCGCGTGCAGGCGCACTTAATCACGGTCGTAGTAGCAGCAAGTGCCAGGCAATGACGGCCAATATACGAAGTACGGTCGCACAAAAGTCTGGCTGCGCAACGCAAGTGGAAAACGAACGCATTTTTTCGAGAACGTTAAACTGCTAGTACTGACGTACAGAGTGCGCTGCGCCCGCTAGAGGCGTGTGTGCGTGAATTGGAGATGTCAGACACTGCTAATGTCCGGCCAACATAACGTCCAGATGCACAAAGTGTTTTATTGGATGATCCGTACAAAATCACGGATGCAAATGCGCATCGTATGACCGCTATCGCGTACTCCGTGAAAAAATGCGTCCATTCGTTCGAACGCACTTTTTCACAGACAACGTGAAAATGCGTTCGTCTGACCCTAGCCTTAAGGATTACCTTGGGTAAATACAGACGGAATCCTTCAGTCACTGAGCAGCAAATCATATAACCTGTGCTGCGCTTCACCTATCCTGCAAACCTGGCCTATTAGGGGGACCTGAGAACCAGGGTTGGGAAGAGTGGAGCTAAGTAGTAGTTTTCACGTTGGAGGCAGCTCTTTTCCTGTACAATGTGTAGGAGTTGTATTTTCATGCACTATTTTTATTATTATTATTATTTATTTTTTTAAAGCACGCCTTAAAAGTTGCAGGTTTTTTTCTTACCCCAGTTCGGCGGTCAGTTCAGCAGCTTTTCGGATCAATTCGGCAGTTTTTCGATTCGTTCGGTGGTTTATGGATGCATTCAGCGGCGTTTGGCACATCGATTTGGAGTTCTTCGGAGACCCTGTGGTGAATGCTGAATTTACTGCAGGGTTGGCGAATTAAGAGTGCCATTAAGTGCACCGAGGGAGAGAGCACTGAAATTTTCCTGAAATTTCGGTGCTCTCTGAATAACGTCTTGTATGTTTTCAGGTGTATATCTGGACCACAAAGCAATAAAATTCCCTGCAAGGAGTGTCTGAAGTAGTGCTGTCAAACTCTGCCCCCCCCAGATATCTCTGAACTACATTTCCCATGATTCCCTGGCCATCAGGGCCGGATTTCCCATTAGGCACAGTAGGCATGTGCCTACAGGCGCCTGCCACATGCTTTGTGTGTAAAAATAGTTTTTTACAATTTGCAATAATTTGTATCTCTGGAGCCCTAAGGGCTAGAGGGACATATGAGGTATCATTGGAAAGGTCAGTTTATAGCCTTTCCAGTGATATTAAATATAACCAGGTTAGATTTATGTAAAAATAAAATACCTATTAAAATATTTTTCTCAATGCTCAACTCGGCATTATTATTCAGTTTACAATTAAAGTGAACAGCGATGCTGCACTAACTTACCTCATTTACCATACTGCCAGCAAGTGTGTATCTGGTGAAGCAACGCAAGTCAAAACTTAGACCGTGGCGCTGCAGTGAGGAGGAACAGGGGGACTTTGGTACCTGCATCCCTGAATTGTACAGCACACAAGGTTAGGAGAGGTGTCATTGGAAAGGTCAGAGTCTAGTCTTTACTATGATACCAAACATGACCATGTAATGTGTAAAAATAAAAAAAATGAAAAAGTAAATGCAAAATATATTTTTTCTGTTCTACAGCAGAGGCAATAATGCTTTTACATATAAAACTATGCCGCTGCATTCACTGCCCTCCTCCTTTAACCATTCTAGACCCACTGACTCCCTCACTCCCTGCCCCCTCTTCTACTATGTCTTCATTTTCTACAGTCTTGGAGGAGGATGTAACAGTACTTCTTATGTCCTCCTACCCGACCACCTGTCCACTTGATTCCATCCCCTCACACCTTATTCGGCCTGTCCTACCAGTTACTGTCCCTGCTTTGACTCATATTTTAGTGGTATACAGATGATCTCAGAACATAATTACTTCTGGTTCCAGGAAGAGTTCTATTTGCAAGTATCAGGTATAGCTATGGGGACGTCATTCGCCCCTAGCTTCGCCAATCTATTTATGGCCTACTGGGAGTACTTTCCTACTTGGAGGGCACATTTAGTGACTTATTGCAGATATATCGATGATATATTTTTTATTTGGAGAAGAGAGTCTTAAAGAGTTTCTTGATACCCTGGGTGATAACAATAGGGGAATCAGTCGAACAACCACTTCCAACGATAAAGAAGTTATTTTTCTAGATCTGAAGAACTAAGTCACATTTTAAAGATGTAGACTGCAATAGCTTCATCGAACGTACAAGTTGCCATCTATCCCAATGGTTGGATACTGTCCCGAAGGGACAATTTATGTGAATGAAAAGGAATTGTATAGACTTATCTGAATACGACACTTAATCACTTAAGCTCTGTTCGGAGTTCATGGATAAAGGCTATAAGAAGGAGATCTTGGAAGATACCAGAATGGATGTTAGAACTATGAATAGATCGGATCTATTGAAGAAGAAGGCTACAGTAAAAGGAAGATTTATGGAGGATGTTCCTTTCATCTTCTCGTTTAATCCCTTTAAAAAAGAAATTAGGAGAAGTATCAAAAAACATCGGCCAATTTTATGTAAGGACCCTATGTTGAGGGAAATTCTGCCCACGGTACCACGGATTATCTGCAGAGGAATATGATATATATGCTAACCTGCCCATGCGGACAATCTACCTTTCCTCTCTTGATCTCTCTCCGGTGTTTGACTGTGTTACTGCCGGCCTATCGGCTGTCTCCGACTGGATGACTTCCCATTTCCTAAATCTCAACCTCTCTAAAACTGAACTTCTCATCTTCCCTCCATCTAAAACCTCCATTCCTTGCGCCAATTTCTCTTCAGGTGAATGGTGCCACCATTACTTCTACCTCTCAAGCTCCATTGCCTCGGGGTCCTCTTGGACTCCAATCTATCCTTTACTCCTCACATTCAGTCTTTAACCAAATCTTGCTACTTCCACCTAAAAATCATTGCACGCATCCATCCCTTTCTTAATCCAGACTCTACTAAAATGCTCATCCAAGCTCTTATTATCTCCCACCTTGACTACTGTAACCTCCTTCTCTCTGGCCTTAAGAGATCCTAGATTCTGCCTCTGCAGTCTGTAACGAACACCTATGCCAGACTCGGCTTCAAGACTTCTCCCGAGCTGCACCCTTTCTATGGAACTCCCTCCCCCGCAACATCAGTCTCACCCATCTCTCCAGTCCTTCAAGAAGTCTCTGAAAACGCATTACTATAGAGAAGCCTATCAGCTCACTCCATGAGTCCCCACTGTAATTTCCTGCTCCATCTTCCCATACAGTCCTCATGCAACCCGTTACTTCAAATACCCTATTCATCCTCACCTAATGTGTCACCCCTCTCCTCTTAGATTGTAAGCTCTCAAGCAGGATCCTTCCTCCTTCTGTTCTGTGTGTGTAACATATATGTATATTTGTTATTCTATTTCTCCCATTGTACAGCGCTAAGGAATTTGTTGACGCTTTATAAATACTTTAACTGTAACTAATTCAACTAAGGCAACAGATTCTGCCTCTTCTTTTGATTTGAGCACGGAGAAAAGCATTTCTGTGCCTACATGCTCCTGAGGTGCAAATCCGGCCCTGCTGGCCATCTATCACGTTCAAAGATTTCTAGGAATTGTAGGCATCAACATCTGTGGTGGGGGGGGGGGCTGAGGTTGACAACCCTGGTCTAAAGTATAAATAATGTTGTGTTGAAGTTGATTGGGGCAAATATATGGGTATTTTGATATTTTCCTCTAAATTGCCTTTTTATTTACATTGTAACCCTACTCTTCTTTGAAGCGATCTATAACGTGTCCAAATAGCTCAGTCCCTGCCCATACATTCAGCAACATTCCCTAAAATACAGCTGTCCCTCTTTGGCCTTTTGAAACTTGTCAGCTTGCAGACTGTGGCATTTGCATTGCAGTCTTTCCCTCTAAACCTGTTGCCCCCCCACCCCCATACAACCTCCAAATTGGTGCAAGGGAATGTATTTAGTAGACCGTGTTATATTTCTGGCCAGTGTAATGTGTCAGTTTTAGGGAGTCCGTATGACATGGGGATTGTGGCTATAGGGGGCACTAATGGCCTGAAAATGTGTAAGGTAAAAGAGGTATGCACTTGCAGCACTTGTCATGCACTGCCCATCAGTACACAGGCACGCTCGTATGATAAAGACATGGCTGCTTTCCACATCGAGGATCTGTGAACACAAAAGGCTCTGTTCACTAAATGCAGAGTTTTATTGTTCAGCATTCACTCACAGTAACTGAGCTTGGAAGCATTGGGTGCCATTCACAAAGCGCAGAGTAAGGCTCGGGTCTTCGACTGGGCCGGCCAAGCGCTGTAGCGTGCGCACAGATTGCGAGTGCTATAGCGGGTGTGCTGCGGCGTTCCGAAAGCCTCCCCATCGTAGCGCTACTACGAGCGTTCGACAGGGATGCAAAGCGCGATCCTCCATAGTAGGATCGAGCCTTGCAGCGCTGAGCGCCCTAACTACGCTCAGCGAGGTGGCCAGACGGTAGGGTTTCCAGATCGGCCATGTTTTCCTGGACACATATAATTTATTCTTGCTGATGGGCAGTGCAAGAAAAATGCCACCCCGCAGCATGTATAATCCATACACTGCAGACCAGAAATCGGAGAGGAATCCCAGGTGACCTGTCTTGATTTCCTTTCCTGAAGCATATTAATTATACATGTTACAGGGCAGCACTTTTCCCTGTGCTCACCTCTGCATGAAATTATAGTAATATGTGTCCAGGAAAACATGGCCGATCTGGCAACCCTAGAGTGAGGGTGGAAGGAACGTCCATTCTCACAGACTTTCTTTCCGCTCTGCAAAATGCTCATCTGACCCCAGCCTAAGCGCCGAAAAATGCAACTCTGCTCATCACATATCGACTTAATTCAACAACACAAAAATGACAAAGTATTAAAGTGCACCTCTACATCCTGGGTTGGCTATGTCTGCAATACACTATCTGTGCCTTTGGTCTTAAAGATCACCGTCACCCCAATCTAATGACGTCTGCCTTCATTTTTAACCCTCCACGGTTGCAGCTAATTTAATCTGTTGCGCAGCGACAGTAAATCGAGCGCACAAATTGACCGTGGGGGGTGGTTGTACATCCTATATGATGGCTGACCTTTCACAGCTGTCTCTCCCCCATGCGACATGCCGCAGTGAAGTGAGGGAATAACTTCCTTATTTCAATTATGTGTCATAAAACAAAAATGCTGACACACGCAGCGGCCATGATTCACTGTCAAAAGAAACTGACACGTGCCCGGCATGACAGTGTCACTTTAAATTTATTTTTTAAAAAATCATTTTATTTTTCCCCACACGTTCCATAGACGAACCAGGAGCTAATTTTGTCTCTTACAGATTTCCTGATTGTATTTGAATTTCAATGATATTCATTTGCATCCTCCTACATCAGTATTTAATGAGCATTCTAACTTTATGAAAAACTCGCGTGACAACGGCAGCTTTAACTTCTTGTTCTGTGGCTGCTTTTTTAAAAATATTTCCTTGGGCACTATAAGCAAGAGTTTATATATATCATCAAATGGCACGCTGACCACAGTCACTTCTCTCAAATATCTAGGTATGTGGTTAGACCCAAATCTATCCTTTGGCCCCCACATTGAAAAATTCTCAGCTAAACTTTACCCCAAACTAGGTGCCCTGTACAGAAACAAATCCTGCCTGAGCCCTGCGGTAAGAAAGATTGTACATCAAATGCTTATGCCGGCTATTGAATACGGAGATGTAGTGTATGCAGCTGCCCCGCAAATGCACCTTCATAAACTTACTACATTGTATAACTCATTCTGTCGCTTTGTGCTACAATGTAACTATATGACCCACCATAGTGATATGTTAAAAGAACTAAACTGGCCATTGCTAGAATCTAGACTCACCTTCCCAACCTGGTGTTTAAGAGATTTTCTGGGAAACTACCACCCTACCTGAATAGGCTGCTTCCCCCAGCAGTTCCCTCATCCTATAACCTCCGATCCAGGACCAGCACCTTACTTGCAATACCACAATACAAAAAGAAAGTGGCTCGATCCTCATTTTCCTACAGAGCACCGCAGTTATGGAATAACCTCCCAGACGCCATCAAATCTTCCCCCAGTCTAAAGTCACTCAAGACAGAGCTCCCTATTAACATACCTCAATAAGGAATGCACCTTGTAAACATGTAACATAATGACTATATACAGAATGCACCTGTAAACATGTAACACAGTGACTATATACAGAATGCACCTGTAAACATGTAACACAGTGACTATATACAGAATGCACCTGTAAACATGTAACATAGTGACTATATACAGAATGCACCTGTAAACATGTAACACAGTGACTATATACAGAATGCACCTGTAAACATGTAACACAGTGACTATTTCCTACATATTTTCGGTTAATCTGTTTGTGTTTTGTTTTTAATATCTTGCATTTTATTACTTTGTATTTCTGTAACGACTAACAATTCAATGTTCTTGAACCCAGGACATACATGAAAATGAGAGAAATCTCAATGTATCCTTCCTGGTAACATCCTTTATAAATAAATATATATATATATAAATTTTAAACATATAGTGACGATTATGGGAGCACTCGCGGTCTTAAGTAAAATCAAAAAAACTTTATTGGCGATGCATTAAAAAACTCCAACGTTTCGGCTCATACAAGAGCCTTTATCAAGGATAAAAGCAATAACGAATCACCCTCTTATTTAGCAAAATGAAATAACTCACCAACCGTGAAGCATGCTGCCCGCGACCTCGCCAACCCGATAACCGGAAGTGACGAGTCAGGATCGGCTCTGCGCTTCCCTACTGACGTAGTCACGCATGAACCTCTGAGAGTTTCCTTAATTGCCATAGGACCTTTCCCAGCTATGTGACTAGTGATTAGGCAGAAACAAACCTGAGAGGAAAATATAAGAATTCAAACAATCATGCGGACTTGTTCGTACTTTCATAAAGACATAAAATATGCTCTCTGCTGGTAATACTGGAAAATGAAAAGAGTATGTTGCCAAGAGATCCGAATTGCTTGAGAAAGGTGAAACCTTTACCTTTCTTGGCCATTCGGCTATCCAGAGAGCAGGCCATTCGCCAAATCCTGGCGAATTGCCTGAACATACCGTGTCTGTTCGAGGGCAGTGAAAACCCCATGAAAAAGCACTGCTTCGGCTATTCAGAGAACACAAACCAGCAGTGAAAGGTTCCCGAAATGCCCTGCAATTCGGTGGTTTAATTCGGCAAATTTATTCAGAAGAATCCCATAGGCTTCAATTAGGGATGTGCGTTTCGGAATTTCGGAATTTTCACGAAATTTCCCGATTCGTGTCATCGGATTCGGCCGAATTTCCGAATCGGGTCGGACCCGAAAACCAACAGATCCGAAAAGTTTTCCGAGCCGAGACGAAAAATTTTCGGATTTTTCGAATGGCCTTGAAATGTGTCAAATCGAAATTTATTTTTGCTCTATTCATGATTTCGGTTCCATTCGTGATTTCGGTTCCATTTTGGTAATTCTGGAAATCGTATATTTAACTATTATCGGTTATATCGCTGATTCTGTAAATTTTGTATTTGTAAATGCGTATCACTTGTTTCTTGTGGCATTCGGGTCAGTTTAGCGTTTTTTAAATCGTTTTGTTCATTTTTTTTTGTTCCTTGGCTTTCATACCATTTTAATATGATTAAATAAAGTTGTGAAATGTATATTCAATTATTCATAAGAAAAAAGGATCTTTATTTAATAAAAAAAAACACGATAGAATCGCCAGAATAATCGTAGACACTTTGAAACGAGGTGAACAGATGTTCCGAAAAAACGAAAATTTCCGAAATTTCCGAAAAGTAGATACAAAAAACGGGCAAAGTGACCCGAAAACACGAAAAATGGTCGATATTCCGAACAAAAAATGTACACGAAAAACGAACCGAACCGAATCGAAACAGAAATCGTCGAAACGAGCCGAATCTAAAATTTTAAACATCCGAACAAATCGAACCGAAAAAAAAAAAAAAATATCGGTGCACAAGCCTAGCTTCAATGTTAAAAATATTCCCGTTTTAATTCAATATCTAATAAACCGTTCATTATAAAATTCTGCAGTAAAGAGTCTCTTTATTTATAGATTTTTTAGGATATTTTTTTTTTTTTTTTTTTTTTTAACTTTACTTATTTTTTCTGTAACAGCCCTTTTTTATTATCATTCATTGGATCATACATATGTAAATTTCAGACATTTTCGCTCAGTAGTTTCTTTGCAAACAGCGTTTCACTTTTCTGTCTGCGGTCTCGGCTTTTTCCGGCGGCTTCGCTGCGGGTGATTGGCTCCTGCTCGGTTTTTTCTGTGGTTTTCGGCAGGTTAATCCAGATGTTTTTGCGGGTTTTCGGCGTGCATTCGCTGGGTTTTGCGGTTTGTTTTCGTCGGGTTTGCGGCAGCTTTTCCCTGCAATTCGGGGACCCTGTGGTGCTTGCTGAATACACCGCAGGGTCACTGAAATGGGATCAGCAAAAGGAACCGAATTGAAGAGAACGAAAAGTCACCGAACGTGCAGTGACTTTTCGAATCTCTTTGAATAACCCTGATAGTGTGATGAACTCAATATTTATAAATAATAAAGGGGATTTCCATTACACTCCACGCCTGGTTTCTGGTGGTGGTTGTGCTGCAATGCACTAGGTTAAAATAAACTATTGTTGTTGATCAGATTACACTTGGCTTCTTTAGCGTTTATTTCCATACCTCCCAATTGTTCCTAATTAAGAAGGACGGCTCTTGTTTCGTACTTGAATGCTTCGCTTTATATATTTCTCCTTTTTATATCCCTTATTTTTGTGGTGTGCGGGTGTATAACAGAGCTGCAAAGCAATAAAACTCCCTGCAATGAGTCTCTAAATTTAAAATAATGTTGGTAGAAATCATTTGGTGTTAGAAAAAGATTTTCATTAGTTTAAAGCAGTGTTTCCCAAACCTGTCCTCAGACCCCGCTGACAAGCCAGGTTTGCAGGATATGTGACGCACTCTCGAACAGGGTCCTCTCCTGTTCAGTATGTGTAATTGTATGTATATTTGTTATTCTGTCTCTCCCTTTGTACAGCGCTGCAGAACTTGTTGGCGCTTTTTACATGCTTGTAACTGTAACAGCACAGGTGATACAATTTGCTTCTCAGTGATTCAGTCTGCATTTCTCCAAGGTGATCTGCAAAATCTGGCCAGGATGAAGGGTCCCGAGGACAGGTTTGGGAAACACTGGTTTAATGGAACATCCTGACCACTTTTATCATTTTAAAATGGTCAGGATGGGATTATGCCCCCCCCTCCACCCCCCCCCCCGAAAAGCTGGGTGAAGTGGAGGAGTTTGCTCCACTCCAGCCAGCGTCACCAGCAGCCAGGAAATTAGAATTTCCCGGCAGACGGTTTAGGCCAGGTGCACACGAGCGCACCTAGTGCGCCCGCACTTACCGGCAACCGTCACAGCCGTCGACCGGGCTGCAAGGCGCGATCCTCCATAGGCGCGATCCTCCTTTGCAGCGCTGGGGGGGGGCAGGCGGGCGTCGAGTGGAAGGAACGTCCACTCTCACAGACGTTCCTTCCACTCTGAGTGCGCTCGTGGGCCCCCGGCCTTACTAGTGACGTCGGCACGCAGGGAGTGTGCCAATGTCTCAGTCTCTTTGACCAATCACGATCTGTTTCAGAGAGGCCACGATGGATCTGAGCTGCACATGCGCGCAGCTCCGGTCCATCGTTCTGTGCATGTGCTATGGGACTGCGTATGTAAAGTTTGCAAGTCCCGTCGCGGTGCGTTATTCGCGGATCCTATGCTACACGAGTAACGCACATTGGCAGAAAAGCCTCAGGGACTTCCGGGTTTGTACGTCCAATTATTTTCAGGGCAAAAAAGGGACACGTTACTTTTCAGTTGAGTGTTCCTTTACGTTTTTGTTGGCTTTAAAGGCACACACGTTTTAAATCTAATTATGACGAGTATTTGTGTATCCTAGTCTGTGGCTGAATTTTTCCATTAATGATGCAGTGAAGGAGCACAAATACCCTGAAAGTGATCCTAGCTATATGTATAGACCACATTTAACAAGGCTTGTTAAATCTGTAGCGGCGTCTCACGGCGTCCTGCAGCGTCTCACGGCGTCTGTGCATCATATTGATGTTACATTTATTCACGCTGAAACAAATCATTTTTATTGCAGATTTCGGGTCCTGTCTTGCACCAGCTTGGGCACAAAGTTATTTTCTCCCGAACTGCAGGTGATCGGACACAGGTTACCCACGTCTCGGTGAGTGGTTTTATGTCCGCTGAAGGGTTACTGCTGAAGCCCTCGGCTCCTCGCTAATGTCACTGTGTGTTTCCATATTAAGGAATAGGCCTGAGTGTGCCTGCCAGGCACTTCCTTGGAATGTCTATTAATACATTAAGGGGACATTTGTTGTTGCCAGTCACCTCCTGTTAGGACAGCTGCACCCCTTCCACATTACAGCATATTCCCCCCCACGCCACCCTGCCAACCATCCAAAAGACTGGGGTGCACAAATGGGTTAAGAATTGCATTCTGACACCTCACAGAATCACCGTATACCTTATGCCGTATATCTTAACCCCTGCGGTACGGGTATAGGAGATTGGGCCTGTGTGCTATTTTTATTGACCCTGGTTGTTTGGTAGAAGCAACCGCTCCACCGTGAGACAAAAGGCAACAGCCCACCATGAGTTTCCTATTATTGCAATCCTTTGCAAATGTAACACAGATAACCCTATTATTTTCAGGTGTTTTTGAAGAATTTAAATCTGTAGTTCAGTGCATCATGAAGTATTACTGTTCAAACGGTCACCAAATTCATTTTGTAATGGCTCACCATGTAACAGGGTCTTAGTAAGGAGGGGGGGGGGGATAGCGACGAGACAAATTTTTATTTAGTTATGGGGATTAAGGCTAGGGTCAAACGAACGCATTATTCACAGCGACCGTCAAAAAGTGCATCCAAACGCATTGACGTATTTTTTCATGGAATGCGTGAAAACGGTCATACGATGCGCATTTTCGTGCGTGATTTTTAAAAAAAATAAAACACTCTTTGCGTCTGGACGATATGTAGGCCGGACATTAGCAGCGTCTGACATCTCCTAATCACGCAAACACGGCGGCGCTAGCAGAGGCAGCGCACTCTGTACGTCAGTACTAGCGGTTCTGCGTTCTCAAAAAATTTTATTAATTTTCCACTTGCGTTGCGCGGCTTTCGTGCGGCCGTACTTCGTATATTGGCCGTCATTGCGCGTCATTTGCTGCTACTGCGGCCGTGATTTAGGCTAGGGTCAGACTAACGCATTTTTCACGTTGTCCGTGAAAAAGTGCGTTCGAACGAATGGACGTATTTTTTCACGGAATACGCAATAGCAGTCATACGATGCGCAGTTTCATCCGTGATTTTGTACGGATCATCAATAAAACACTTTTTGGGTCTGGACGTTATGTTGGCCGGACATTAGCAGCGTCTGACGTCTCCTAATCACGCACACACGCCGCTAGCGGACGCAGCGCACTCTGTACGTCAGTACTAGTGGTTTCACGTTCTCGAAAAAATGCGTTTGTTTGCCGCTTGCGTTGCACGGCCGGACTTTTGTGCGACCGTACTTCGTATATTGGCCGTCATTGCCCGGCATCTGCTGCTAGCACGGCCGTGATTATGTGCGGCTGCACGCGCGTTCGCACTGCCTCAGTCTGACCCTAGCCTAAGTGCGCCTAAACGCACGTTAAAAATGCGCTAGTCTGACCCCAGCCCAAGGCTAGGGTCAGACGAACACATTTTTTGCATCGTCTGTAAAAAAGTGCATCCGAACGCATGGACATACTTTTTCATGGAACATGCGATAGCGGTCATACGATGCGCAATTTCGGCCGTGATCTCATACGGATCCAAAACAGGAAACTTTGGGTGTCTGGACGTTATGTTGGCCGGACATGAGCAGCGTCTGACGTCTCCTAATCACGCACACACGCCGCTATGCGGACGCAACGCACTCTGTACGTCAGTACTAGCGGTTCGACATTCTTGCAAAAATGCATTCGTTTGCCGCTTGCGTTGCGCGGCCGAACTTTCGTGCGGCCGTACTTCGTGTGTGGGCCTGCGTTGGACGTCATTTGCTGCTACCACGGCCGTCATAAAGTGTGGGTAAACGCAGGTTCGCACTGCGTTCGTCTGACCCCAGACTTAACAAGAACGTCCCGAAGCAGTGTGCGTGCTTTCATCCCGCAAAAAAAAATAAAGTGATTAAAAACAAACGCCGGTCACACAGCAGTATTTATTATTATCATTTTATATAGCGCCAACAATTTCCGCAGCGATTTACAATAACCGACGGGAACGAGATACAGATAAACGGACATAGGATGGAAACAAGAGTTGTAGCGGGCCCTGTTCATAGGAGCTTACAGTCTAGAGGATTTGATATGGTTGCTTTCCTGAAAGGAAACGAGAACACGCGCGAGAGGCTGGAATAGAAGAAACTCCACGCACAGGAGTATGCGAGGCCAGGACGGGGAAGCGCTGTAAACAGATTGGTTCGAGATGTTTTTTTTAAGGAAAACTGCTCAGACCGTAAAAGTAATTAAATGAGTACCATCGGACACCAGGTCCGCGAGGTCCCCGTGACCGGCGGGAGCGCCGATTTCTGCAGCCAACACCGGAAAAATCAGGGCTCCGCAAGGTGTTAACAATAAGGGAACAGTAAATTAACCTAAAATACAAAACACATTGAAACTATCACAGAATAAACATAAAATACAGCAGAATACGAAGAGATATTTAGCTCGCCATGAGGAGCAGCAAGAAAAGAGGAGGAGCTACCCTCAGGGCGGAGCTACATAGACTGCTGGGGAGGGACACTTTGGGGATCTTGTGTTGTGGGGGAAGTTTTTGCATTACATCAAATATGTTAAATATTCTTGCTACCGAGGAGAAATAAATGAAAAAAAAAAGGCAAATACTCGCCGCCGAGTCCTTACTAAAATTCAAACTTTCCGTTATGAAATAAGAAAATTCCATAATTATAAGATACAACATTTCGAATTGACACACTGTCCTTTAACCACTTCTATGCGGAGGACGCACTCAGCGCGTCCTCCGCATGGCTGCTGGTGTGCGGAGGACGCGCTGAGCGCGTCCTCCCTTTGGGGTCAGCGTTCGGCCGGGTTCCGGCCGATCGCTGGCCCCCCCGGTGCGGGCTGACATCCTCGATGTCAGCCCAGCATCCGGAACCGCTGCCGATGAAATTAGGTGTCATCGCGGCAGCGCGATGACACCTAATTCAGGCGCCCCCCCCCCCGCATGTGCGGAGGAGGCGCCTGAAAGGGAGGGGGGAGGTCCTTCGGACCTCTCTCCCTCCCGATCGGCAGCGTTGCGGGGGTTAACCCAGGCATCATTTGGAAGGGCACAGCCTGCCCTTCCAAATGGTGCCTGGCATTAACCCCTGGGGAGCTGGATCGCGAATCGGCGCTGAAAAGCGCCGGTTCGTGATCCTTTCCCGGAGCTGGCCGACATCTTGGATGTCGGCCAAGCCTCCGGAACTCCCCCTGAGGACTGGCGTCATCGTGCATAGCACGATGACGCCAGTCCTAGAGTTAACCCCTAACTGCCACCAACGGTGGAGATAGGGAGTTCCAATGAACTCCCTATCTCCCGATCCGTGGCAGCTAGGGGTTAAAGTTTGGTATGGTTGGATCGGCCAGAGCATGGCCGTTCCAACGATACCAAACACTACTGTGAAAAAAGTTTTTTTAAAAAAATAAAAATTAAAAATAAAAATATATTTAAAAAAAAATTATAAAAAAAAAATATTTTTTTTCTTTTTTTTGGTTCGTTAATGCAGCAATATTGTTCCCATTTCAATTATAATGTGAACAATGATGCTGCACTAACGATTTTTGTATGCGGTGCGTTTGTTAAAAATTGTGTAATTTTCCCCAAAAAAAAATGTAACGAGACCCCATCTCTAATTTTTTTAACAAGCGCACCCCATACAAAATATAACCGCAATTGCTCGCATGTTAAAATGTGAAAAAAAACACTTTACACGTTGTAAATTATTGAAAATACATATTTTATTGCATTTTTTGTTATAATATACAGACAGGTCATGACGTATACATATAATAATGACATATTATGAATCTACCGAGTCTGACGGAAAGAACGATATATAATATGTCTGGGTCATATACTAAAATAAGCCTTCAAAACACGTTTAAACATGATGAGCAAAACTGGTAAAAATGACCTCAGCACAGAGGTGTGAAAAGCCTCAGCAGCGAAAGGGTTAAAAAGTATGTTGCAAAAGGAGATGAAAGCACTTTTTTAAAACCACCACCCAGAGTGCCAGCAATGGGATCCGGTCAACTCGCACGAATGATTCCAACCATCAGATTGTGAGAATTTAAGCCTTTTCTTTGTATCCGTCGTGTAAGGCTAGGGTCAGACGAACGTGATTTCTACGGACTGTATGTCCGTGCAGTACGGACGTACGTTAGTACAGTCGGAAGACGCAGTAGTGGCCACACAGTCTGTTTATTCACTGATGTATATTTTGACGGATGTAGGAGGGAAAATAAATTAAAAAGCAAAACCATTTTCTCCGTGAAAAATGCTGGACGTATAAATGCAGTCCGTCTGACCACGTTCCATCACTCACACACAAAGCTATGCAGACGTTGCGGACGCAGCACACTTTGTGCGGCCGTTCTAGGGGTTGTACGTTCTTGCCTGCCTTGCGTCCGTGGGCCGCGGCCGTTGTGCGTCCGCAGTTCAGTCCAGACATACTTCGTGTGTCGGGCTCCGATGGGCTTTCGTTCATGCTATCACGGACGTACTTTTAGGCGCCATCACGGACGTGAACACTACAATCGTCTGACACCAGCCTAAAACGCACACAACCCCAGCCATTCCTGGCTAATAGTCATCAAAGACCCTCTTGTTAACAGATCGATCGTGGAATTGAAGAAACAAAAAGCTGTTTGCTGCATATTGTTGTGGTTACATGCCACAGTAGATTGACATTTGAGTCTACCCATACTTTTACCATTATATTGAAGAGATGTTCCTGCTTCAAAGGGACACGGCCACTTACATAAGCTGTAACTAGCTCATCACTTGTGCATTACAAACAAAACTACCTTAAAAAACAAATACTGCTGTTTTTTTTTCCTTTGAAGTAATTGCAGGTAAAAAGGAAAAAAATTTTTTTATCTCCTGTTCCATTTTGCGAACATTTCACATGATGTATCATTTACCAAAATCTTTACAAATGTTTTACTTTGTGGCTGTGCTTTAACTACTGTATAAGATGATGGGGGGGGGGATGTTTAGATAAGGCAGCAGGGGGTATATTGTGTTGTCAGGGCTACTCCAGATAAGCGCTGGCAGCTGAATGATATAACACAGGGATCTTATAAGAATTTTAATCTACCCCCTTGTGATATCCTTTGAATAAATCCGATACAATACAATGATGTGAGCCAGTGATCATCAACCCATAGACTCCATTCTACGGCCAAAGCCATACAGTGAGGAGCAAGTGATGGATTGATACAGGGCACTATTCCATAGTTAGTGCCTCGATATGTAAGTGTTAGCGCAAGGATACATGTGTTTAACGCATGCCCCCCGCATATTACATTCCTGTCACTATGTTAGTGCATTGTTTTTTGCACTAGCTTTCGTGAGCTTACTGTACTTTGCACATCCTATACTTAACATGGGGAGCGCAAACGTACACTAGCGTTTTGATAAGTGAGATATTCCATAGTGCTAGCGCTAATTACCGCAGGGACGCGCAAGCAAAAATATTTGCACCTTCTAAAAGCCGGTGCTAAATGTTTCTGAAAATGCTAAATCATTAACACCCCCTAAACCCCCCTCCCCAATAAATCCCATACTCGCCTCTCATCACACAGCGAGAACGCTGGCCCAATCTGACGCTTCTTGTCAACTGGAGCAGATTGAGACTGGGAAAAAATAGTTCCCAGTCTCCCTCCGTGTTCACTCCTGCACAATCTCACGACCTGGAAGCAAAACCCTCCATGGAGTCCTATGGACTCTAGGAGATGATACTCGCGGTGGCGCGAGTATCCCAGTGGTTAATGAGGTGGAGGAGGCAATGTTTAGATAAGGCAGCAGGGGGTGTATTGTGTTCTCCAGGCTACCTGAGATACAAGATAGCAGCTGAATGAGATAAGACAGGGAGCTTAAAATACTTATGATCTACCCCCTGCTGATGTCCTTTGAATACACCCCACACAATACAATGATGTGAGTCGGCGATCAACCCATTCACTCCATTCTATGGCCAAAGCCACACAGTGAGGAGCAAGTGATGGAAAGATATGGGGGGGGGGCAGTTTACAACACAAAATATCACATAATGGATGCACCCAGTGACACATAGAGGAAAATATCACACAATGGATGCGCTCAATGACAAATATAGAGGAAAATATCACACAATGGATGCACCCAGTGACACATATAGAGGAAAATATCACACAATGGATGCACCCAGTGACACATATAGAGGAAAATATCACACAATGGATGCACCCAGTGACACATATAGAGGAGAATATCACACAATAGATGCACCCAGTGACACATATAGAGGGTAATTCAAAGAGATCCGGATTGCTTGAGAAAGGTAACCGAACGCTGAAAATCTGCGTTCGGTTACCTTTCTTGGCCATTCGGCTATCCAGAGAGCAGGCAATTCGCCAAATCCTGGCGAATTGCCTGCACATACAGTGCCTGTTCAGTGTCTGTTCGAGGGCAGTTAATTCCCATGAAAAGCACTGCTTCGTCTATTCAGAGAACACAAACCAGCAGTGAAAGGCATAAGGCTATCCTAAACAAAAGATAAATCCAGGTAAAGTATCCATGTAATTGGGCAGACTAGACGGGCCGAAAGGTTCTTATCTGCCGACATTTTTCTATGTTTCTATGTTTCCGAATTGCCCTGCCATTCGGTGGTTTAATAAGGCAAGTTTATTCAGGAGAATCCCATAGGCTTCAATGTTAAAAATATTCCCGTTTTAATTCAATATCTAATAAACCGTTCATTATAAAATTCTGCAGTAAAGAGTCTCTTTATTTAGGCTAGGGTCAGACTAACGCATTTTTCACGTTGTCCGTGAAAATGTGCGTTCGAAGAATGGACGTATTTTTTCACGGAATACGCAATAGCGGTCATACTATGCGCAGTTTCATCCGTGATTTTGTACGGATCATCAATAAAACACTTCTTGCATCTGGACGTTATGTAGGCCGGACATTAGCAGCGTCTGATGTCTCCAATTCACGCACACACGCCGCTAGCGGACGCAGCGCACTCTGTACGTCAGTACTAGTGGTTTAACGTTCTCGAAAAAATGCGTTCATTTTCCACTTGCGTTGCGCAGCCGGACTTTCGCGCGGCCGTACTTCGTATATTGGCTGTCATTGCCCGTCATTTGCTGCTAGTGCGGCCGTGATTAAGTGCGCCAGAACGCGCGTTCGCACTGCCTCAGTCTGACCCTAGCCTTATAGATTTTTTAGGATACTTTAAGCATTTTTCAGAATTTGTTTTATTTCTTAAAAGTCCGATTTTTAAAAAAAATTTTTTTTCCTGTAACAGCCCTCTTTATTATCATTCATTGGACCTCATATGCAAATTTCAGACATTTTCGCTCAGTAGTTTCTTTGCAAACAGTGTTTCACTTTTCAAACATTCATACAAACTGTTTTCCTAATTTATTCACTTCACTCTGTCTGCGGTTTCAGCTTTCTCGGCTTTTTCCGGAGGCTTTGCTGCGGGTGATCGGCTCCTACTCGGGTTTTTCCGTGGTTTTCGGCAGGTTAATCCAGATTTTTTGAGGGTTTTCGGCATGCATTCGCTGGGTTTTGCGGTTCGTTGTCGTCGGGTTTGCGGTAGCTTTTCCCTGCAATTCGGCGACCCTGTGGTGCTTGCTGAATACACCGCAGGGTCACCGAAATGGGATCGGCAAAAGGAACCGAATTGAAGAGAACGAAAAGTCACCGAACGTGCAGTGACTTTTCGAATCTCTTTGAATAACCCTGATAGAGGAAAATATCACACAATGGATGCACCCAGTGACACCTATAGAGGAAAATATCACACAATGGATGCACCCACTGACACATATAGAGGAAAATATCACACAATGGATGCACCCAGTGACACATATAGAGGAAAATATCACACAATGGATGCACCCAGTGACGCCTATAGAGGAAAATATCACACAATGGATGCACCCACTGACACATATAGAGGAAAATATCACACAATGGATGCACCCACTGACACATATAGAGGAAAATATCACACAATGGATGCACCCACTGACACATATAGAGGAAAATATCACACAACGGATGCACCCAGTGACACATATAGAGGAAAATATTTTCTTAACTAAACATACAAGAGAAAAACAAAACGCATGTAAGATATCAGCAACAGCAAATAAACACAATAAGGTCATTTTTTTTGTGGCACTGGCCCTTTAAAATCTCCTTCACAATAGGTAAGTATAATTTTGTTGTGGGGGGGGGGTTGATAGGACCACTGAACGAACATTTCAAAACAGAGTACAGGTTAGAAGGGATCCCGATATAGTATACAAAAAAGCAATGTGACCTTTATAAAAGCCGATACAAATGGGAGGGAGGGGGTTTTGGAACAGGGACTCAAGACTGTGAGCTAATTGCCGTCAGGATTCCACTCCTGAACATCTTAATTGCTGTCATCAAATACATCGCCAATGTGTGAGGCATTTGTGATGACAATCAGGTGCAGAGCAGGAGGGAAGAGGATGAGTCCAGCAGCTAGCTATCTCCGTACCCTTTGCTTTCGACCTAAACGTTAAATACCGGCCTGCGATGGGCTTTCATGGCACCACGGGAGTAAGTGCGTGTATTCACTTGGAGATGTTAGCACTTTTCTCTCCTTGTCAACAGCCTAATGGGCATAGACCTCCCTACCTGACTTGACTGGTTTCTGTTTATGATTCCATCCAAGACTTGCTGGTCTCAAATGTCACCAAACATCCCACTAAGAGACACAGATATCCATCTTTACCCAATAGGTTGCCCCGTGTTCAGTAAGAAGTTGGAACGGAGCGTGTTAATGGCTTAGCACATTTATTGTGTTACTCCTAAATCGACTAATGCACTTTTTTTTGTGTGTTTTCTCCCTTCCAGTACATTCATACGCGCACCGCAAACGTTCAGAGGACACACAAGTTTTCGGCAGGACCTGTACATAGTCTTTAGATGCTTATAGATCTTTCGAATTAATCAATGGAAAAAAACGGAAACTGCGTGGGAGATCGTCAACGCTCAGCAACGACCTGGCTTCGTGACAGATATCAGCGGCTGTCACCGCTCGCCTTCAGGAAGCTCTGGTAACAGTGTGTCCAACTGATACCGTAAGAATTTGTCGGGTGCAAGAGTTCAGAATTTGAGATGGATCTCCGTTCATCGAGGCAGGGTAGATCTGATAGAAGGTGGTATTTCAGGGGGTCCAGGAATTCCGAGAACCTCAAGGATCAAAATGGTTAGAGGATTACGACGAAACACCGAGCCAAAAGAGCTTGCAAATCTCTGTGCAATCTTGGAAACCAATGTATTCCTTTTGATACGTTTTACTGCACTTAGATTGAAAACCTGGTCATTTTTTATTTCAGGACTGGAGTGATGTGAAGTGTGTGACCCCTTTGAAATCTAAGCCAGAAGTTTTCTTTTTGTGTCAGCGTCTGTGCGTTACACTAAATTTATAAGTATCATATTGCAGCAATTTAAAAAAGAGAACGATACGTTATGTACCGATACCTTGTTAAAGAAATAAATATATATAAAAATACAACAAGGCAGATTTGAAGAAAATTGATCTGAATATGCTTACCGTGAAACTTGTATTGGTGACTTTTTATATATACTTTTTAAAGCACACAGAGAGATCCGTTATAACCTGATTATTAAAAGGAATAAATATGACATTTGTGCAGGATGGCTGGGTTTTTAGTTCTTCGCCCCCCCCCCCCCCAAACCACCACCAACAGACATCACCTAGTTTCCAAAATAAATTTATGCCTAGTTTTGGTAAACTCTAAATGGGTTTTTCAATAAGCACCGAACTTGCCAACGTATTGCACCAAACGGCGAATTTCACCATACGGTGCAATTTCGTAGCAGTTTGGCTATTCTTCAGAGAGCTGTCTATTCGCCAAATGCTGGTGAATTGACAATGAAATACGGTGCAGCTCGCCTCAGATCGCCGCAATTCAGCGATCTTCATCGGCAGTGAAATTGTCCCATAGAGAAGTAATGGTTAATCTATTCACAGAATGCCGAAGTGCACCGAAGAGTCAGTGAAATGCCCAGATTTTCGATGGTTCAGTTGTTATTATTATTATTCTTTATTTATAAAGCGCCAGCATATTCCGCAGCTCCAGTTCAACAGGTTTAAACAAGAGAATCCCACAGAATTTAATGTTTAAAAAAAAATTACCATGTTTGTATTATTGTTTATTTATTCAGCTGTTAATTATTTTCAATTTCAGCAAAAAGTCTATTTATTAGAAATTTTAGGGTATTTTTTAGGCAAATTTTTTGATTCCCATTTCTTTTAATGCCTTTTCTGTTTTATTCTGTAGCAGACCTTTTATAAATTGTTATAGTACCTTTTCTATTATTTCCTCACATTTTCATGCATTTTTTTTTGTTTTAAATGCCTTTTTAAAAAATAGTAGAGCTCTGGTTTTTTTTTTATTCTTCCTGCAGTTCGGTGGCGGTCGGCTGTCTTCAGCGGCGTTCGGCAGGCTGATCAGCTTTGTTCGGCGGGCTGATTGGAGGTTGGCGGCGATCGCTGACCACTTGTTCGACACACTTCGGGGACCCGGTGGTGCATAATGAATTCACCGCAGGGTCGGCAAACTGAAATCGCTGAAGTGCGCCGAACGAGAAAGCACCGAAATTTTATTGTATGGTGTAATTTTGTGGCAGTTCATGTTCATTTACTAAGCTATCAGTTCGCTAAATACTGGCAAATTGCCAGCGAAATACAGTGCAGTTCGGCGACCTTCAGAAGGCTGCGTAATTTTTTGCATGTGCTGACATCGAGACATTCAATATAAAAACTGCTTGAGGTGTTAGGCACTTACTATAAGGACGACTTCTGGGTGGTTGTATATATATATGAGGTTTAGCCCCACTGCCAAATTTTTGTGGTGATTTATTTATTTATTTCTAAAGTATTTTACCAGGAAGGATACATTGATATGTCTCTCGTTTCCATCTATGTCCTGGGTTCAAGAACATTGAATTGTTACAGTCGTTACAGAAATACAAAGTAATACATTGCAAGATATTAAAAACAACATAAATATACATATTAACAGAAAATAAATATGTAGGAAATATACAGGGTAATTCAAAGAGATCCGAATTGCTGGAGAAAGGTAACCGAACGCTGAAATTCAGCGTTTGATTACCCTTCCTGGCCATTCGGTTATCCAGAGTGATAGGTAAATCCCATCACGATCAGGCAGTTATGAAAATATACGACATGAGTTTATGCTGATGCCTACAGTGAATTTTGCTCTAATTAGCATTCTATGATCAAGCTGACAGTGTAGAAATGGATCTTGCTTTAGAATCTGCAGGCTTGTGTAAATGTGTTAAAGCACACCCAAGATAAGGGCGGAGGTTAGGAAAATAGGGAGTAAAAAAGTCCAGAAGCAAACAGATATTAATTCCTGTTAAATAATGAAACGTTAGGAAAACTTATGAAACAGCAGAAATGTTTATCTTTATGTTACTCTGTATTGTAACTTTTAATATGCTGCTGTATGCATTTTAGTACGTGTTACTTCCCTCTGATAGGATATTGAAATGTCATGTAAATGTATATAAGCACATGTAACCAAACATACAACGGAGAACGAAGCGAAGGAAAACTTTGTGTCTTGTCATCATTTCCAGTTACTTCCTTCTCACTGGTCGACCATGAGTTATTTTGTTACGGAGAGATAGTTTAGTTAGAGAATAGAAGATTACGGACACACATCAAGCTGAGGCAGAATTTTCCGGCTATCACAGAGAGCAGGCAATTCGCCAAATCCTGGCGAATTGCCTGCACATACGGTGCCTGTTCGAGGGCAGTGAATCCCCATAGAGAAGCAATGCTTTTGGCTGTTCAGAGAGCAAAATCCAGCAGTGAAAAGTTGCCGAATTGCCCTGCCATTCGGTGGTTCATGCGGCAGATTTATTCAGACGAATCCCATAGGCTTCAATGTTAAAAATATTCCCGTTTTAATTCAATATCTAATAAACCATTGATTATAATATTCTGCGGTAAAAAAATCTCTTTATTTATAGAATTTTTTTAGAATCTTTTAAGCATTTTTCGTCATTTGTTTTAAAAAAAAATTCCGATATATTTTTTTTACATTTTTTTTAACTTTACTTCTATTTCTGTAACAGTCCTTTTTATTATCATTCATTGGATCTTATATATAAATTTCAGTAGTTTCTTTGCAAACAGCGTTTCACTTTTCAAACATTCAAGCGTACTGGTTTTTTTTTCTCACTCCATTCGTCTGCGGTGTCGGCTTTATCCAGCGGCTGCTCTGCGCTGTAATCGGCTCCTATTCGGTTTCTCCGGCGTGTTCGGCGGCTTTAATCCAGATGTTTTTTCAGGTTTTCGGTGTGCCTTCGCCGGGTTTTCGGTGAGTTTTTGGCGGGTTTGCGGTGACTATTCCCTGCAATTCAAGGACCCTGTGGTGCTTGCTGAATACACCACAAGGTTGCCGAAATGGGATCGCCAAATCGAATTGAGGAGAAAGAAAAGTCACCGAACGTGCAGTGACTTTGATTCTCTTTGAATAACCCTGATAGTCACTGTGTTACATGTTTACAGGTGCATTCTGTATATAGTCACGGTGTTACATGTTTACAGGTGCATTCTGTATATAGTAACTATGTTACATGTTTACAGGTGCATTCTGTATATAGTCACTATGTTACATGTTTACAGGTGCATTCTGTATATAGTCACTGTGTTACATGTTTACAGGTGCATTCTGTATATAGTCACTGTGTTACATGTTTACAGGTGCATTCTGTATATAGTCACTGTGTTACATGTTTACAGGTGCATTCCGTATATAGTCACGGTGTTACATGTTTACAGGTGCATTCTGTATATAGTCACTGTTACACATTTACAGGTGCATTCTGTATATAGTCACTGTTACATGTTTACAGGTGCATTCTGTATATAGTCACTATGTTACATGTTTACAGGAGCATTCTGTATATAGTCACTATGTTACATGTTTACAGGTGCATTTCCGTATATAGTCACTGTTTTACATGTTTACAGGAGCATTCTGTATATAGTCACTGTTACATATTTACAGGTGCATTCTGTATATATTCACTATGTTACATTTTTACAGGTGCATTCTGTATATAGTCACTGTAACATGTTTACAGGTGCATTCCGTATATAGTCACTATGTTACATGTTTACAGGTGCATTCTGTATATAGTCACTATGTTACATGTTTACAGGCGCATTCTGTATATAGTCACTATGTTACATGTTTACAGGTGCATCTGTATATAGTCACTATGTTACATGTTTACAGGTGCATTCTGTATATAGTCACTATGTTACATGTTTTCAGGCGCATTCTGTATATAGTCACTATGTTACATGTTTACAGGCGCATTCTGTATATAGTCACTATGTTACATGTTTACAGGCGCATTCTGTATATAGTCACTATGTTACATGTTTACAGGTGCATTCTGTATATAGTCACTATGTTACATGTTTTCAGGCGCATTCTGTATATAGTCACTATGTTACAGGCGCATTCTGTATATAGTCACTATGTTACATGTTTACAGGTGCATTCTGTATATAGTCACTGTTACATGTTTACAAGCGCATTCTGTATATAGTCACTATGTTACATGTTTACAGGAGCATTCTGTATTTAGTCACTGTTACATGTTTACAGGTGCATTCCGTATATAGTCACTATGTTACATGTTTACAGAAGAATTCTGTATATAGTCACTATGTTACAGGTTTACAGGTGCATTCTGTATATAGTCACTATGTTACATGTTTACAGGTGCATTCTGTATATAGTCACTGTTACATGTTTACAGGTGCATTCCGTATATAGTCACTGTGTTACATGTTTACAGGTGCATTCTGTATTGAGGTATTTTAATAGAGATCTCTTAAGTGACTTTAGACTGGTGGAAGATTTGATGGCGTCTGGGAGGTTATTCCATAATTGTGGTGCTCTGTAGGAAAATGAGGATCGAGACACTTTCTTTTTGTATTGTGGTATTGCAAGTAAGGTGCAGGTCCTGGATCGGAGGTTATAGGATGAGGGAACTGCTGGGGGAAGCAGTCTATTCAGGTAGGGTGGTAGCTTCCCAGAAAAGCTTTTAAACACAAGGTTGGAAAGGTGAAGAGTGCGTCTAGTTTCCAGCGTTGGCCAGTTTAGCTCTTTTAACATGTCACAATGGTGCGTCATGTAGTTACATTGTAGCACAAAATGGCCGAATTTGCGCTGTACCAATTACTATTTTACATTCACCAAGTAACATTGCACATTTCTGAACGGACAGCAGAGCGAAGTAGACAAGGCTAACTTTTGACAATGCAGCTATGATAGCCTGCATTTCACATGAGCTGGTTGGACCACATTAAAAATCCTTTTTTTTTTTTGTGTAGTACCGTACATGGAATAATACAAATTGACTCTTTATTTTTTTCGGTTTTGGAAGGTGCTGCCATGATAAGTTATTTGGACATCATGGCATCGAGGCTGAATTCCAGTTCCTTGGTAAGTGCGTGATTGCGCAATTTAAAAATAAACTCTAGTTAGACGAGTTGATCGGCTCATGTGGAAATCACGAGCGAGTTGTTGTGACTCTTTGCGAGCCACACGGGTTACGCAGTCAAATTAGTTACCCACGTCTGGTCCAATTAAGGCAGGTGGGTTTGGGAATGTGGAGTCAGGTTTCATAAGGTGTCACCCTGTATCCCATACGTGTTTAAGACATCACTGTCAAAACGGCAAGCTCTAAAGGGGTTATTCAGAGAGAGTCGAACTGGCCCTGAAATTGCACCGAATGGTGAATTTCCCCATACGGTGCAATTTTGTGTCCGTTCGGCTATTTAAAAGCTGGCAATTCGCCAAATATTGGCAAATTGCCAGAAAAATACGTTGCTGTTTGAAAGCAGTGAAATCCTCATAGGGAAGTAATGGTTAATCTATTCAGAGACATTGAACAGCAGAGTAATGTCAGTAAAATGCGCTGATTTTCAGTGGTTCGATTCGACAGGTTTAATCAGGAGAATCCCATAGGTTTCAATGTCAAAAAATATTCCCATTTTTATCAAATATTCATTCAACCGTTTATTCTTTTCATTTGCAGCAAAAAGGCTCTTTATTTTTTAGGATTTTTTTTTCAGCAAAATGTTTTCTTTCCGATATTTTTTATTTATTTTTTTAAATTGCCTTTTTTGCAGCAAAAAGTCTCTTTATTTAATAGGATTTTTTGGCAATTTTTTTTTGCGATATTTATTTTAAATAGCAGTATTTTTTTCCCCTCTATTCTCTAGAACAGACCTTTTTAAATTATCCATAGGACCTCATATATAATTTTCAGGCATTTCCGTTCAGTAGTTTTTTGTTAAACACGTTTTTAAAGTTGCATGTTTATGTTTTTTTTCTTGTATTTTTTTTTTTTTTACCTGTCCAGCAGCTTGTCGGCTTTAAGGCTAGGGTCAGACGAACGCATTTTCGCGTTGTCTGTGAAAAAGTGCGTTCGAACGAATGGACGCATTTTTTCACGGAGTACGCGATAGCGGTCATACGATGCGCATTTGCATCCGTGATTTTGTACGGATCATCAATAAAACACTTTGTGCATCTGGACATTATATAGGCTGGACATTAGTAGCGTCTGACGTCTCCTAATCACACACACACGCCGCTAGCGGACGCAGCGCACTCTGTACGTCAGTACTAGCAGTTTAACGTTCTCGAAAAAATGCGTTCGTTTTCCACTTGCGTTGCGCGGCCGGACTTTTGTGCGACCGTACTTCGTATATTGGCCGTCATTGCCTGGCACTTGCTGCTAGTGCGGCCGTGATTAAGTGCGCCTGCACGCGCGTTCGCACTGCGCTCGTCTGACCCTAGCCTTATCTGTGGTGTTCGGCTGTCCATTCGGCAGGTCGTCGGCTGCACTAGGCGGTCTGTTCTGCAGATCGGCGGCTGTCCAGCGGCATGCGGTGGCCGATTCGCCCCAATTCAGGGACCCTGCTGTGAATGCTGAATTCACCGCAGGGTCAGCGAATCGGACTCGCAAAGTGGGGCGATTCAGAGAGCACCGAAATGTCGGTGACATTTCGGTGCTTTCTGAATAACCCTGTATATGTATTTAAGCAATGTTAGAATTTCGTTGCAGTCACATGATTGCAGCAATGCGAGAGGATTCTTACAGGGTTATTCAGAGAGAGGTGTAAAGCAGGAGAATGGCTGGAGAATGAAAAAGTATAGGTCAAAATAGCCAAACCAGAAATTTTTTCCCATTTATCTCACTTTCCAAATCGGCTATTTTGACCTAGAATTTTCCGTTCTCCAGCCATTCTCCTGCTTTTCACCTCTCTCTGAATAACCCTGTTAGCTTTAAGTGTGGCTTATTGTCTGGAGGTTACATGCTATCAAGGTGCTGTGATTTGAGATTCCTTTAAATTACCTTCTTTAACAATCCAGAGACCCCTAAACTTGATTTACGATGTTCCCTGTATCGATACAACATCCGGGTACCATGTGGTGTAGCGTGTAATGTAGCATGACATTATTAGCAGTGCTGTAGAGATGATACTGTAGTATTTTTACTGGTGCAACGTAATAGCATCTCAATGCTGCACAGTGACCTTTAAATGTTAACATTTTCAAACTAAACCCTGTTTTCAGTCCAGTATTTTTCCACTGTTTACGCTGCATAATGACCGGTATCATATATTAAGGGGGATAATTCTCTGAAGCTTCTCCTGCCACTGCCTGGATTCTTTTTTTTTGAGAAATTCCAAGGTATGTCACCATTTCAATAATGGCAATTTCTGTCAGTGTTTGCAACCTCAGCAAACCGCATCACTCATTGAATAAACGCCTAAGGCCGGGTGCACACTAGCGTTTTCTTCTGCGCACTAGCGCGCGTTATGACGCTCTTTATGACGTGCGTTGTAGCATATAATTACGCGGATAGAGAAGAACACACGTAGTACGCACGCAACGCATAACGCGCGCTGTAGACGTCCGTCATGGAAACACCAAGGCTTTTGCGCTAGGATTGACGCGACGTTGGCCGCGTGCTGAACGTCAAATGTCAAAAACCCAGCTTTTTTTTCTTTCAGTCAACTCAAATTCAGTTTTTACGACGTGCGTCAAAATGAATGCATCGTCTGGCGTCTACCATCACTTCCGTCCTAAAGCGCATCCTTTTTAACGCACGCTAGTGCGCAGAAGAAAACGCCTAGTGTGCACCCGGCCTAACAGGGTTATTCAAAGAGCACCGAATTGGCCACGAAAATACACCGAACAGTGAATTAATCCATACGGTGCAATTTCGTCGCCATTCGACTATTAAGAAAGCAGGCAGTTCGCCAAATATTGGCGAAATACCGTGATCTTCGGCGGCAGTGAAATCCCCATAGAGAAGTAATGGTTAATCTAGTCAGGGAACACCGAACAGCAGTGATTTTCGGTGGTTTCATGCGGCAGGTTTAATCAGGCGAATCCCATTGGTTTCAATGTAAAAAAAAATCACGGTTTTCTTAAATATGTATTCAACTATTTATTCTTTCCGTTTGCAGCAAAAAGTCTCTTTATTTATCTTTCAGGATTTTTTTCAGCGTATTTTTTTTTTTTTTTAAATAGTGTTTTTCTTTTTTCTGTAACACACCTTTTTATTGTTACTCACAGGACCTTATATATTATTCCCAGACATTTTCATGCAGTAGTTTTAAAAAAAAAAAGCGCCTTTTAAATCATGTCGGCTTTTGTCAGCATTCTGTTCGGCGTGTTGTCTGCTGTTTTAAGATCGATTCAGCGTTTTAGCAGCAGTTTGTCGATTCGCCGCACTTCGGGGACCCTGGGGTGAATGCTGAATTCAACGCAGGGTCGGCAAATTGAACGCACCGAAGTCGGTGACATTTCGGTGCTCTCTGAATAACCCTGTAAGTCTTTTTTTTTCTTTCTTTCTTTCTTTCTACTCCCGACATTGACAGACGAGCTCTGCCGTAAATGACCCAGGATACGTTTGTTGGTAAAACCCAGAAACAATTAATTTTATCAGAATCAAAATATTACAATCCCTTCGCCGTTACAGCTTCATTTTGATGGTTTGTGCTCATTTTCATTTTACGTCCAGTGTGACTTTTTACTGACAAATCCAATATTTCTGTGTATGGAGACGATGCAGACAGGTAAGCACCTAGAGCAGGGGGTCAGCAACCTTAACGCTACAGATGTTTTGGAACTACATCTCCCATGATGCTCAGCTACTCATTAGCTTGGCTGAGCCTCATGGGAAATGTAGTTCAAAAACATCTGTAGAGCCAAGGTTGCTGACCCCTGACCTAGTGGCATGGCCTGGGTCATTACATACAATAACAATGCAGTTTCTAAATATTTGGCGAACTGCCAGCTTTTTTGAATAACCGAATGGCTCCGAAATTCCACCGTATGGGGAAATTCACCGTTCGGTGCAATTTTGAGGCCAATTCGGCCCTCTTTGAGTAACCCCTTACATGTCGGACCTGGAAACGGTAACATTAGGACATAGGAAGACCTTTTGTCCTCAAATCATGAGTGACCTGCCTTGAATAGGAACGCTAGGGTCGGATCATTTTCCAGATTCATCTGTTTTGGCTTCAAATAGGGATGTGCAATTTGTTTTGTGCCGAATCGTTTTTCGGACGAAATTTACGCTTTTCATGCTTCCGAGGGCATCCCGATTCCGAAATATCGACCACACGAAATTTCGGATCGATTCAAAATTTCGAGTCATTCGATTCGATATTTCGGATCGATTTGAAATTTTGGGTTGATTCGGTGATTCGGATCATTTCAAACAATGAAAAAAAAAGTTAAAAAAACCCCCAGTTTTTAAGCCTTTCACTGCTGAGTGCTGAGCCATTTCACCACTGTGCGCTGAGCTAATTTTTACAGCTTTTGCTCATGTTTAAATGCGATTTGAAGCCATGGTAAATGTTTTAGCACCAATGAGTGGTAAATGTTTTAGCACCAATGAGTGGGAAATGTTTTAGCACCAATGAGTGGGAAATGTTTTAGAACCAATGAGTGGTAAATGTTTGAGCACCAATGAGTGGTAAATGTCTGAGTACCAGTGAGTGGGAAATGTTTTAGCACCAATGAGTGGTAAATGTTTGATCACAAATGAGTGGTAAATGTTTGAGCACCAATGAGTGGGAAATGTTTTAGCACAAATGAGTGGGAAATGTTTTAGCACCAATGAGTGGTAAATGTTTGAGCACCAATGAGTGGGAAATGTTTGAGCACCAATGAGTGGGAAATGTTTGAGCACCAATGAGTGGGAAATGTTTGAGCACCAATGAGTGGGAAATGTTTTAGCACCAATGAGTGGTAAATGTTTGAGCACCAATGAGTGGTAAATGTTTGAGCACCAATGAGTGGTAAATGTTTGAGCACCAATGAGTGGGAAATGTTTTAGCACCAATGAGTGGGAAATGTTTGAGCACCAATGAGTGGGAAATGTTTTAGCACCAATGAGTGGTAAATGTTTGAGCACCAATGAGTGGGAAATGTTTTAGCACCAATGAGTGGGAAATTAATCCCCGAATCGAAACGAAAACGATCTGAAACGACCCGAAACTAAAAAAAAAACACCGGGGGAAAAAAAACAAAACAAAATTTTCAGCGGTGCACATCTCTAGCTTCAAATATCCGACATACTTGAAAATCTCCCGTCGCGTTTTTCATCGAACGGCTGGGGTTTGCAGCCTACTGTGCAGCCCGCATCCCGTTACGATTACACCCTTCACCGTCTCTAAAGGTGTTCCCCTGGGGACCAGCCGGGGAGTTGCTTTTTTTTGTATGTCTGTGTGATGCAGAGAGGGCCGTGATCGAGACCCGAGTGGGTATCCAGGGAGGGACCTAACAGATGCCTACGGGTATGCAGGTTGCCAGTCTGCAAACGCCTCCATGGTGATGTGCATGTTGCTGTGAATACTTTGTCCGCTTCGCTGGCGCAATAAACATGTATTTGTTTTCTCTGCTCTTGGCATACATTTTATACTCCTCTACCCGTGCCACTGCTGGTCACGTTCGCAGCTGCTTCTATTTCTAATGCATTCCTGGGTGAAAGGGGGGTAGTCATCTGATACTTATTCTTCTCTGGCCCTAGCAGCCCTTGTCATAAATCCGGGGGATCAAGCACCAACATGGGGAGGGCTGGATGGGGGGGGGGGAATGGTAAGTGCTGGAAATTCCCTTTAACTATTTAAAGGGAGGCGAGCGCCATGTGTTCCTACTTGTCAATGACCCCTCCCTCTTTACCTGGCCTTTTCATTTTTGTGTTGTCTCGCTCGCCTCCCCCCCCCCCTCCAGACACGAGCTAAATTTGGTAAAATGTCTGACCCTCCAATCAGGGATCTGCTGGCATTGCGAGGAGATGGGGGGGTGTTCTATCCGGTGGCATCCAATCAGGGCTGAAGAGGGAGCAGGTGTGTGAATGGGCACACTACAAATTAGAGTGGTCTCTATATAGACAAAGCTTTGGGGGTCTGTACGGAAAAGCAAACAGACACCTCCTGTCCATCCTTCTCCTGCGCAGGCATCTTGGTGGTTCGCCAACATGGTAAGTGCCCCCCTAGGGTGGTGTGCAAGGGCAGACTGTGCTCGCCGCACGGATTATACAAGCAATTGGGACATGACGCTCGTTCTGTGATGGAGTGGTAGAGGGGCAGACGCACGAGGAATGGCAAGTGTGCCCACAGCAACGTGATGGTATGAGGGTGCGTTGGCTCGTGTGGCTGTCACGCGTGGGCACTGCCGTCTGTTATCCTTCGAGTGGCCATCCTCTACAGGGAATACAGAAGGAATACAATGCCACCATGACTGAGAGAGGGCAAATACACAGGGCACATGCATAAGCAGGCATTTCCTAGGCATGCAGGTTTGTTTTTATATATATATATATATATATATGATTTATTTTTTATTACTTGATCGTGCATTGACGTGTAGGTGCATGAAATGCAGACACGTCCCGCGTAGGGACCTGTGGGATTGGGAGTGCTAGTAATTGACCCTGACCAGCTCTCGTTTGTGTTTTTGAATTCTGGACTTTATAATATATTCAATATTTTCAGAACAGGTTAAATGATTTGTCTTTTGCAGATTATTCAGACATGTTTTGGCACGGTGGTATCTAACGTAGTGCATCACTCTGACTTCTGGTTATCAGGACAGGCTCAGGCAGTGCTGGGTCTGCCTGCAGTGTAGTATGATTCCTGTAGTGCAGATTATCAAGACAGGCTCAGGCATTGTTGTCGCTGCATCTAATGTAGGGCATCCCCCTGATTTCTGGTTATCAGGACAGGCGCAGGCATTGTTGTTGCTGCATTAATGTAGGGCATCCCCCTGACTTCTGGTTATCAGGACAGGCGCAGGCATTGTTGTTGCTGCATTAATGTAGGGCATCCCCCTGACTTCTGGTTATCAGGACAGGCTCAGGCATTGTTGTTGCTGCATTAATGTAGGGCATCCCGCTGACTTCTGTTTATCAGGACAGGCTCAGGCATTGTTGTTGCTGCATCTAATGTAGGGCATCCCTCTGACTTCTGGTTATCAGGACAGGCTCAGGCATTGTTGTTGCTGCATCTAATGTAGGGCATCCCTCTGAGTGCATGTTATCAGGACACGCTCACACCGTGTTGGATAAGTATCTGATGAGTGCACATCTGTCAGTGCAAGTTATCAGGACTGGCTCAGACAGCACTATGTTTACATCTAGAGGAGGGTTACAGTTACAGGTACTTATAAAGCACTAACAAGTTCTGTAGCGCTGTACAATGGGAGAGACAGAATAACAAATGTTCATACAAGTTAAACACACAGAAGAGTAGGAGAAAGGACCATGCCCAAGAGCTTACAATCTAAGAGGAGAGGGGTGACACATTAGGTGAGGGTATGCGGCACAGTATGTCAAGTAGTGGGGTGCAAGTAGGGACAAGAAATGTACTGGGGGATTATGGAGTGAGCTGATAGGCTTCTCTAAAGTAATGTGTTTTCAGAGACTTCTTGAAGGACTGGAGAGACTGGGAGAGTCTAATGTTGCGGGGGAGGGAGTTCCATGGAAGGGAGCAGCTCGGGAGGAGTCCTGAATGCGAGAGTTGGGGGTTCGGGTACGGGTAACTGATAGCATCAGATCATTGGCAGAGCGAAGTGGTCGGGCGGGATGTACCTGCTAATAAGGGAGGAGATGTAGGCCGGGGCGCGGTTATGGAGAGCTTTGTACGTGAGCACCAGTATAATGAATTGGATTCTATAGGAGCCAGGAGCCAGTGTAGAGATTGACAAAGGGGTGAGGTGTGCGAGAGGTGAGGTGTGCGAGCCTGGCACAGGCTAAGCATCAGACTGCAGTTTATCAGGGCACCTTAGGGCAAGGCTTGGTTTACCTGTTAGTGTCGCCTATGGGTGCAGATTGCCAGGACGTGCTCCGGCATTGTTGCCGTTGTATCAGCTATAGTGCGCATTATCAGGACAGGCACACACTGTGTTAGATTTGTATTTAATGTATAGAAATCCCTCTCAGAAAGTTTAAAACACCGACTCAGACAGTACAGTGTTTGCTTCTAATACTGTAGTGTACCCACTTACCTGCAGGTTATCAGGACAGGCTCGGAGTGCATCCCAAGTGTATCGATTGTTGACTAACCACTCTGCGCCAGCTGTCTGGATAATCTTGTTTTTTGAAGATGTGTCTAATGTAGTAAAGCATCCATATAGCTTATTATTACCAGGACGGGCAGACAGATGGTCCGCGGTTTCCCGGAGATGCAGACAGGGATGCGTGTGTGAGTAATCTGACACAACGTGTTGGAGTGCAGATTATCAGGAAAGGCTCAGACAGTGATGGAATCTCTCTAATGCCGTGTGATGTCCTCGCAGCGGATAATCGAATCAGTGACCATGCCGATTTTCTGTGATGTCCTATCCGCTTGCTATCGGGTGCCCTGGCATAGGTGGCATATCTGTACCGTCCATAGACGTGGCTCTGTCTATCGCACAACGTTTGCAGCTTGCTGTGCGCATGGATGACTTTGTGTATCCCTGGCAATGGGAAATCAGATTAAGGCTCGGGTCAGATGAGCGCATTTTGTACGGACTGTGCGTCCGTGCAGTACGGACGTACTTACTGACTGACGACAAGGTAGTGGTCACACAGTCCGTCTTTTTCACTGACGTATTTTTTGACTGATGTAGCAGGGAAAATAAATTACAATGAAAAAACATTCTGTCCGTCAAAAATGCTGGACGTATAAATGCAGTCCGTCTGACCACGCTCCATCACTCACACACAAAGCTATGCGGACGTTGTGGATGTGGCGCACTCCGCACGTCCGTTCTAGCAGTATTACGTTCTTGCCTAACCTGCGTCCGTTTGCAGCGTCCGTCAGCCCCTGCACTTCTGCGCGGACGTACTTCGTGTGTGGGGCTCCATTTAACACAATTGTATGCTATCACGGACGTACTTATGTGCGGCAGCACGGACGTTAACACTGCGTTCGTCTGACCCCAGCCTTAGGGATTCTATTTGAACACGCAATGATTGTTGTAATGAATATATAAAAATGCTGCAGCAGCCCTGACCATTTCTTTGGTGCCTCAAAAAAGGAAATATCCTGCATTTTACATATTATATGATACATACATACTTTCTTCTCCTGGAATTGCAGTGTAGTGGGTTGTTTAGATGTTTGATTTTAGTTGACAACATGTATCTTGATACAATGGGGGGGGGGAAATAAAGACCACTAGGTCCATGAAACCGTTGCTGTCCAAGGGGACTTGGGTAGAACTGCACATTATAGGCAAAAGTAACTTAAATCCGGGATCTTAACCCCACCCCCAGATGTTTCGGAACTACAACTCCCATGATCCTCTTGTCATCTGTTTCATTGTGGGAATTGTAGGCTGTCAACATCTGGGGGGCCAGATTTTGACATCCATTCGTTATAGGACGACCAGACATGGGTAACTATCCAAATGTCTGTCTGTTTTAGCCTAAGTTCTGCAATCCTTCACCTGCATTGCCTAGATCAGTGTTTCCCAAACCTGTCCTCAGGACCCTCTACCAGGCCAGGTTTTACAGATAATCATGGGGAAATGTAGACTGAATCCTGCAATCACTGAGTAGCAAACTATATCACCTGTGCTGTGCTTCAGATATCCTGCAAACCTGTCCTCAAGTCAAGACCCTCTACCAGGCCAGGTTTTACAGTTCACCATGGGGAAATGTAGACTGAATCCTGCAATCACTGATCAGCAAACTATATCACCTGTGCTGTGCTTCAGATATCCTGCAAACCTGGCCTGTCAGCGGGCCCTGAGGACAGGTTTGGGAAACACTGGCCTACATGATGGCCTGTAACCTGTTTGATGTTTGGACTGCTTTTTTTTTTTTGTTTTATTGCGGCACAAGGATGTGCAGACTCCTAGTTTATGGAAAGGACATAAAATCCTATCTCCTAGAATCGTGTAGAACCCAGAGACGGCCTAAATTTACTGCAGACATTGATACTTAACAAGTGTTCCCATGAAGCCGATACAGTAAGACGAGCCTCTATTAAAACGGGGCTTCTGCTGCTTGTCAATCTATGCAGCGTTTTTCTCTTGGATGTTATGAGGATTGATAAAACATTTAAACGTAAGTTATGATAAAACTGACAGAACTCAATTTTTTTTTATCACGCATCTAGCGCTGTCCTTTCATTTTTCAGATTTTTTTAATAAAGACGGGGATTTAGGCTGGGGTCAGACGAGCGTGATTTCTACGGGCTGTACGTCCGTGCAGTACGGACATCGTCAGTACGGATGACGCAGTAGTGGTCACACAGTCGGTTTTTTCACTGAAGTTATTTTTTGACGGATGTAGGAGGGAAAAATAAATTACAATGAAAAAACATTCTGTCCGTCAAAAATGCTGGACGTATAAATGCAGTCCGTCTGACCATGCTCCATCACTCACACACAAAGCTATGCAGACGTTGTGGACGCAGCGCACTCCGCACGTCCGTTCTAGCAGTATTACGTTCTTGCCTAACCTGCGTCCGTTTGCCGCGGCCGTTGTGCGTCCGCAGTTCAGTGCGGACGTACTTCATGTGTCAGGCTCCAATGGACTTTCTTTCATGCTATCACGGACATACATTTAGGCGCAATCACGGACGTGAACACTACACTCGTCTGACACCAGCCTTAAACTAGCAAAATTGAAACAAAAAAAAGAAGAGAAGAGAAACATGGTAGGTAGGGACCTGCCTGGACGAGTTCGAATGAGGGATCTCAAACTCTGCCTCCCCCTAGGGATGTGTGTTTCGGAATTTTCACGAAATTTCCCGATTCGTTCATTCGAATATGGCCGATTTTCCAAAAATTTTCATATCCGAATTTTTTTTCGAGCCGAAACGAAAACTTTTCGGAGTTTTCGAATGGACTAGAAATGTGTAAAATCGAAATTCATTTTCGTTCCATTCGTGATTTCGGCTCCATTCCTGATTTCGGTTCCATTTCAGTAATTTCGGACATCGTATTTATATCGCTGATTCTGTAATTAAATTTTGTATCATTTCGATCTCAATGTATCCTTCCTGGAAAACCAGAGAAATCTCAATGTATCCTTCTTGTAAAACCAGAGAAAGCTCAATGTATCCTTCTTGTTAAACATGAGAAATCTCAATGTATCCTTCCCGGGAAACCAGAGAAATCTCAATGTATCCTTCTTGTAAAACATGAGAAATTTCAATGTATCCTTCTTGTAAAACATGGGAAATCTCAATGTATCCTTCTTGTAAAACATGGGAAATCTCAATGTATCCTTCTTGTAAAACATGAGAAATCTCAATGGCAGAATTATCGTATCGTATAATTATCGTATCCGAAAAAACATTAGTTTACGTCAAAACGAATAGACACTTTGAAACGAGGAGAACAGATATTCCGAATAACACGAAAATTTCCGAAATCACGAAAAAAAAGTTGATACGAAAAACGAACCGAACCGAAACGTAAATCAGCTGAAACGAAAATTTACAAAATCCGAACGAACCGAATCGAAAAAAAAATTGTTGCACAAGCCTACCTCCCCCCAGATCTTAACTATCTGTGGATGGACAGAGAATCGTTGGACTCCTTGTTCAGAAACATCTGGCTTTTTAGAGTTTGAGATCCCTGATCCCTGACAGTGTTCATAGAAAGGGAAATGTATCAAGGAAATCTGATGCCTTGAAAAAATCGAAATGGTTATGCAGTAAGCAGCGAACTTGCCACCGAATATGCGCCGAACGGTGAATTTCCCCATACGGTGCAATTTCGTGGCAGTTCGTCTATTCACTAAACTGTCAATTCGCCAAATAATGGCGGATTGACAGCGAAATATGGTGCAGTTCGGCGATCTTCGGCGGGAGCGACATTGTCCTAATAGAGAAGTAGTGGTTAATCTATTTACAGAACGCAGAACTGCACCGAAGTGTCAGTGAAATGCCGGCGAGTTTAAACTGCCGAATCCCATAGGATTCAATGTAAAAAAATATTATCCTTTTTTTTTAAAAAAAATGATTAATTTATTCAACCATTTAGTCTATTCATTTTCAGCAAAACATCTATTTATATATTTTTTGGGACATTTTGATGTATTTTTTTTTTTTTAGATGAAATTTTTGATTTCCAATTTTACATTAACTTCCCTGGCGGTTTTCCCGAGTGTGGCTCGGGTTAAATTTCACTGCTGAAAGCGGTAACCCCGGCCACACACGGGCTGGATACATACCAGTAGCTGCGCTCCCTCGCTGACCTCCTGCAATCGCATTCTCCTCCGTGCGATGGCGGCGTCCTGCTTCCTGGTTCCCTTCTCTTTTGGTTCCCTTTCTGAATAACCCCTATAATGCTTTACTAACCAGTCAAGCTAAAACCTTAGGTCAGGGTTCCACAAACTTGTCCCTCTAGCAGGGTTATTCAGAGAGCGGTGAAAAGCAGGAGAATGACTGGAGAATGGAAAATTCAAGGTCAAAATAGCCGCTTTGGAAAGTGAGATGAAAGGGAGAATTTTTCTGGTTTGGCTATTTTGACCTAGAATTTTCCATTCTCCAGTCATTCTCCTGATTTTCACCGCTCTCTGAATAACCCTGAGTATGTTTTGGAACTAAATTTCCCTGGATCCTTAGCCAACCTAATCATTGGTCAAGGATCATGGTTGCCAAACCCCTGCCCTAGACATTTGTGGTTCCTTGGGGTCTGGTTTGAGAGTTCCCTTGTTTGGCTTTTTAAAAAATTATTTTATTGAAATAAACAAATTTCGATAGCGCTGGTCAAAGAAAGTGTGTTTGTGTATATATATATTTTCAAAGCAAAAGGTAAAACACTCATCCAGCGCATGCAGCGTATATATATATACCATTGATACACACTGCCTGTGCTGGACGAGTGTTTTACCTTTTGCTTTTATGTAGGGCTGAAACAACTAATCGATTAATCTACTACTAATCGATGATTAAAATAGTTGTCTACCTATTTCCATTATCGATTAATCGGTGTCGATTGATCGTCCTGTGTACAGCACACACTGTTTAGAGTCAGACTGAGTTAAACGTATATAACCTCAGCTTCGGAGCTGATTGGAGAAGACGCGTCGCTGCTTTACTAGGTATGATTTAGTTCTAGGGCTATGTCAGACACAGTTTGTTTTTATTCCGTTTACAACAGTAGCAGAACTATAACACAAACAATAGGATACTGCCACTGGGTGAAGGAGCTCTATGCCTGTGTTTTATCCTTACTTGAAGCTGGAGTCCTGTGCCACCGCCCCACCCTCCCTGCCACACCCTCTTTGGTCAGGAACTGCCATTCCCTCCCTTTGGTCTTGTCCCTTTCCCCAAACTCCCACACTCGGGTCCGGTCTTTTGTCCATACCCACTCCCTCTCACACTCAGGTCAAGTCACTTGAGCAAAGTCACTCCCTTCCACCTTCAGTCCCTCCTCCCACTCGGTTTGTTCACAAAATTATTTAAAAGGGACACTACGCACAGTTGTGTATTTTGGCCTAGGCCGGCACTTTCCAGGGGGCGGCGGCCCGCACTGGGTGGCTCCACCCCTAAAAAAATAATTATTTTTTTTACTTTTGCAAAGTATTTTACCAGGAAGGATACATTGAGATTTCACTAATTTTCAATTATGTCCTGGGTAGGCAAGGCCTAGGCTTTCACTTTCCAAGGGGCAGCAAAAAACCTCACCACTAAATGGGTTACTCACAGAGCACCGAAATGAAGCCAATATTTTGGTGTTCTGTAGTTCCCTGCATTTAGGAGAATAAAATTTCCCCACCCTGCAGTGAATTCACCATTCGCCGCAGGGTCCCCAAAGTGCATGGAGTCGGCCGCTGAATGCTGCCACCACAAACCCGTGGCCTGCTGTTTTCAAAAGAACTACTGAACGAAAATGTCTGGAATTTACATATAAGACCCTATGATTGATAATAAAAAGTTCTGTTACAGAAAAAAGAAAAACTGCTATTAAAAAAAAGGGGGGAAATTTTGCCCAAAAAAATCTGAAAAATGACTAAAAGGTACTAAAAAAAAAATCAATAAGTAAAGACTTTTTACTGCAGATTAAAATAATAAATGATTTATTAGATATTGCATAAAAACGGGAATATTTTTAACATTGAAACCTATGGGGTTCGCCTGCATAAACCTGCTGATTGAAACCACCGAACATCATGGCATTTCACTGCCATTTCTCTGAGTCTCAGTACCACATGACTGGCTGAACCACGTGAAACGCACGCGCGCAGCTGCCCGCCCTTTCGTTAACACAGACTCTATTCTGGACTGAACACCCACCGGGAAGGGAATCAAAGCCACGGTGCACCCTCTGACAGTGGCACCCCACTGCTGACAAGATGGCTCCACAGCATAATTGCTGTGTGCTCATATACACTCGGTTTGCTGGGAGTTTTATTGCTGTGGATTCTGATGCACTCATACACACCGCACATTGCATTGCTGGGAGTTTTATTGCTGTGGATTCTGTGATACACACTGCATATCACTGTGAGTTTTATTGCTCTGGAGCTCTGGGATACACTCATACACACTGCACATTACTGTGAGTTTTATTGCTCTGGAGCTCTGGGATACGCTCATACACACTGCACATTACTGTGAGTTTTATTGCTGTGCAGCTCTGTGATACGCTCATATGCAGTGCAAGTGTCTGTGGATTTTATTGTTCAACCAATTAGAGCGGCTGTGATCCAGTATACTTGACATGCGTGGTTGTTCTTTGTAAAAATGCTTGAATTTAAACATTTCATAATTTTCTTTATCTCAATAGATACATTTGAAATCTTATACAAATTATACAAGTAGGCACTTGGTATCCACTTTTAATATAAAGAGAGGAAAAGGCGGAGTTCTAAGAGGAAAAGGTGGAGCTTAAAGAGAAAGGGTGGGGATTAACCAGGAAGAGGTGTGCCCTTGACAGGAAGGGGTGCCTCAAATTTAAATTGGGGGGTGCACGAGTTTAGTCAGGCCTAGGGCAGCACAAAACCTAAATACACCACTGACTACGCACCCTGACCACTTTAGCTTATTAACCCCGATTTCATGCTGACGTCAAGCACTATGACCAAGTGCTCGTAGCCGCATTCATTTGGGAAATCAAGCATGGGCTTAAGCTGCGCATGTAGCATCAACCCCTCCTTCTGACTAAGCACTTGCATACCTTGTGTGAAAAGTAGGCAATTTGCGTATGTACGTACGAAAGTTACGTACACTACGCAAATTTCTTATGAAAAAAGGGGGAGGGGTTGTGGTTATTTAAGTAAACAATTTTTTTTTTATCCGATGAATCGATTAATCAAAATAATAATCGGCCAACTAATCGAATATGAGAATAAATCGTTAGTTGCAGCCCTACTTTTATTGTCTATTTTTAGTGATCTCATGGAAAGATGGATCACTCACTCGCTTTCTTCCAGCAGCAACTCCTTAAACGCTAAGGGCTCTATCACCTCGTTCAAGCTAACACTAGCAATCAGCGCTGGCTTAGGCTAGGGTCAGACTAGCGCACTTTAAACGTGCGTTCTGGCGCACTTAATTACGGCCGCACTAGCAGCAAATGACGGCCAATATACGAAGTACGGTCGCACGAAAGTCCGGCCGTGCAACGCAAGTGGCAAACGAACGCATTTTGTCGAGAACGTGAAACCACTAGTACGGTCGTACAGAGTGCGCTGCGTCCGCTAGCGTCGTGTTTGCGTGATTTGGAGATGTCAGACACTGCTAATGTCCGGCTAACATAACGTCCAGACGCAAAAGTGTTTTATTTATGATCCGCACAAAATCACGAACGCAAATGCGCATCGTATGACCGCTATCGCGTATTCCGTGAAAAAATGCGTCCATTCGTTCGAACGCACTTTTTCACAGACAACGCGAAAATGCATTCGTCTGACCCTAGCCTAAAAGGAGGTCATAGCGATGCGCCCACATCGCCTTCAAATCGCAAGCGGGTTAAAATACCCATCAGCGCTCGTTAATTTCGATGCGTAGCGCGAGTTTACTGTTCTTTGCGCTCCCTATACCTAACATGGGGAGCGCAAAGTGAAAGCACAGATTAACTAGCGTTAGGATAACGTTAGCGCAAGTTACTAAGAGCTGGCGCTAACGAAAAAGTTACCACACCAGCTCAGAGGTGAAGGTGTTGGATTGCGCTGCTGCAGAATCCGTTACCTGCAGCTCAAACCCCCCCCCAAAAAAAATCACATACACACCTCTCATCCCCCGGCGAGAACGGCGCCCTGACCCGCTGCTTATGGACGCCGGGAGAAGAGGGAGACTGGTGGAAGAAAGTCCCCAGTCTCCCTCCACCATCAGTCCGCCGACCAGCAGGATCTCGCGAGAGGTGAGATCCTGCCAGTCATGTGACCCGGCAGCACGATCCTCCATGAAGTCCTATGGATGCCATGTAGGGGATGCTGGGGACGGTGCTGTAGCGCTGCCCCTAGCTTCTGCGAGCTTAGTGATCGCTATGGGGCAGGCTGCCGGACTCGGCACCTGCCCCACGATCTGCTGGGGAAACCGGGACGCAAAGGGGAAGTTAGTGAACGCTAATTTTTTCTCTTTGCGTCCCGGTTTTAGCTCAGGGCAGCTGGTAGTGCCCTTTGTATTGTCACATTACACTTAAAGGGTTATTCAGAGAGAGGTGAAAACCAGGAGAATGACTGGAGAAGTGAAAATTCTAAGTCAAAATAGCTAATCCAGAAAAATTCTCCCATTTATCTCACTTTCCAAATCGGCTACTTGGTCTAGATTGTTCATTCTCCTGGTTTTCACCTCTCTCTGAATAACCCTGATAGATGTATTTTTAAGTGCTGTTTTAGTTCACTTTTATCCATTTTTATCACATATATTTTTCCCCCATTGTTATACTCTGTATGTGAAACAATCTTTATCTGCTTTTGGTAGGTAATCCACTTATTGTTTGTCTTGGTGAACAGTTGACTTTAGCCCCGTAATGCAGTTTCATTAAACGCAGTGAGGAATTGGTGGCACACGGTTATAGTGCGTTTTATGCAAAATTTAGTGAAGGGGTCAGCAACCTTAGCCCTCCAGATGTTTTGATACTACAAATTCCACATGGCTCAGCCAACCTAATGAGTTGCTGAGCATCTTGGGCGATGTAGTTCCAAAATATCTGGAGGGCTAAAGATGCTGACCTCTGACTTAGGCTAGGGTCAGACTAACGCATTTTTCGCGTTGTCCGTGAAAAAGTGCGTTCGAATGAATGGACGTATTTTGTCACAGAATACGTGATAGTGGTCATACCATGCGCATTTTCGTCTGTGATTTTTTACAGATCGTCAATAAAACCCTTTTTGCGTCTGGACGTTATGTTGGCCGGACATTAGCAGCGTCTGACGTCTCCTAATCACGCACACACGCCGCTAGCGGACGCAGCGCACTCTGACCGTCAGTACTAGCGATATCACGTTCTCTAAAAAATGCGTTCGTTTGCCACTTGCGTTGCGCGGCCACACTTTCGTGCGGCCGTTCTTCGTATGCTGCCCGGCATTGGACGTCATTTGTTGCTAGCACGGCCGTGATTTAGTGCTGCTAAACGCACGTTAATACTGCGTTAGTCTGACCTTAGCCTTAGGCTAGGGTCAGACGAACGCAGCTTTAACGTGCGTTTAGCCGCACAAAATCACGGCCGTGCTAGCAGCAAATGACGTCCAATGCCGGGGAACACACGAAGTACGGCCGCACGAAAGTTCGTCCGCGCAACGCAAGTGGCAAACGAACGCATTTTTTCGAGAACGTCAAACCGCTACTACTGACGTACAGAGTGCGCTGCGGCCGCATAGCGGCGTGTGTGTGTGATTGGGAGACATCAGACGCTGCTAATGTCCGGCCAACATAACGTCCAGACACAAAAAGTGTTTTATTGATGATCCGTACAAAATCACGGACGAAAAGGCGCATCGTATGACCGCTACCGCGTATTCCGTGAAAAAATATGTCCGTTCGTTCGACCGCACTTTTCCACGGTCGACGCGAAAAATGCGTTAGTCTGACCTTAGCCTTAGAGGGGGGGGGGGTTAAACATAACTATTTTGGCCTAAACATTCCACTTCTCGAACAATTCAGCTCGGAAACCTTTGCAAGTTTTATTGATCCCCAAGCAACGCCGTTGACAGACTTGATTTGAGGCTTTTTGCACCAGCGCGTACTTCAGCGCATGCGAGTGCGCTTTGTGTGCTTCTAGATAGTTGTACATCCTCAAGGCGATGTGTTGTGTATCCAAGCACACAAAGAGACACAGATCTGCAATCGCAATGTCGCACATGTGAAATATGCGAGAACGGCTGTTCTCGGCACACAGATGGAGTGGAGCGAACGTCTTCGGTCCAGGCCTAATGCCCGGCCGACTTTGATCAAAGAGATCCTGTAACTCACTAATCAAGCTGTGCGGGGATGAATCTTTTAACCCTTTCACTACCAAGTGTTTTTTGTTGGCTAAATAACATTTATTCGGAACATAGGATGCTTAGTTAACACTTAAATATAGGGTAAAATAGCAAATTTAGTATAAATTCGGAGATAGTTAAGATAAAGGAAATTTACAAATTCTTTTTATTTTCCCCTTATTCATTCGAAATATCGCGTGGATGACGAGTTCTAAACTCTAGATGATGCCCCTTATCTTGCACAATATCACATGGAGTCTGCATTACTACTGTACAGGCAGAAATGGCCTTTGTGTTAAATACAGTAAATGTGCTGCAGACAGACAATAAAATGGTGAGATCTCCTGTTTATGGGGAAAGTATTGATCAGAATGAGATTATTAGCAATGCAATATCTGTATGTGCTGCATAATGCCTGTGTATGGCAATTACAGCAACAACTTGTATCTGTATGTGCTGCATAATGCCTGTGTATGGCAATTACAGCAACACCTTGTATCTGTATGTGCTGCATAATGCCTGTGTATGGCAATTACAGCAACACCTTGTATCTGTATATGCTGCATAATGCCTGTGTATGGCAATTACAGTAACATCTTATATCTGTATATGCTGCATAATGCCTGTGTATGGCAATTACAGTAACATCTTGTATCTGTATGTGCTGCATAATGCCTGTGTATGGCAATTATAGCAACACCTTGTATCTGTATGTGTTGCATAATGCCTGTGTATGGTAATTACAGCAACACCTTGTATCTGTATGTGCTGCATAATGCCTGTGTATGGAAATTACAGCAACACCTTGTATCTGTATGTGCTGCATAATGCCCGTGTGTGGCAATTACAGCAACACCTTGTATCTGTATGTGCTGCATAATGCCTGTGTATGGCAATTACAGTAACACCTTGTATCTGTATGTGCTGCATAATGCCTGTGTATGGAAATTACAGCAACACCTTGTATCTGTATGTGCTGCATAATGCCCGTGTGTGGCAATTACAGCAACACCTTGTATCTGTATGTGCTGCATAATGCCTGTGTATGGCAATTACAGCAACACCTTGTATCTGTATGTGCTGCATAATGCCTGTGTATGGCAATTACAGCAACACCTTGTATCTGTATGTGCTGCATAATGCCTGTGTATGGCAATTACAGCAACACCTTGTATCTGTATGTGCTGCATAATGCCTGTGTATGGCGATTACAGCAACACCTTGTATCTGTACTGTACAGGGATTTACACTCATTATAGCCCCTGAATCTGTACAGCAGTGAGTGACCCCACAGCACTCCCTGTATTCTGCCCTCTCCCTGGCTGCTGTAATGCAGCAGTAAAGTTTGTTGAATTAGTGGGTACAGCTTTCGTCCTTCCAGTGTTCTTCTAATGCAAAATCATGCAAACACTTTTGGTAGGGAAAGGTTTGGGATTGTTCCCATTCTATATTGAAGGTTGACCATGACAGCTGTTCCCTTGAGCAATTATTGGGAAATTATGCCCAATGAAACCACACGTATATAGTCCCTCCTTGTACACTCCACAGAAGGATTCTTCTTTTGCTGCTTCACTCCTGGAACACTCACAAACGTGCTTAGAGGGAACCTTTCTCGAAATATTCCTCTGCGATACAGAAGCTGATAGGAATCCTGCGCTTTAGGCGTGTTTTGAAGATGGCGTTATTTAGATTGACCCAATACGTAGGAAATTTCAGTGTGCAGCTGGAGTATACTGTCATCAGGTCTGTACGCAGGTAACGATAAATGATAAACGATGAAAGTTCTGTGTGTGACACTTGTGAAGCTAATGGATCCGTGTGAAGGTTCTGGTAGGTCTCGTGTTTCCCTCAGACATGCTCACGCTCTTCAAGTAAGACAGCTGCACTTTACAGCCTCCTCTTACCTTGGAGATCCTCCAAAGCTCTACGTTACCATTAACCTGCCACAGCCGACTGCCTCCTTTGTGCTCCTCAGGCGCCCCCTAGAGGAACAAACTCCCAATTGGCAACAGTTTACTGAGATGACATCTCTCTTCACTGTGATCTAGGGCCCTCTGTGCCTCTCGCCCCTGTTTTCTAAAACGAGGGTCAGCAACCCTTGGCCATTCAGATGTTTCAGAACCATATTTCCTAGAAGTCTCCACCAGCCTAATGAGTAGCTGAGCATCATGGGAGATGTAGTGTCAATACATCTGGCGGTCAATGATTGCTGACGCCTGACTTCAACTAGGGTTGCCACATCGGCCATATTTTCCATGACACATATAACGAATACATGCAGAGGGAGAGCGCAGGGAGAGATCAGCCCTGTAACATGTATAATTCATATGCCGCAGAAATTAAGGCAGCTCACCTGGGATTCCTTTTTAGATTTCTTACCTGCAGCATATGGATTCTACATGCTGCGGGGTGGCATTCTTCAAGCGCTGCCCATCAGCATGAATAAATTATGTGTTAACTGGAAAACATGGCCGATGTGGCAACTCTATCTGAAACACCGTCCTTCTGCTTTTGTTTCCCTGCTTTATATAGTAAATCGCTTCTGAATATTATAATATCCGTAACATTTGTTACCAAATCTCTTACTCTGAGCTATTGATGCAAAATCCAGTATTTTAAAAATAAAGAGGGTGATCCCTAAGTGACGGTGCTTACGGCATGGCAAAAAAATGCTAAAATTGTCAGTAACGCGGTGCTGTGAAACGCCGGCGCTTCTCAAAACCATAAACCAAACATCAAAAGGAGAAGCTGCACTTTGAAGGTTTTCGTTTATGCTGTTTGCAGGGGCGTAACTACCAGGGGTGCAGTGGGTGCCACCGCACCCTGGCCTTTGAGTCCGGGGGCCCCATACTCACCTGCCTTGGCCTGGAGGCTTGCCTATATTATATATATATAGGTATAAAATTTAAATATATATATATTTGTGAGTTTTACATGGAGCTCTGTGATATGCTCATACACACTGCACATTAAAGTGAGGTTTACTGCTGTGAAGCTCTGTGATATGCTCATACACACTGCACATTGCTGGGAGGTTTATTGCTGTGGATCTCTGATACGCTCATACACCTCGCACATTACTGTGAGGTTTATTGCTGTGGAGCTCTGTGATATGCTCATACACACTGCACATTGCTGGGAGTTTTCTTGCTGTGGAGTTCTGTGATATGCTCATACACACTACACATTGCTGTGAGGTTTATTGCTGTGGAGCTCTGTGATACGCTCATACTTCTCGCATATTACTGTGAGGTTTATTGCCTTGGAGCTCTGTGATACGCTCATACACACTGCACATTACTGTGAGGTTTATTGCTGTGGAGCTCTGTGATACGCTCATACACACTGCACATTACTGTGAGGTTTATTGCTGTGGAGCTCTGTGATACGCTCATACACACTGCACATTGCTGGAGTTTTCTTGCTGTGGAGTTCTGTGATATGCTCATACACACTACACATTGCTGTGAGGTTTATTGCTGTGGAGCTCTGTGATACGCTCATACTTCCCGCATATTACTGTGAGGTTTATTGCCTTGGAGCTCTGTGATACGCTCATACACACTGCACATTACTGTGAGGTTTATTGCTGTGAAGCTCTGTGATACGCTCATACACACCGCATATTACAGTGAGTTTTGTTGCTGTGGAGCTCTGTGATACGCTCATACACCCCGCACATTACTGTGAGGTTTATTGCTGTGAAGCTCTGTGATACTGTAATATGCGGTGTGTATGAGTGTGAGTTTTATTGCTGTGGAGCTCTGTAATACACTCATATACACCGCACATTACTGTGAGGTTTATTGCTGTGGAGCTCTGTGAGAAACACATAGTGCACATTATATTAAAAATGAGATGGAATGAAGAGGTCATAGTGAACCTGGAAAAAATGGGACACTGTCTGGAGTCAACATTGTGGACCTGGAGGGGACCAATGCATGTTGATGGGGGGGGGGGAATGTATTTGCCTAGGGTGGGGGGGCGTCATGATTCCTGCACCTGGGCCTTGAGGTTTATAGTTACACCTCTGGCTGTTTGGATTACAATTTTGACAAGCTCTGGCGTTTCTCAGCACTTCAATACCGGTGCTTAGTGAATGACCCCCAAAGTGCGTGCGCATTTCTATAAATATTACATTGATGGCAACGTTTGTTGATCCACCAAAGTACCTCGGGACTGCCTTCTTCCATTTACACACACAAACGCACAGACTATCAGGTTTATTCAAAAAGATCCGAATGGCTGCCGAAAGGGAACCGAACAGTTAAAATCCACGTTCGGTAACCTTTCCTGGCCATTCAGCTATCCAGAGAGCAGGCAATTCGCCAAATCCTGGCGAATTGCCTGCACATACGGTGCCTGTTCGAGGGCAGTGAAAACCCCATAGAGAAGCAATGCTTCAGCTATTCAGAGAGAAAAAGCCAGCAGTGAAAAGTTGCCGAATTGCCCTGCCATTCGGTGGTTTCATACGGCAGGTTTATTCAGGAGAATCCCATAGGCTTCAATGTTAAAAATATTCCCGTTTTAATTCAATATCTAATAAACCGTTCATTATTTTATTCTGCAGCAAAAAGTCTCTTTATTTATAGATTTTTTTAGGATATTTTAAGCATTTTTCAGGATTTTTTTTTTTACTTTACTTATTTTTTCTGTAAAAGCACTTTTTATTATCATTCATTGGATCTTACAGTATATGTAAATTCCAGACATTTTCACTCAGTAGTTTCTTTGCAAACAGTGTTTCACTTTTCAAACATTCAAGCGTATTGTTTTTTTTTAATTTTATTCACTGCATTCGTCTGCGTTGTCGGGTTTTTCCGGCGGCTGCGCTGCGTGTGATCGGCTCCTGCTTGGGTTTTTCCGGCGTTTTCAGCAGGGTTAGTCCAGATGTTTTTGCGGGTTTTCGGTGTGCCTTCGCCGGGTTTTGCGGTGACTTTTCCCTGCAATTCGGGGACCCTGTGGTGCTTGCTGAATACACCGCAGTGTCGCCGAAATGGGATCGGCAAATCGAACCGAATTGAAGAGAACGAAAAGTCACCGAACGTGCGGTGACTTTTCGAATCTCTTTGAATAACCCTGTATGTGATTTATCCATATTTCTTCTCTACAGCTCAAACTCCCTTTGCCTTAGAGACATGAATAAAAGGAATCTTGCTCTTGAAGGAAAAGAGTTAATATTTGATCTTCAAGGTGGTTATGCTTTTTTTTTTTATTTTAAACTTTGCTTTTTATAACACAAACACCAAAATCGCCTGTAGCTTTACAGGGTCTTTCTGTGAAGTCTTCCCACATAAAAGGCACTCGAGGGATAGATTAAAGAGACCTGGTCAGGCATATATATATATATTCACACAAACCACACTTGTTAGGCAGGTGCCGCAGTGTTTCGCAAAACAACCACAACACACAGACCACACAGTGTCTTAGGAGCTTGGCAGAGAACACACATCGCGTCATGCCGCTAGATAAAGCAATGACAAGAGTTTTGTGGGGTTTTTTGTTTGTTTGTTGTTATTTGACCACTTTTAATGAGAACGTACGATTATACGAGTTATATACAGAATTTTACGTCAGGGAGGGTATTATTTTGTATGTTCAAAAATGGATACAAGAAGAGCGAACAAGCAGTGAACCACCACAAACCTTTATCTGTTACATCTGTATGTTTCTGGTTTCTTTTGGTGTTTTTTTGTATCCAAATTTCCAGAAGACTGCAGTTACACCAATGGGAATAGTAACATTCCAAATATTCCTTCTTCACTAAAAAAAAAATACATTGTAACACAAAATTAAAGGGACGCTACCACTTACATGAGCTGTGTCTAGATTACTTGTGCGTTACAAACAAAACCACATTATAAAACACATGCTGCTGTTTTTTTTCTTTGTTTGAAGTAATTGCATGTAAAAAGGAAAAATAAAGGTAGTTTTTTTTAACCCTTTCGCTGCTGAGGCTTTTCCCGCCTCTGTGCTGAGGTCATTTTTACAGATTTTGCTCATCATGTTTAAACGTGTTTTGAAGGCTTATTTTAGTATATGACCCAGACATATTATATATCGTTCTTTCCGTCAGACTCGGCAGATTCATAATATGTCATTATTATATGTATACGTCATGACCTGTCTGTATATTATAACAAAAAATGCAATAAAATATGAATTCAATAATTTACAACGTGTAAAGTGTTTTTTTTTTCACATTTTAACATACGATCCTTTGCGGTTATATTTTGTATGGGGTGCGCTTGTTAAAAAAATTAGAGTTGGGGTCTCGTTACATTTTTTTTTGGGGAAAATTACACGATTTTTAACAAACGCACCGCATACAAAAATCGTTAGTGCAGCATCATTGTACACATTATAATTGAAATGGGAACAATATTGCTGCATTAACGAACCAAAATAAAGAAAAAAATCATTTTTTTTTTTTTATAATTTGTTTTTAAATATTTTTTTATTTTTATTTTTGCTTTTTTAAAAACTTTTTTTTCATACTCATGTTTGGTATTGTTGGAACGGCCATGCTCTGGCCGATCCAACAATACCAAACATTAACCCCTAACTGCCACGGATCGGGAGATAGGGGGTTCCAATGAACCCCCTATCTCCACCATTGGTGGCAGTTAGGGGTTAACTCCAAGACTGGCATCATCATGCTATGCACGATGACGCCAGTCCTCAGGGGGAGTTCCCGGTGGCTTGGCCGACATCCAAGATGTCGGCCAGCTCCGGAAAAGGATCACGAACCGGCGCTTTTCGGCGCCGATTTGTGATCCGGCCCCCATGGGGTTAATGCCAGGTACCATTTGGAAGGGCAGGCTGTGCCCTTCCAAACAGTGCCTGGGTTAACCCCCTGCACGCCGCCGATCGGGAGGGAGAGAGGTCCGAAGGACCTCCCCCCTCCCTTTCAGGTGCCTCCTCCGCACATGTGGGGGGGCGCCCGAATTAGGTGTCATCGCGCCCCCGCGATGACACCTAATTACTCCGGCGGCGGTTCCGGGTGCTGGGCTGACATCGAGGATGTCAGCCCGCACCGGGGGACCAGCGATCGGCCGGAACCCGGCCTAACGCTGGCCCCAAAGGGAGGACGCGCTCAGCGCGTCCACCGCATGGAACGCTACCTGCGGGTGGACGCGCTGAGCGCGTCCTCCGCAGCGAACTGGTTAATCTAATTTCCCATTTTGTTGATTAATCCCATGAGGCAACATTTACCAAAGATTTTTCTTTCCTTTTGTGGTTTATCTAATCTACAGTATTTAGCGGTGTAATGAGATGGAGGGGGGAATGTTTATATAAGGTTGCAGAGGGTCTGTTGGGATCCTGGCTAACTGAGATAAGAGAAAGATATGGCAGCTGAATGATACAAGACAGGGAGCTTAAAAGATTTCTAATCGGACAGGGCGTGGCTAGCGACGGACGGGAACAGACGCATGCTAGAGGAGCTCCGCTGTCTACCCTATAACGGGTCACAATTACAGCGTCTTTACCGTCCGTTTTTGACCTTCTCAGGGCCCCCAGGACGAGTGGACTTTGTGGTGCTCACGGCGCCGCTGATATCCGAGCGTTTTATCGCTCCATCCTGGCTTCCTGGACCTTCGGGCCTGGTGCGGCCTAGTTACGGCGGCCATCTTGTGGAGCCTGGGGTGTTTCCTGGAGGCCATATCGGACTTGATTCCCGGCTGGAGAGACTTTGCTGTCGCCTGAGCATGGGGAAGAAGCTGAAAACGCTTCCACAGCGCAGGTTGGCTGACACCAGACAGGCGGACATTAGAGATTCCCTGAATTATAGACGCTCTGCAACAGTTATACCCCCTCTTCCCTCCTGCCCATGGGGTATGACTCCTCTGAGGAGGATGACTGCTCCTGGCAAAACGGACGGGGGCCCGATTGGCCCACCGAGACGTCCCGGGAAAAGAATCCTATGACTATGAGTGCCGCTGCACGGAAAAGAGCGCAGAAAAAGAGGAAAAAGGCCTTGGCAGCGGAGTTACCTGAGGCCACGGCTACAGCTTCGGAGCCCTCCGCAGGCGGTTCAGATGCTGATGCGCTGGTGTCGGATGAGGAGGACCTGACGCGGTGGACGGACGGCCCGCAGCAAGGGGGAGACCTACTGCCTCAGCGGATATCGGATACCCCAGGGGAGACTGGCTCTCCATTGGGTGCAACAACGCCTCCAAGCTCTGCCGAGACCCCTGCGGCTGCCCCAGATGACATGCGCCCCACTACGATGCAGGACTATAGAAACTTCATAGCGGAGATCAAATCAATATGGCTGACCGAATTATCTAACGTGCGCTCTGAGGTAAAGGAGGTGCGCTCACAGATGGTGGCGGTTCAAGCTCAGACCGTGGAGTTGGCAGAAGAACAGACGGTATTGTCGGCACAGGTGACTGCTCTCAGGTCTCAGATGGACGTTCTGACACGCTCAGTGGAGGCACTGGAGTCCCGGCACCGTCGGCGTAATATCCGTGTCCGCGGAGTTCCCGAGTCGGTTTCCCAAGCGGACTTACTCCCGTACACTAATCGTCTGGCACGCCAAGTTTTGGAAGATCCACTTGGCACCCCGGAGGTGTTTAGCGCGGTTTACCGCATTCGCAGGGCTACTGAGGCCCCCCGAGATGCCCCAAGAGATGTGATCGCGGTCACAGCAGATGTGGCAGCCAAAACGCGGATCATGACAGCGCCGGGGGCGCGAGCTGATGTCCTATACGATGGGGTAACCCTGAAATTATTCCACGACCTGCCCTTCGCTACGCTGATGGCGCGCCGCAGATGCCGCGAGGTGACAACTTTCCTCAGGCATAAAGGGGTCCGGTACCGTTGGGGTCCAGCCGGCTCATTAGTGGTTACCCATAACAAAATGTCGTACGTAATCTCGGACCCGGCCGAGGCCTGGCCTGTTTTACTGGGAGCGGGTTTTGCACCGGATGGAGCGCTCGTCTCACCGGGCTGAGAACACAGACGATGGGAATCTGTGACTTGTTTTCACAACGCCTCTATGAGAAGCTGCCTCTTTTTTGTTGTTGCTACTTGCGACTTTTCTCGAGGATGTTTTTGCATCTTTCCTGGCGGTGCTGCTTTTGGATCTTTTATATATTTTGTTTATTTTCTTTAAGCTGTGCCACTATAGATGAATATATGCGGCCTCCAATTTCTGCATAATTGTATGATGACATGTTGTTTTTCTCTGTTGCCTTCCCTCCTCCCCCCCCCCATTTTTGTTTAGTTGGCGTTTTCGGGATACCCTGAGGGACGTAGCTTCCCTACCCAGGTACCCGGGCCTAGTGCCTTTCACCCCCTCATGGCCTTCTCCCGTTGGCTTCGGCCATTCGGGATTCTGCCAGGGTCGGCACATTTTTGGTCTTTTGCCATATCCCCCCCCCCACCTCTCCGCCCCTTTGTTTTTTTTTTCTCTGATCCCTTCCCCCTCCTTTATAAAGATCCTTGCTCGCTTTGTTGCTGATGATCCCTGGCCGGGGATTGTCTAGATTTTTGTGCTACCCCTCCCCTCTTGTTCCCTATTTCTCACTGAGACCCTCCTAACTGGGGATGTTTATTGTTTTCTGTTTTGGATGATTCTAGCTGATTTATATTACTGATTCCGCGCAATGTCGTTTTGATGTCTACTTAGGCTAGGGTCAGACGAACGCATTTATCGCGTCGTCCGTGAAAAAGTGCGTTCGAACGAATGGACGCATTTTTTCACGGAATACGCGATAGCAGTCATACGATGCGCCTTTTCGTCCGTGATTTTGTACGGATCATCAATAAAACCCTTTTGCGTCTGGACGTTATGTTGGCCGGACATTAGCAGCGTCTGACGTCTCCCAATCACGCACACACGCCGCTATGCGGCCGCAGCGCACTCTGTACGTCAGTAGTAGCGGTTTGACATTCTCGAAAAAATGCGTTCGTTTGCCACTTGCGTTGCACGGACGAACTTTCGTGCGGCCGTTCGTCGTATGTTCCCCGGCATTGGACGTCATTTGCTGCTAGCACGGCCGTAATTTCGTGCGGCTAAACGCACGTGAAAAATGCGTTCGTCTGACCCTAGCCTTAAGGTTTCCGATGACTTTTTCCTATGCGTGGGCAGTTAACAAGCTATGGCCCTGTGTGGCCAACCTTCTCGATTTCATGATGATTTATTGTGGCCCTGCGAGGCCATTTATCGTTTATGTCCTGCTGACTTTTTCATCAAAAATTTTGAATAATAAAAAAAAAAAAAAAAAGATTTCTAATCTACCCCCTGGTGACGTCCTTAGAATACATCCCTGTTATGGAACTCTGTGCTCAGAGACTGTGGTCTGTGCTAAAACCGCGCCCCCTCTGCTATTCCCCTCATGTAAGCTATTTGTCTGTTTAGGTTTTAAAAACCCTTTCACTGCTGAGGACGTGTGGGGAACGTCCTCATTGACTCCTAAGGAAAGATGGGGTGGAGATAGGGGGTTCCTTTGAACCCCGATATCTCCCGACTGTTGGCAGCTAGCAGGGTTATGTTTGGTATCATTAGAAAGGCCAGAGCATGGCCTTTCCAATCATACCAAACATGACCATGTTTTAAGTAAAAAAAAAAAAAAAAAGTAATAATAAAAAAAAGAAAAATTTGTTTTTTTTAAGACGTGAAATGGCTCAGCAGTGAAGGGGTTAATGTAAAAAGTGGTGGTTTGTGCCTCCCTCCCCATCAGCACATAATCCAAATGCCTTTAGGCTTGTCTCTCGTGGTCCCTGCCACCAGGGGAAGCCTGGTTCTGAAACTCCAGCCAATCACCATCTAGTGGCCGGGTTTGAGACCCCTACCAATCCCATTCCAGGACTGCACAGCATTCACTTCAATGGAAACATCTGCAGAAACTTTAAACCCCATAGCCCTGAAAACACTTTGCTCCAGCGGGGTGCTCTTTTGTTGTTAGGGTCCTCCTCATGGGAACTACTGTTGTGGTAATTTTCAGGAGGGATCTCCATCGGGAACCCACGTTTCTGAGGTTTTCTTGGACCCATGGGATCACACACCAGCAGCCATGCGCCATCACTGGGGTAACTGCTACACGCTGCCGCTCTTGCCCCTGCCTGCGGATCTGAGTGCTTTTTGGACTGTGACACAATAGGGGCCCGAGCTATCAAACGGTACCCCCGGATTGCCGCTGCTCTTCTGAAATCCCATCCAAACAAGGACCCTTGGTCCTTATGGCGGCAGTTAGTTATTTATAAGGCGCCACCAAGTTCCATAGCGCTGTACAATGGGAGAGACAGAATAACCAATATACATACAATTAAGCACATAGAACAGTATCAGTATCAGTATTGAGAGGACCATGCTCAAAAGCTTACAATCTAAGAGGACCTGATGGGGACCAGGGTGAACGGAGGTGCGGGGTAGGGATTTGCGTTTCGGAATTTCGGAATTTTCACGAAATTTCCCGATTCGTATCTTCGGATTCGGCCGATTTTCCGAATCGGATCGGACCCGAAAACCGACAGATCCGAAAAGGTTTCCGAGCCGAAACGAAAAATTTTCGGAGTTTTCGAATGGACTTGAAATGTGTCAAATCGAAATTTATTTTCGCTCTATTCATGATTTCGGTTCCATTCGTGATTTCTGTAATTCTGGACATCGTATATTTAACTATTATCGGTTATATCGCTGATTCTGTAAATTTTGTATTTGTAAATGCGTATTTTTGATTTAACTATTTTTCCGTTTTAAAACCTTTTTGTTCTGGTTTTTATTTTTAAAGTCAGACCATTTGGGTCAGTTTAGCGTTTTTTAAATCGTTTTGTTCATTTTTTTTGTTCCTTGGCTTTCATACCATTTTAATATGATTAAATAAAGTTGTGAAATGTATATTCATAAGAAAAAAAGGATCTTTTTTTAATAAAAAAAAAACACGATAGAATCGCCAGAATTATCGAATCGACAGAATGAATTATCGGATCCGAAAAACAAACCAAAAATTTATTATAAAAAAAATAAATAAAGTATAAAAAAAGTAAACCGTAGTAGTTTACGTCAAAACGAATAGAGTTAGACACTTTGAAACGAGGAGAACAGACGTTCCGAAAAAACGAAAATTTCCGAAATCACGAAAAGTCGATACAAAAAACGAGCAAAGTGACCCGAAAACACGAAAAATGGTCGATATTCCGAAAAAACAAATGTACACGAAAAACGAGCCGAACCGAATCGAAACAGAAATCGGTCGAAACGAGCCGAATCGAAAATTTTAAACATCCGAACAAATCGAACCGAATCGAACCGAAAAAAAAAATCGGTGCACAAGCCTAGTGCGGGGATGTCTGGGTGTACTGGGATGTTAACAGTTGTTATCTAATTCTGTACCAAATAAAACGAGGCTGAAATGACCTGTGAGTCTGCTTAACCCAATATGACCAGTGTCGTCTGCTTTATTGAGAGAAATTAAGAACTGATATTGATTCGGTGCTGCTTGCTGAGGGGAGAATCCGGGAACTAAAGGAGGAAAATGAATCACGACGGCAGAGGGAAAATATTTGACCTGGGTTCTTGTAACAATCCCTCACAATACAATGATGCGAGTCAGTGATTGACCTATTCACTCCATTCTATGGCCAAAGCCACACAGTGAGGAGCAAGTGATGGAAAGAAACTGTGGGGGCAGTTTCGAACACAAAATGTCACTCAATGGATGCACCCAGTGACACATATAGAATAAAATATTTTCTTAACTAAACATACAAGAGAAAAACAAAACGCATGTAAGATATCAGCAACATCACATAAACACAATAAGGACATTTCATTATTTGGTGGTACTGGCCCTTTAAGTTATTACATGCAATGTTGATTGGGTTAATGACATCAATCTCCCTATTAGTGGAAATGGCTTAAAATATTTTTTTCTTTTTCAGCAGATAATGTAATTATGGAATATTCTTGAGACAGTCATTTATAAAGCGCCAGCAAATTGCGTAGCGCTTTACAATGGGGGAGCACAAACATGAGACGTAAAAATGGTACATGAGGAAGAGACGACCCTGCTCGTAGGATAACTGTCCTAATACAGCACCTTTAACCAATTGCTCAATCAAAAATCCCGTTAGCTTACGATCTAAGGGACGAGGGGGTATGCGAATGAAACGGGAGCAGAGGGAAGGTGAAACTGGTGGCCAGAAAGAATATAGCAGGAGTTGCATGTGAAGGACCAGAAGCTTAGGCTTAGTAAGGATGATCAGAGAGAAAAGCGGAAGCGGCTGGAAAGGAGAGCTGAAATTTAGGACTGGGCCTGGGTGGAAGTGACAGCAGAGTGGAAAAATGGTGTGTGGAGAAAAACAGTGAGATTTAGCAAGAGTGGCCTGGTTGTATTTTATTCAACAAAGCTTAGATTTAAGAATTTTTAACATGTGGTAAAAGCTGGTATTATGTACCCATGCAAGAAGCTGTTGTTGCAGTTTTTTTTTAATGTGTTTGACTGGAGTGCTTTCTCCCTGGTTTTGTTTGTATTTTATTTTTGAGATGCATCCGCACTGAATGCTTAGTTTAGGTTGAGCGCTACACCCCCCCCCCAATGTGTTTTCTCTCTCTCTATATATACACACACTCTAATCTACATACATATATATATATATATATATACGCTAACATACATGCATATATATATATATATATACACACACACACCCACTCTAATCTACATACACATATATACACACTAATATACATGCATACATATATATACACACTCTTCTCATATATATATGTATACACACGCTCTCTAATCTACATACATATATATATACACTCTAAACGGCATAGAAATACACACAAACACTCTAATCTACATACATATATGTTTACACACATATATAGTATAGATTTGTATGCAGCAGCTGTATGTGTGTGTGTAATATATATATATATTGTAGATACATATATACACACACTTTGCCTTTTTACTTTAATCTAGAAATGTCTGTGCTTGGAGAAGGAGAGCAGGGAATGGATGAAGGGGTTCTTCATGTGTGTCACTTCTATTCCTAGTGAAGGAACAGCTGCCTGCCTGGGACAGGTGTCCACACTGCTATCTCCTATTTATAGGGGACAACTATGGAACCCGCCCTGTTAACCCGAACAATGAAAAAGTACAGCCAACAGTATGTTTCATTTAAAAAAAAAAAAAATGCAATGGCCTACGTTACCTTTAAAGGGAACCCCAGGCTGGGACGGAGAATGTGACTTGTAAATATTTAACTGTAGCTGTTTCTCTGCAATACAGAACGTTTACTATTTTTAAAAAACAAACAAACATAAATATAAAAAAGGAGATGTTGCAAAGAAAAAGATCTCGCCTGCAAATTAATGAGAAAGAAGTGGAAAGCTATAAAGTCTATAATTTGGACCATCTATAACATAACCCTGACTGCTCCCTTTAATTCCCTATAATTTGCTCTGTAGCTGAATATATCCAGTCACTGGGGCTGCAGTTGTGCAATATAATTGCTACCATCGCCATCATCATTACTGCATTCGGCTGCCCTTGTTGCCAGTCTGCACTGAGTCATTGTTTCATTGCATATTTGTTTCCATGCAGTAAATACACAACATCTCTTAAGCCGCTTTATATTTCTCCTAATTTCCCAGTCCAAATATTCATATAATTCAGGATACCTGCTCTTGATTGATGGGGGGGGGATGAGGTGGATGGATGCCCCCGCCACCCATTAGTTTTCCTCATAGCCATGTGCAAACTATCACGGTAATTCAAAGAGAAACGAAAAGTCACCGCACGTTCGGTGACTTTTCCTTCTCTTCAATTCGGTTCCTTTTGCCGATCCCATTTCGGTGACCCTGCGGTGTATTCAGCAAGCACCACAGGGCCGTCGTAGTGCATGGAAAAGCCGCCGCAAACCTGACGAAAACTAACCGCAAAACCCGGCGAATGCACGCTGAAAACCAGCAAAAACATCTGGATTAACCCGCCGAAAGCCACGGAAAAACCCGAGCAGGAGCCGATCACAGGCAGCGAAGCCGCCGGAAAAAGCCGACACCGCAGACGAGTGAAGTGACTAAATTTGCAAAACAGTTTGCGTGAATGTGTGAAAAGTGAAACGCTGTTTGCAAAGAAACTACTGAGCGAAAATGTCTGAAATTTACATATAATCCAATGAATGATAATAAAGAGGGCTGTTACAGAAAAAATAAGTAAAGTTAAAAAAATCCAGAAAAATGCTTAAAATATCCTAAAAAAACTATAAATAAAGAGACTCTTTACTGCAGAATATTATAATAAACGGTTTATTAGATATTGAATTAAAACGGGAATATTTTTAACATTGAAGCCTATGGGATTCGTCTGAATAAACCTGCCGAATTAAACCATCGAACAGCAGGGCAATTCGGCAACTTTTCACTGCTGGTTTGTGTTCTCTGAATAGCCGAAGCATTGCTTCTCTATGGGGATTTCACTGCCCTCGAACAGGCACCGTAAAGGCACCAACAGTTGGCGAATTGCCTGCTCTCTGGATAGCCGAATGGCAAAGAAATGTAACCGAACGCTGATTTTCAGTGTTCTGTTACCTTTCTCCAGCAATTTGGATCTCTTCGAATAACCCTGAAAGTGTGTGTCTGGCATTGTGTCTTTGTTTTATGAATTGAGTGTATGCTTTAATGAAACGGCAAACCATATGTATAATGTTTTTTGGTTTTTGCTCAGCGTGGGTCCTACGCTGATGCCATTCTTCACAGCATCCCTGAATTATATATATATATATATTTATTAAAATAAAAATAGAAGGATTAATTCCCTGTGGAGCAGAAAATAATATGAATTATTTGTGTGTTAAATATATATATAACACACAAATAATTCATATCATTTTCTGCTCCACAGGGAAATAATGCATTTATTTTTATTTTAATAAATAAATATATATATATCACACCTATCTCCTATAATTTTCTGCCGCACAGGGAATTAACGTTTTTTTTATTTTACTCTTAATAAATATATATATATATCACACACATAACTCATATCATTTTCTGCCCCACATGGAAGTAATGCTTTTTTACATTTTTTTTTCATCATTATTTATTTTTTTTAACAGCAGGGTCCGTCAACATTCAGATATTTTGATGTAGTGCTGCGGGCTTAAAGGAACACTCTATAAAAAAAAAAAAAAATTACTCCTATCTAATGAAAAGCTGAGCATCATGGGAGATGTAGTACCAAAACATCTGGAAGCTCAATGCTGCTGACCCTTGGCTTAGACTAGGGATTAAAAAAAAAAAGAAGCAATTTTTTATTATTATTATTATTATTCTTTATTTATAAAGCGCCAGCATATCCGCTAAAAATTAAAGTTCCCTTTTATTTCCCCTTTAAATAATTTTGGCAGATGCTGCTGACACTCTCTGCCCAATTAGGTTGGGGTCAGACCAGCGCACTTTTAACGTGCGTTCTGGCGCACATAATTACGGCCGCACTAGCAGCAGATGACGGGCAATGACGGCCAATATACGAAGTACGGTCGCACGAAAGTCCGGCCGCGCAACGCAAGTGGAAAACGAACGCATTTTTTCGAGAACGCCGAACCGCTAGTACTGACGTACAGAGTGCGCAGATGCGGCATAGCGGCGTGTGTGCGTGATTAGGAGATGTCAGACGCTGCTAATGTCCAGCCTACATAACGTCCAGACGCAAAAAGAGTTTTATTGACGATCTGAAAAAATCACGCACGAAAAATGCGCATCGTATGACCGTTTTCGCGCACTCCGTGAAAAAATACGTCAATTCGTTCGGACGCACTTTTTTACGTTCGCGTGTAAAAATGCTTTCGTTTGACCCTAGCCTAATAAATAAATAACAAATATATGTACACGTTACACACACATACATAGAACAGTAGGAGAGAGGACCCTGCACAAGAGCTTACAATCTACGTAATATACAATTTCCCTCCTGTTTATCACTTTAAATCCCTCCGATCTACTATAGAGCGTTTACAAACCATTGTTCTACCGTCGTGCTAGTACAGAGGTAGCTGAGCATCCGCAAGTAAAATATATGTATAGCTACACGCATGTGCACACCCTACATCGTGTTTACTGCAGCCACTGGTACAATGTCGCCCCCTACAGGATCACCACAGTAAATTACCTTCGTCTTCCTGCATTATGTTGATCCATGCATCAGCCTTGTGTGTATTCATTTTATTATTATTATTATTTCTATCATCGTAGCACTGGCTTTATCTGCGCGGAGATTCACGATATAATTAGAGGGATTAACCCCTTAACGCCGCAGGGCGTTCCATGCCGTCCTGCATTTGGCGGGCTTTAACGCCGCAGGACGGCATGGAACGTCCTCGGCGTTAGGAGCCCAGCCGGCGGTAATACTTACCTCCCCGGCGGCTCCCACACAGATCTGGCTTCGGTGAAGCCTGATCTGCGTCTTTTCTAGCCTCCCGGTGCACTGACGTCATCGCGCTGGCGCGACGACGTCAAGTTTCAGGTGCCCCCCCCCCGCCGGAGCATGGGGAAGCGCCTGGAGGGGAGGAGAGGGATCCTTCGGATATCTCTATCTCCCCATTGCCGGGGGCTACAAGGCTGTGGCCAGCATCGCTGGAACGGTCACAGCCTGACCTTTCCAGCGATGTATGGGGGTTAACCCATGAGTTGCCAGGTCGCGACCAGGCCCTAATTTGTGCCCGATCGCGGCCTATTTCCGGTGGGGACCGCCATCTTGGATGGCAGCCCCCACCTCTGGGTCCCCCCCCCGCGTCAACTGACTCATCGCGCCATGCGCGATGATGTCAGTTAACTGGGGAAGCCCCTAGCTGCAAAGGGATTTCCTATGGAAATCCCATGCAGGAGATAGGGGGGGTTCTTTGAACCCCTTTATCTCCTGATCGGTGGCAGCTAGGGGGTCATGCCTGATATCGATGGAAAGGTCTGAGCATGGCCTTTCCAACGATATCAAACATGACAATGAAAAAAGTAAAATAAAAGTGTAAAAAATAAAAATAAAAAAACAATTAATTAATTAATTAAAAAATAAAAACGTGCTTTTTTATTTTTTTTGATGCAGCATTATTGTTCACATTTCAATTATAATGTGAACAATGATGCTTCACCAATGATTTTTTTTTGGGGGGGGGTTCCCAAGTCTACCCCATAGAATATAACCGCAGAGGATCGGATAATAAAATGTGAAAAAAAAAACACTTTACACACTGTGGATGATTGAAATTTTATTGAAAATTCAATTTTTTTTACATTTTTTTTACATTTTTTGTTATAGCATTCTGGCAGGACATGACTTTTGTATATAATTATGATATATTATTAATCTGCCGAGTCTACCGGAATGAACGATATATAATTTGTCTGGGTGGTATAATAATACGTGACTTAAAACTGCGTTTAAACATGATGAGCAAAAACTTCAGCAAACTTCACTTCCGAAAGAGCGCCGAAGTTGTAAAATTACTCCCGTCCTTAAGGGGTTAAAACTGTAAAAGTAGCAAATGGAATAATAATCATTCCCTGTAACGTCCCCGCAGTTTCTCGCGTACATATTTTGTGTTTTTTTTTAATATCTTGCATTTTATTACTTTGTATTTCTGTACCTACTGTAACAATTCAATGTTCTTGAACCCAGGACATACTTGAAAAACAAGAGAAATCTCAATGTATCCTTCCTGGTAACATACTTTATAAATAAATAAATAAATATTGTCATTTTTTTTATTTTTTTTATTTACACTTTTTTTGTTTTCTTTATTTATTTTAGAAAGCGGCAACTACTCTCGAAATAGAGAAATCCTATTATTCAGTGAACTTGCATTGGCCGTATCGGGAAGGGGGTGTTGGTTATCCACTAATTGCCAATATTATTAAGGCTGGGGTCAGACTAACGTGCGTTTAGGCGCACTTAATCACGGCCGCAGTAGCAGCAAATGACGCGCAATGACGGGCAATATACGAAGTACGGCCGCACGAAAGTCCAGACGCGCAACGCAAGTGGAAAACGAAAGTATTTTTTTGAGAAACGTGAAACCGCTAGTACTGACGTACAGAGTGCGCTGCGTCCGCTAGCGGCGTGTGTGCGTGATTAGGAGACGTCAGACGCTGCTAATGTCCGGCCAACATAACGTCCAGACGCAAAAAGAGTTTTATTGACGATCCGTAAAAAATCACGCATGAAAATGCGCATCGTCTGACCGTTTTCGCGCATTCCGTGAAAAAATATGTCAATGCGTTCGGACGCACTTTTTGACAGTCGCTGCGAATAATGCGTTCGTTTGACCCTAGCCTAAGGGGTGTCTGGAAAAAACGTCAAAAATCACCATTGTTGCAGCTACGATAACGTTCAACTAACCAGATGGAGAAAATTAAAGAACGGCAAGCGGAGTCACTTCACTTGTTGTCCTTTGAATTCCCCTATATGTATTGCCAAACTTTATTATTGTTGTTGCAACAATAGTTATTGATGAACAGCCCTCCTGGTATTTTTTTATCGGTCTCTTTCTTTTTTTTCTTTTTTTTTTCTTCACCTAAATTGGTTTGTAAAACTATCGAAACGACAAGATTTCAACTAGGCTTGTGCACCGATTTTTTTTTTTTCGGTTCGATTTGTTCGGATGTTTAAAATTTTCGATTCGGCTCGTTTCGACCGATTTCTGTTTCGATTCGGTTCGGTTCGGCTCGTTTTTCGTGTACATTTTTTTTTTCGGAATATCGACCATTTTTCGTGTTTTCGGGTCACTTTGCTCGTTTTTTGTATCGACTTTTCGGAAATTTCGGAAATTTTCGTTTTTTCGGAACGTCTGTTCTCCTCGTTTCAAAGTGTCTACGATAATTCTGGCGATTCTATCGTGTTTTTTTTTATTAAATAAAGCTCCTTTTTTTCTTATGAATAATTGAATATACATTTCACAACTTTATTTAATCATATTAAAATGGTATGAAAGCCAAGGAACAAAAAAATGAACAAAACGATTTAAAAAACGCTAAACTGACCCGAATGCCACAAGAAACAAGTGATACGCATTTACAAATACAAAATTTACAGAATCAGCGATATAACCGATAATAGTTAAATATACGATTTCCAGAATTACCGAAATGGAACCGAAATCACGAATGGAACCGAAATCATGAATAGAGCAAAAATAAATTTCGATTTGACACATTTCAAGTCCATTCGAAAAATCAGAAAATTTTTCGTTTCGGCTCGGAAAACTTCAGATCTATCGGTTTTCGGGTCCGACTCGATTCGGAAATTCGACCGAATCCGAAGACACGAATCGGGAAATTTCGTGAAAATTCTGAAACCCGAAACGCACATCCCTAATTTAAATTAAAACAGATCCAAGAGATTTTTCTGGCCCTGTTCATATGAATTTATATTCTGGAGGTTCCATTTATATCAATAATTTTAAGTATTTTGTCATGGGATCCCCCCCCCCGGAAATCCCCCTATTAACCCCTATCAGGGTTATTCAAAGAGATCCGAATTGCTGGCGAAAGGTAACCAAACAGAGAAATTCAGCGTTCGGTTACCTTTCCTGGCCATTCGGCTATTCAGAGAGCAGGCAATTTGTCAAATGTTGGCGAATTGCCTGCACATACGGTGCCTGTTCGTTGCCTGTTCGAGGGCAGTGAAATCTCCATAGAGAAGCAATGCTTCGGCTATTCAGAGAACACAAAACAGCAGTGAAAAGTTACATTCGGCAGGTTTATTCAGGCTACACCCATAGGCTTCAATTTTAAAAATATTCACGTTTTTATTCAATATCTAATAAACCGTTTATTATTTTATTCTGCAGTAAAAAGTCTCTTTATTTATAGATATTTTTTTAGGATCTTTTAGGTATTTTTCTGGATTTTTTTAGCGAAATGTTTTGTTCTATTTTTAAATCGTTTTTTTCTATTTTCTGTAACAGCCCTCTTTATTATCATCCATTGGATTTTATATGTAAATTTCAGACATTTTCGCTCAGTAGTTTCTTTGCAAACAGCGTTTCACTTTTCAAACATTCAAGCGTACTGTTTTTTTCACTCCATTCGTCTGCGGTGTCGGGTTTTTCCGGCGGCTGCTCTGCGCTGTGATCGGCTCCTGCTCGGGTTTCTCCGGTGTGTTCGGCGGGGTTAATCCAGATGTTTTTGCAGGTTTCGGTTTGCGTTCACCCGGTTTTGCGGTGAGTGTTCGTCGGGCTTGCGGCGACTTTTCCCTGTAGTACGGCGGCCCTGTGGTGCTTACTGAATACACAGCAGGCTCGCCGAAATGGGATCGCCAAATCGCACCGAATTGAAGAGAATGAAAAGTCACCGAACGTGCGGTGACATTTTTCGATTCTCTTTGAATAACCCTGTAAATTTATTTTTCCTTTTTACTTACAATTATTTCCAACAAAGAAAAACAACCCAGCTGCATGTGTTTTATAAAGTTTATGTAGTTTGGCGTTGTATCAGGCCTGGAAGTGAGGCCTCTCCGGCAGGCAGCTCGAAGCTCCGTGCAAGCATCCGATACATTGTATAATCAAGTCCTATGTTGTTGTTTTTTTTGTTTTTTTTAATGGTTGTAATAGCTTAGGCTAGGGTCAGACGAAAGCATTTTTCCCCGCGAACGTGAAAAAGTGCGTCCGAACGCATTGACGTATTTTTTCACGGAATGCGCAAAAACGGTCAGACGACGCGCATTGTCGGGCGTGATTTTGTACGGATCGTCAATAAAACTCTTTTTGCGTCTGGACGTTATGTAGGCCGGACATTAGCAGTATCTGACATCTCCTAATCACGCACACACGCCGCTATGCGGACGCAGCGGACTCAGTACGTCAGTACTAGCGGTTCAGCGTTCTCAGAAAAATGCGTTCAAATTCCACTTGCGTTGCACGGCCGGACTTTTGTGCGGCCGTACATCGTATATTGGCCGTCATTGCCCGTCATCTGCTGCTAGTGCGGCCGTAATTATGTGCGCCAGAACGCACGTTAAAAGTGCGCTGGTCTGACCCCAGCCTTAAACACGGGGCATACGCAGGTTAATATCAATAAGCAGCATCAATTAAGTGGTAAGGCTTCCTGGATGACATGATTTTTTCATTAAAAAGTCCAGTTTTATCACACATTAATTAGAAATTGATTTAAACCAGGGGTGTTCAACCTCGGCCCTACAGATGTTTTGGAACTACATTTTCCATCAGGCTCATCCGATCTATAGAGTGACGAGCATCATGGGAGGTGAGGTTCCAAAACGTCTGGACGGCCAAGGTTGAGCGCCCCTCTTTTAAAGGAACCTGTCATCAAGACACTCCCTCAACACTGACGCCTAGTGGTGCAAACTGGTATCAAAGTAGAAATGTGTATGTGTGCTATGTATATCTCAAGCAGCAGGGAAAGCACTCACCACCTTGGATCGTCTATATTTAATTTTGCCCCGGTGCCGATATCCTCCTGTGCCATAATATATAGACGTCAGAAGGAGGATGCGCTGCGGCGTCTTCATAATGGCGTAATAATCTTAATTTAAACACGTTTAAAGACGGATCAACGTTTTGACTTAAGACTCCTAGAGGGTCGGAACGTCAGTCTGTCTTAAAGGCGTAATTATCTCCATTTAAACATATTTAAAGACAGATCGACGTCGCGACCCTCTAGGGATCTTAAGTCAAAACGTTGGTCGGTGTTTTTAAACATGTTTAAATGAAGATTCTCACGCTTTTGTGAAGACATTGCAGTGCATCCTCCTCCTGAAGTTACAATGTATCAATGTATTCTATTTTCATATCTGTCGTTGTGTCAAGCTCCTGCTGACGCTCACTGACACCCCCGTGCCGTGTGAGCGCCTCGAAAAACACAACCGCCCCGTGGCAGTGATGATTGTTAATGCGACTTGGCAAGCATTTCTTAAGGAGGGAAGCCAATCGAGACGTGAGCCTAAGATTGATGGAAGGGAGCAGTTGACTGATAGGGGAGGGATGGATGGGGGCAGTTGACTGATAGGAGAGGGGGCACATTAAGATGTGCAATGTGACAGAAGGAGGGCCAAAAGCGAGGAGGAGATTGACAGGGCAAACGGCCAACAGGTGAACGAGTGCCAGGTGCCACTAGGGAGCGAGCACGATTTATAGGTGACGCTTCGGAGCAGGGCCGGTGCTAGACTATATTGCGCCCTAGGCAAAGCCAGCTACTTGCGCCCCCCCCCCGAAAAAATTGTCAACTGTTGAAATGCGGGGTCAGAACACACACACTGTGTGCATGGGGGGGGGTGACACACAGTGTGCATGGGGACACAAACTGCAGGGGGGCATACTGTGCACGGGGGCCGCACACGGTCGTTCGGTGACCATCTTACCCCTCCGCTGGTCGGGCCCAGGAACAGTCTGTGCCTCTTTCTTCTGTGCCTCTTTCTTTTGCCTCTTCCTTTCCTCTGCCTCTTTCTTTTCTTGCAGCTGCATCTTTCTTTTCTTTCCTCTGTCTCTTTCTTCTGTGCCTCTTTATTTTGCCTCTTTCTTTCCTCTGCCTCTTTCTTCCGTGCCTCTTTCTTTCCTCTGCCTCTTTCTTTCCTCTGCCTCTTTCTTCCGTGCCTCTTTCTTTCCTCTGCCTCTTTCTTCTGTGGCTCTTCCTTTTGCCTCTTTCTTTCCTCTGCCTCTTTCTTTTCTTTCCTCTGCCTCTTTCTTTCCTCTGCCTCTTTCTTTTCTTTCCTCTGCCTCTTTTCTTTCCTCTGCCTCTTTCTTTTCTTTCCTCTGACTCTTTCTTTCCTCTGCCTCTTTCTTTTCTTTCCTTGCCTCTTTTCTTTTTCTTTATTTACTCTGTGCCTCTTTTTTCTTTCTCTCTTTCTTTCGTGCTTTTCCTTTTCCTTTCTTTCTTGTGTGCCCTTATTTCATCTGCCTCTTGTGGTGCCGCACGTCATCTGGTGACGCCTGCACATCACCATAAGACGCCCACCTTCTGCATCGCTAGCGATGGTGCGCTTTGCGAGCTGCCACGGCTACACAAGCAAAAATGAGGAAGTGGGTACAATCATGGAATCTGGGTTGGGGCCGTCTGCGCCCCTAGGTGGCAGTGTGCTCTAGGCGGTTGCCTAGTTTGCCTAGTGGAAGCACCGGCCCTGCCTCGGAGTCATAGGAACGTCTATAGGACTGAACTAAAGGGAACAGAAAGGGCAAGAGCGAAGCCTTTCAAAACACCAGCGGAGATAAGGAAGTTGTCTGACATTGATGAAGGGAATACTGGGGGGGGGGGTATTGGCTGAGATTGATGGGAGTGGTTGAAGGGACAATATCTTCATTTGGTGGGGACAACAGAGGAGGAAGTGTCTGATAGTAGGAGGGCCCGTAAGAACAAAATGTGGCAACTAAGAATATACGGCGGAATGAAAAGCGTTGAAGTAGGAAGGCAGAGGGGCTTTTGGCTGAGATTGATAGGAAGAGGGAATTGGATGTCAGGATTCAGGAAAACAGGCTCTCGTACGTATAAAGCCAGGCTCGGCAACCTTGGCCCTGTAGAGGTTTTGGAACTACACCTCCCACGAAGCCCAGGAGTCATTAGGTTAGCTGAGCCTCATGGGAAATGTAGTTCCAAAACTTCTGGGTAGGAGGGGGCAGGATCGCTGAGCCCCGCTGTGATTGATAGGAAGAGGCTGCAATCCTGATTATCTGTCCTTAACCGTCAATGGCGCCTAGTGATTTGTGGGATATTATCATAAGCGCTGCCGCGAAACACCAAGCATTTCCTATAGCCAAAAAGAGCCGCGCGGGTTTGGGGAGTGAGAGAAAGCATGGCAGGGGGCCAGGACACGTCTGGGTATTTTTAGAAGACGACATGACCTACTTTTAGCTATTTATGCAACTTAGTAACTCATGCACCATACGCGAAAAAAAACTTTTATTTACATAAATTATTTTTGAAGCATATTTTTAGGGCGGTTTATATATATATATATATGTGATATTGAGTCGTTTTCTAACTTTGTAGATGAGACACCTCAACTCAAACCCAAACATCCAAACAGAAAATAGGGGACTTCAGGGAAGGGAAAAAGGCAGCAATGAGCAAGCGTGGTATTGATCTCGACGTGAGACATGCAGGGTTATTCAAAGAGAGCCGAACTGGCCACCGAATTGCACCGAACAGTGAATTCTACACGTATGGTGCAATTTCGTGGCCACTTGGCTATTCAATATTGGCGAATTGCCAGCAAAATACAGTGATCTCCTACGGCAGTGAAATCCCCATAGAGAAGTAAGGGTTAATCTATTCAGAGACACCGAACAGCACCGAAATGTCAGTGAAATGCACTGATTTTCGGTGGTTCCATTCGACAGGCGACTCCCATAGGTCTCAAAAAATATTGCCCGTTTTTATCAAATATTTATTTAATCGTTTATTCTTTTCATTCACAGCAAACAAAAAGTCTATTTTTTAGGATTTTTTTAGGCATTTTTTGGGACTTTTTTGGCGAAATAGTTTTTTCCGATATTTGTTTTTTTTTAAATGGTGTTTTTTTTTCTTCTGTAACAGACGCTTTTATTATTATTATTATTCGTAGGACCTTTATATATGATTTCCAAGCATTTTCGTGCGGTAGTTTTTTGCAGACACCTTTTAAAAGTTGCATTTTTTAATTTTTTTTACCTGTTCGTCTGCTTGTCGACTTTTTCCAGCAGCTGGTCAGCGGTCTGTTCGGCGGGTCTTCGGCTTTTTTCGGATCGATTCGGCGGTTTTGCGACGTATCGTCGGATGCATTCGGTGGATTTCGGATCGATTCTGTGTTTTTTCAGATGTGTTCGGCGGCTCATTCGCTGCACTTCGGGGATCCTGCAGTGAATGCTGAATTCACCGCAGGGTCCAGGAATCAAACTCGCCGAAGTGCGGGAAATGGGAGAGTATCGAAATGTCTCCGACATTTCGTCGCTCTCTGAATAGCCCTGTATTATCAAGGTATCTCAATCTCTGTGCCCCCAGATGCTGACTGCCTACAATTCCGTGAATTCTTTGAATCCATCAAATGGCGAAAGCATTAGGGGAGTTGTAGTTCAGAAACATCTGAGGATCCTGAGTTTGAGACCCCCAACTATAATTCATCCTTATAATCCTGCGAATATTTGAGCGATGATCTCCATATGGCATTAAAGGGCCATTCTAAAGCAGGGCTGTCAAACTCAGCCCCCCCCAGATGTTGATGCCTACAGTTCCCCAGAATTCCTTCAATGCAATAGATGTTCAGGGAATCATGGGAGTTGTAGTTCAGAAACATCTGGGGGTCTGGAGTCTGGCAGCCCTGATGTAAGAGAAAGCAGCCGTGTAGGATTATTTGATTTAGATTTGCAAACACATTTATTTTGTGTCTTTTATATGGACCCAGTGTCCCAAATGACACTTTTAAGAGCATTCACCTTTCCACAGCAATAAAACTCTCCCTATTCTTTAACACAGGGCTCAATATTTCCACTCGCCTACTCGCATTTAGCGAGTGGAAATTAAGTGAGGGCGAGTGGAAATGCACACGCAGGCAGCACAATAAATTATCTTGTGCTGCGTATTCTGGCAGTGCCACCGTGCAGCACCCCTTCCCCAGGCTGCACGGTGGCAGGGATCAGCTGCCTAACCTGACCCAACTCATCTGTGTCACTGGCAGGGGGGTGGAGAGAAGCTTCCCTGCCCCCTCGCTCTGCTCACACTGGGGTCTGATGACTGGGTGTACATGTATCTGGGGTCTGATGACTGGGTATACATGCATCTGGGATCTGATGTCTGGGTATACATGTATCTGGGATCTGATGTCTGGGTATACATGTATCTGGGGTCTGATGTCTGGGTATACATGTATCTGGGGTCTGATGTCTGGGTATACATGTATCTGGGGTCTGTGTCTGGGTATTAATGTTATTTTTGTAACTTTATTCTAAATAAAACCTTTAACAGTGCAATTCCATAAGATAATTTAAGGGGGGTGCGTTTAGGGGCAGAGTTAATTCTGGGTAGGGGTTAGGTGGAGTAAATGGTGGCGAGTAACTCTTATGGCCTGGTTAGTAGCTTGGGACTTGAAATTTTGAGCCCTGCTTTAACACACACTGCACAATATATTCTAATGTAACCTAAACTACTGCTCCGTTTACACAACCGTCAATTAATCATAAAGCAATTTGTGATGTTTCCTGTCTTTGAAAACCCATAACTTCAGAGAAGCCTATCAGCTCACTCCCTAAGGCTAGGGTCAAATTAATGCATTTTTCGCGTCGTCCGTAAAAAAGTGCATCCGAACGCATTGACGTATTTTTTTCATGGACTGCGCGAAAGCGGTCATACGATGCGCATTTTCATGCGTGATTTGTTACCGATCCAAATCAGGAAACTTTGGGCGTCTGGACGTTATGTTGGCCGGACATGAGCAGGGTCTGACGTCTCCTAATCACGCACACACGCCGCTATGCGGACGCAGCGCACTCTGTACGTCAGTACTAGCGGTTCTCGATAAAATGCATTCGTTTGCCGCTTGCATTGCGCGGCCAAACCTTCGTGCGACCGTACTTCGTATATTGGCCGTCATTGCCCGTCCTTTGCTGCTACTGCGGCCGTGATTAAGTGCGGCTAAACGCACGTTAAAAATGCGTTAGTCTGACCCCAGCCTAATCCCCCATTGTTCATTTTTTGCTCCTTCTTCCCACACTGCCCACATGCACCCCGTTACGTCTTGTACTCTTTTCACCCTCACCTAGTGTGTCACCCCTCTCCTCTTAGGCTGGGGTCAGACGAGCGTAGTGTTCACGTCCGTGATTGCGCCTAAAAGTACGTCCGTGATAGCATGAAAGAAAGTCCAATGGAGCCTGTTACACAAAGTACGTCCGCACTGAACTGCGGACGCACCACGGCCGCGGCAAACGGACGCAAGGCAGGTAAGAACGTAGAACTCCTAGAACGGCCGCACAAAGTGCGCTGCGTCCGCAACGTCTGCATAGCTTTGTGTGTGAGTGATGGAACGTGGTCAGACGGACTGCATTTATACGTCCAGCATTTTTCACGGACAAAATGGTTTCGCCTTTTAATTTATTTTCCCTCCTACATCCGTCAAAATATACGTCAGTGAAAAAAACGGACTGTGTGGCCACTACTGTGTCTTCCGTACTGACGTACGTCCGTGTGCACGGACGTACAGTCCGTAGAAATCACGCTCGTCTGACCCTAGCCTAAGATTGTAAGCTCTCGAGCAGGGTCTTCTCTCCTACTGTTCTGTGTGTGTAATGTGTTCTATATTTGTCATTCTGTATCTCCCTTTGTACAGCGCTACAGAATGTGTTGGCACTTTATAAATGCTTGTAACTGTATCAGTCCATCCTTCATCTGGCTTCCTTGCTTCGTTCATAAAGTCGTCCCTCCTCGGCTACTTGAGAGGTTGCTCCATGTGCATCACCTAAGCTTCGCCGGGCTCTAAAAATAACGTGTTTACACATTAAAAAGCCCTTCTTTTTGTACAACACGAGGGGTTCATAGGAGCCGCTGGGATTGGATTCCGAAAAACAACAGCTTTGCATAAACACAAAATAAACCAAGTGTATTTTTTTTACCCTTTATACAGTGTCTAATCTCTGTCTATGGCCCCACCATTCCCGAACCGCTGGCACTAATGATCCTCCTGACATCCAGTAAAATTCCCTTTGGTTGTTGTAAAGCGCTGCGCACACCGTTGGCGCTATATAAATGCTAATAATAGTAATGGCGGAACAGCTATATTCAAGGCCAGATTTGCATCTCCGGAGCCTGTAGGCAGAGGAATGTGGAGCGCCCCTGAAAACCAGTTTCTCTCTGCTCAGATCAAAAGAAGGAGCAGAATCTGTTGAGCCTTAGTTGAGTTAGTGCAGCAGCATTGTTTGCTTTATAAGTAAAAGCATATATTGCCTCTGCCTTAGAACAGAGGAAAGAAAGTAAATTTTGCAATTAATTTTTTTTATTTTTTTATTTTTACACATCACACGCCCATATTTAGTATCGTTGTAAAGACCAGACTCTGACCTTTCCAATAACACCTCACTTGACCTTGTGCGGTGTAGAAATCAGAGATGCAGAGTTCCAGAGGCCCCCTGTCTCTCCTCACTGCAGTGCCACGGTCTAGGTTGTCGATGAAACAATCAGGGTTATTCAGAGAGTCGATCTGGCCCCAAAATGTAACCGGACACTGAAATTCAGCGAACGGGGACATTTCAGGGCCATTCGGCTATTCAGGGAGCAGGCAATTCGTCAAATTGTGACGAATTGCCTGCACATACGGTGCCTGTTCGAGGGCAGTGAAATCCCCATAGAGAAGCACTGCTTTGTCTATTCACAGACACTGAACAGCTGAGAAAAGTTGCCGAAATGCCCTGCTGTTTGGTGGTTTCATTCGACAGGTTTATTCAGGCGAATCCCATAGGCTTCAATGTTAAAAATATTTCCGTTTTAATCCAATATCTAATAAACCGTTTATTATTTTATTCTGCAGTAAAAAGTCTCTTTATTTATAGATTTTTTAGGATCTTTTTTTTGCATTTTTTAGCAAACTTTTTTCCTTTTTTTTTTTTTATCGTTTTTTTCTTTTTTCTGCAACAGAGCTTTTTATTATCATTCATTGGATCTTATATGTAAATTCCAGACATTTTCGTTCAGTCGATTTTTGCAAACAGCGTTTCAGTTTTCAAACTTTCAAGCGTACTGTTTGGTTTTTTTCACCTCCTTCGTCTGCATGGTGGGTTTTTCCGGCGGCTGCTCTGCGCTGTGATCTGCGGCTAGTCGGGTTTCTCCGGCGTGTTCGGCGGGGTTAATCCAGCTGTTTTCTGCAGGTTTCGGTGAGTGTTCGTTAGGTTTGCAGCGGGTTTTCCCTCCACTACGGGGGCCCTGCGGTGCTTGCCGAATACAACACAGGGTCAGCGAAATAGGATCACCGAATCGCCACGAAGTGCAGGGAACGAAAAGTCACCGAACGTAAGGTGACTTTTCGAATCTCTTTGGATAACCCTGAATGCGTTGTACCATCACCTCCACTCTTGCTTGCGTGTGAGGAATGAGAATTATGTGCATCATCTCTGTTCACTTTATAATTGTAAACTGAACAATATTGTTGCGTTAGAAAAAAAGAGAGAGATAAATAATATAATTTTTACATAAACCTAACCTGGTCATGTTTGGTATTACTGGAAAGGACATGCTCTGGCCTTTCCAATGATACCTTATATGTCCCTCTAGCCTTCAGGGCTCCAGGGATACAGGAGTCTAAATGATTGTGGATTGTACATTTTTATTTATTTACAGAGCAATGCGCCCCCTTATGGCAGGCACCTGTAGGCACATGCCTGCTCTGCCTATTTATAGATCTGGCCCTGGATATATTAAAAAAAAAATAATAATAATAGCTACAATCTTAAAGTCCGGTTGCAAAGAAAATATATACTTTCTGACCACTTTTTCATCCCAGGTTGGTTAAATAAATCTGTGTTCTTGTTGCAGTAGTTCTTCACACACACGATACACTTTCAAAAAAATGATACACTACAATTAGTCTAGTGGTGACTTACAGGGTTATTCAGAGAGAGGTGAAAAGCAGGAGAATGACTGGAGATTGGAGAAGTGAAAATTCTAGGTCAAAATAGCCGATTTGGAAAGTGAGATAAATGGGAGACTTTTTCTGGTTTGGCTATTTTGACCTAGAATTTTCACTTCTCCAGTCATTCTCCTGAGTTTCACCTCTCTCTGAATAACCTTGATAGTCTTGTGTAAGGGGCAGCAATATGGATCAGAGATACTGAAGGGTCTGGGCATAAACAGCAGTGTTTTGTAGTTTTTTTTTACTTTTATGTTTGGCTGCTGTTGTTTAGGTCTATTTACAGTCAGAAGAAGATACGGACCCCCTGATCTCCCTACCTAATATTATACCTGTCTTTAAAAGAGTCTGCAGACGTCTCTCTTCTGACCTAAATGCAGGTGCTTTACAAGTATGAGGGTTATATGGGAACTGACACAGGTTCTGAGGGGTTTATTGGGCTTGGCATGGGTTTTGAGAGGTGTATGGGGGGGTCTGATGGGAATATGGGGCTGACATATGTTCTGACGCATGTATGAGGATGGACGTGGGATTTGAGGGATGTATGGGGATGGATATGGGATTTTAGAGGTGTATGGGAGGTGGACATAGGGTCTGAGGGTTGTATGGGACAGTTATGTGGTCTGGTGGGTTATGGGGATGGACATGGGGTTTGAGGGGTGTATGGGGATGGATATGGGATTTTAGGGAGTATGGGAGGCTGACATGAGGGGTTAGGGGTGTATAGGGATAGATATGGGAGTTTAGAGGTGTATGGGGTCTTAGGGGTGTATTGGGACTGATATGTGGTCTGATGGGGTATGGGGATGGACATGGGGTCTGAGGGGTGTATGGGGATGGATATGGGATTTTAGGGGTGTATGGGGGCTGATTTGGAGTCTGAGGGGTGTATTGGGACTTGTATGCACTCTGAGGGGTGTACGTGGACTTACATGGGGTCTGATGGGTGTGTGGGGATGGATATGGGATTTTAAGAGTGTATTGGAGGCTGACATGGGGTCCGAGGGGTGTATTGGGACTTCTATGCTCTCTGAGGGGTGTATGTGGACTGACATGGGGTCTGAGGGGTGTATGGGGATAGATATGGGAGTTTAGAGGTATATGGGGTCTGAGGGGTGTATTGGGACTTGTATGCACTCTGAGGGGTGTACGTGGACTGACATGGGGTCTGAGGGGTGTATTGGGACTTCTATGCTCTCTGATGGGGTATGTGGACTGGACATGGGGTCTGAGGGGTGTATTGGGACTTGTATGCACTCTGAGGGGTGTATGTGGACTGACATGGGGTCTGAGGGGTGTATTGGGACTTGTATGCAGTCTGAGGGGTGTATGGGGGCTGACATGGGGTCTGAGGGGTGTATTGGGACTTGTATGCACTCTGAGGGGTGTATGTGGACTGACATGGGGTCTGAGGGGTGTATTGGGACTTGTATGCACTCTGAGGGGTGTACGGGGACTGACATGGGGTCTGAGGGGTGTATAGGGATAGATATGGGGTTTAGAGGTGTATGGGGGCTGACATGGGGTCTGAGGGGTGTATGGGGATGGATATGGGATTTTAGGGTGTATTGGGGCTGATTTGGAGTCTGAGAGGTGTATTGGGACTTGTATGCACTCTGAGGGGTGTACGTGGACTGACATGGGGTCTGAGGGGTGTATTGGGACTTCTATGCTCTCTGAGGGGTGTATGTGGACTGACATGGGGTCTGAGGGGTGTATTGGGACTTGTATGCACTCTGAGGGGTGTACGTGGACTGACATGGGGTCTGAGGGGTGTATGGGGATAGATATGGGAGTTTAGAGGTATATGGGGGCTGACATGGGGTCTGAGGGGTGTGTGGGGATGGATATGGGATTTTAAGGGTGTATTGGAGGCTGACATGGGGTCTGACGGGTGTATTGGGACTTCTATGCCCTCTGAGGGGTGTATGTGGACTGACATGGGGTCTGAGGGGTGTATGGGGATAGATATGGGAGTTTAGAGGTATATGGGGGCTGACATGGGGTCTGAGGGGTGTATTGGGATTGATCTGTGGTCTGATGGGGTATGGGGATGGACATGGGGTCTGAGGGGTGTATGGGGATGGATATGGAATTTTAAGGGTGTATGGGAGTCTGACATGGAGTCTGAGGGGTGTATTGGGACTTCTATGCGCTCTGAGGAGTATATGTGGACAGACATGGGGTCTGAGGTTGTGTGGAAAACTGACACAGGCACTCAAACCTGTGACCACCTGCCAAAAAACATTTACACGAAAAGGCACAACATCCCACCCACCGACACAGAAGCACATACACAGTTTTCTCTACTTTTAGTTTTTGCACAGATATGTTTTTCAAAAGATACAACACCGGCCTCTAGTTATGATTATGGGGCCAGATGTGACCTGAGATATATATATATATGTATGTATGTATGTATGTAGACAAAAAGTGAGATAAAAAGCCTCCACTCTATAATTAGTTATGTGTATTATTGCAGAAGCCACTTGCACATCACAGCAAGTCAATGAATTGCATCCCAGAGCTCCTGTGCTACATTCATATATATATTGCACAAAATAAAAATCTTTCAAAGGCATTTTAATAAATGTAAAATGTTCTGATCTTTATGAAAGGGGTTTATCCCCTAAACAGTGAGTTGTATTGCTGAGACCTAAGAAAATCTATCAGAGTTATTCAGAGAGCGGTGAAAAGCAGGAGAATGGCTGGAGAATGAAAAATTCTAGGTCAAAATAGCCGATTTGGAAAGTGAGATGAAAAGGAGAATTTTTCTGGTTTGGCTATTTTGACCTAGAATTTTTCATTCTCCAGTCATTCTCCAGCTTTTCACCGCTCTCTGAATAACCCTGTAAGTGTTGGCTGAAATGGCAATTTTTTATTTATTTTTTTAATATAAATTTTTTTATTTTCAAGTACTACGGGTACAGAATAAAAAAATAAAGAGGGGAGGGGGAGCAAATATAGCGAATTCCTGAATTATTTTTCCCGCTGATTTCCTCATAAGCGGCGCATAATTTATAAGGATAAACGCGGGTAAAAATCACTAATATCCACTAATAAATAATAATAATATCAGTAATAAAATCCGGGACATACTTGAAAACGAGAGAAATCTCCAAAGTATCCTTCCTGGTAAAAATAACTTTATAAAATAAATAAATATTCGTTACAGTTACAAGTATTTATAAAGCGCCACTAAATTCCTTAGCGCTGTCACTGTATAGATAAACGTGGGTAAAAATCACTAATATTCGTTAAAAACGTTAAGTTTGTCGTTCGAGTCTTTGTTATTGTGTGTATTTCGAACGATACCTTTTAGGCTGGGGTCAGACCAGCGCACTTTTAACGCGCGTTCTGGCGCACATAATTACGGCCGCACTAGCAGCAAATGACGGGCAATGACGGCCAATATACGATGTACGGCCGCACAAAAGTCCGGCCGCGCAACGCAAGTGGAAAACGAATGCATTTTTTCGAGAACGCCGAACCGCTAGTACGGACGTACAGAGTGCGCAGCTGCGGCATAGCGGCGTGTTTGCGTGATTAGGAGACATCAGACGCTGCTTATCTCCGGCCTACATAACGTCCAGACACCCAAAGTTTCCTGGTTTGGATCCGTAAAAAATCACGCACGCAAATGCGCGTCGTCTGACCGTTTTTCGCGAATTCCGTGAAAAAATACGTCAATTCGTTCGGATGCACTTTTTTACGTTCGCGTGTAAAAATGCTTTCGTCTGACCCTAGCCTTATGTTTAACAAATCATGATTAAAAAGGAAACAAAGGACACTCCGGTCTCGCGATGATGGAGCGGGATCTCGATTGTCCCTGATGTTTGGCGTCCACTTTCTTTCTTCAATATTAGCGACAAAACACACGCACAATATTGTCATAAACTCATAAAATGCATTGGTCGGAGTCAAAGTTCAGTGTTAATGGGCTTCCAGACACCGGGGCCGACCCCCTTGAGATGAAATCTGAGTGTTCTTGGGAGAATGTTGCACTGTCTGCAGAGAGTATATTTAGTTATTTGGCAGCTTTGGTCCCCTTCTATCCCTGCCAGTCTTAGGGGGTCTTATGTACGAGGAGGTAACACAATCCCCATCCGAGCTCCCACTCCCTATAAGGAGCCCCGAAGGCTCTACTAATTATACCAGCACTTATCTTTTGGACACCGGCACCGACCTCTTGGGGTTCATTCATCTGTGGACATAGTGCTGTGACAAGGCCCCGTGCCCCCTGCCTGGAGACATCATGTCGCAGGTCAGTCTGCAGACCCCCAGGACTGACCGCCGCTTTGCCATCTTCACTTTCTGCGTATTAAAGCTGCAATTATTGAGTCGAACCTTTTTTTAATTTTTTTTATTTATTTTTTTTATCTCCATCGACCTTTTTTTTATTTATTTATTTAAAAAAAAAAAAACAACAAAAAAATATGTAAAATATTCAGTGGTTGGTTGAATGTCATTGGATTTCTTCAAATAATTTTTTATTTTTTTGGACGGCTGCTCCAAGGACCCTACGGAGGAAGCTTACGGATACCCCAATACCAGGATAAATGGGACATGTCATTGTCTTTTATTGCGGCAGGAGTACAGGCCTTCCTATTGGCTTTTATGTTTTGTAGGAAGCGGCTGTGATGCCACTTTTTATCCCTGGATAATTGGCATTGCTGGGCAGCGGGCACTGCTTTCTTATTCTTTTATTTGGGGGGGGGCAGGTGCAGTTGTTTTAGAAAAAGTAATAATAAAAGGTGTTCTTTTCAAACCTTGTTTGACGTCCTTTATATTTTTTTTGTTTTTCAGCCTACAGACCAGCAACAAGATGCGAGGTCCTTCCTCAGTGAAGAAATGATCGCCGGTAAGTCACATCTCTCTGTGTATGTGCGGGGTTAACTGCGGATGGTGGAATGTGCTTTTTTTTTAAAAATCGAATGCCTGGTTTTGTCACTGATTTGCAGCCGTGTATATATATATATATATATGCGTGTATTTTTGGGTGATTGGATGGGAAGAGGGTAGTTGGTATTAATACACCCCTTCATGGTCACCATGGTTTTTAGGGAACATACAAATTTTATTTATAATGAACTTTTAAATTAATAAAAATCGTTAGCGATACAATGTGACGGTTCACTAGACGGATAAGTACTTGTAGACTATGAATATATATATATATTTATTTCATGCAGGAAGAGCGCTGCCTCCATGGTTGATTTTATATGTGTGTATAAATATATATACTATTATACATTGTATAAAATCAACCAGGGAGGCAGCACTCTTCCTGTGATATATATATATACGAGGGAGGCAGCACTCTTCCTGTGATATATATATATATACGAGGGAGGCAGCACTCTTCCTGTATTAAATAAATATATCTCTACCAGGGAGGCAGCACTCTTCCTGTAATATATATATATATATATATATATACGAGGGAGGCAGCACTCTTCCTGTAATATATATATATAATATATATATATATATACGAGGGAGGCAGCACTCTTCCTGCATGAAATAAATAATAAAAATAAAATCTATATATTTAATGCAGGAAGAATGCTGCCTCCCTGGTAGAGATATATTTATTTAATACAGGAAGAGTGCTGCCTCCCTCGTGTATATATATATATTACAGGAAGAGTGCTACCTGCCTCATAGAGATATATTTAATACAGGAAGAGTGCTGCCTCCTTCGTAGAGATATATTTTTTTAATGCAGAAAGAGTGCTGCCTCCCTCGTAGATATATATATATATAATATATATATATTTTTAATGCAGGAAGAGTGCTACCTGCCTCGTTGCTATATCCTCTATCAACGAGGGAGGCAGCACTCTTCCTGTATTAAATATATATATATATCTCAATAGGGGGAGGCAGCACTTTTCATGTACAAAGCATAATATATATAAAGAAAAAATTCAGCAACCAGGGAAGGAACACTCTTCTTGTACCAAGCATAATATATATATATATATAATGCTTGGTACATAGAGTACTGCCTCCCTAGTTAATGAAATATATATATATTGTGATAAAGTGCATAGTGTAATCTGTGGTGGTGTGTACATCCCATCACAGATTACACCATGCACTTTATCAGAAATATATATGTGTGTATATATATAAACACACACACATATGCGTCTCCATATATGACCATATGCACAAGGCTCCTGTTTTTATTCACTGTATAGATCTGTACGTTGGTAAATACGCCTGGTGACGGTGTATATCTATAGGGGTGATTCTCTAAGCAGCGAATCTGGTGGAGAATTAGCCGTTTTAGGCCAAAATAGACAATTTGACGGTATAAGAGTTGGAAGGTTTATATGTGGATTTCTTTAAAATTCCTCGACTTTAATCTGATAACGTTCTATTGTCCGTCTCTACCAATTCACCGTTTAGTGAATAATCCCTTTGCATTTTGTGAGTTGTACGAATGCGAGTAAACCTGTTGTCTCAGGAATGTAAGGGATTCGTAGGTTTGTGATTATGTATAGTAGGGCACACGCGCTCACCTATATACAAGTACCTGCACTACAGGACGTTTTTTCCCACTGCGTTTCATAAGTTCCCATATTCACAAAAACAGTCAGGGTTATTCAGAGAAAGGTGAAACTCTGGAGAACTTTTGGAGAAGTGAAAATTCTAGGCAAAAATAGCCGATTTGGAAAGTGAGATAAATGGGAGAATTTTTCTGGTTTGGCTATTTATGACCTAGAATTTTCACTTCTCCAAAAGTTCTCCAGAGTTTCACCTTTCTCTGAATAACCCTGATAGTTTTCAATGCGCTAAAATACATTCTCTGTTATGAAAAGAGCAAGGAGCCCTGACAAGACATACTGGTTAAGACAGGCCGTATACGAGACACCAGATATGGTAGAAATACTGTATCAGGTGTGCAGCAACACTGTATATGAAGAATGATAGTAATACATGTATCTATTCAGAGGTCAAGTCGAGCAGGAAGGTCCAGGAATGCAGCTCCTCCACGATTTTTATTTATTTATTAGTATTAGCATACTTTATTTATATAGCGCCAACATATTCCGCAGCGCTGAACAGGGGGTACAATATAGACCGTATTGCAATACATTGAGACACGACAACATTTGACAACCTAAAAGGGATTTTTCCTTTCCGTATGTTTCCTTCGTTCACCAGAAATCTATTAATTACAATTATAACGATCCCCTAAATCCCAACTTATCATTGGGTTTAAACATTGATATCAAATTTGAGTGGGGGGGTTGTGCGACATGTCAACAGATATTTGGGAAGCAGAAATCTTGGAGTGTTCCCACACTTATTATTTTATTTATTTTTTAGGACTAAAATCCTGTAACTATTTGACACCTCTAATAGAGTATAAAAGACTCCTGTCTACATTAGCTGCACATTAGCTATACAGGTGCAAATCAATGGGTGAAATTAGCTATACTGGCTCAAATGGGTGAAATTAGCTATATAGGCGTAAATAAATGGGTGAAATTGGCTATACAGGTGCAAATCAATGGGTGAAATTAGCTATACTGGCTCAAATGGGTGAAATTAGCTATATAGGCGTAAATAAATGGGTGAAATTAGCTATACTGGCTGAAATGGGTGAAATTAGCTATATAGGCGTAAATAAATGGGTGAAATTAGCTATACTGGCTCAAATGGGTGAAATTAGCTATATAGGCGTAAATAAATGGGTGAAATTAGCTATACTGGCACAAATGGGTGAAATTAGCTATATAGGTGTAAATAAATGGGTGAAATTAGCTATACTGGCTCAAATGGGTGAAATTAGCTATATAGGCGTAAATAAATGGGTGAAATTAGCTATACTGCCACAAATGGGTGAAATTAGCTATACTGGCACAAATGGGTGAAATTAGCTATATAGGTGTAAATAAATAGGTGAAATTAGCTATACTGGCTCAAATGGGTGAAATTAGCTATATAGGCGTAAATAAATGGGTGAAATTAGCTATATAGGCGTAAATAAATGGGTGAAATTAGCTATACTGGCGCAAATAAATGGGTGAAATTAGCTATACTGGCTCAAATAAATGGGTGAAATTAGCTATACCGGCGCAAATAAATGGGTGAAATTAGCTATACTGGCTCAAATAAATGGGTGAAATTAGCTATACCGGCGCAAATAAATGGGTGAAGATTATTATATATTTTCTATTTGTAAATATATATTTTATTTTCAGGTATGCAGAGTAAACAGAATCGCAAGAAACACGCAGGTTCCATAATATGAGCAGCAATAAATGGGACACGCGGGTCCTCAGTAGGCAGTAACACATATAAGAGCAAACAAAACATAAAAGAAGAACAAAAAGGAGTAAAAAGGGACAGGGGAAGGGATCGGTCTAACATATGACAGAGTAGGGGGTGATCCACCAGAAAGCCCCCGCGAAAGGCACCCAGAGTAAGGTCTGGAATTCTGGGGTTAGGAGTGGTCAACACCCATGCAGACCAGATGGCCGCGTACTTGTGTAAGCAATCGGATGAGCTAAAGAACAGGTGTTCCATGGAATGGAGCTCCTCTATGCGTCTGTACCAAAGGGCCAACGGGGGGGACTCGTCTGTTGCTTCCAGTAAAGTGGGACAAGAGCCGTGGCAGTGTTCAGAAAGCGAACAATGATGGAGCGCTTATACGGAGATACAGAGCACTGTGTGATGTAACAGCATCATGGCGGGGGAAGGGAGGGGTCTGCAAAGCAATGGACAGTCTCATAGCCGGTGGCCCAATACGGTCGTATCAAGGAGCAATCCCACCAGATGTGCAACATGGAGCCGCGTTCAAGGTCACATCTCCAGCAGTTTGCAGACACAGTCGGGCAGAATTTGTTTGATCGGGGAAGGTGTGCGGCACGGTGCGGCAACACAGGGATAAGACTTTATAGGCGGTCTCCTTGGGTCCTACTAGCAACTGAGCAGTGATGCATCAATTCACATGTCTTGGACCATTGCTCGTCATTGAGGGTCGGGTCAGGTCAAGCATCATCTCCCATTTGCCCATAAAATGTGGCAGCACGTCTTCCGCGGCCGCCTGGAGAAAGAATACAGTAGATCATAGAGATACCATGCGTAAGGGGTTGAGGTCGGGTGCAAGTACGTTCAAAGGAAGTCAGTTGTTGTGTCAGCTGGTGGCATTGTGGGACATGGTCCATATATATTCATTTTCATGTTGGAGCTATAAACGACACTTTTGACCTTGGTTTTGAGTTCATCCAGGTACCCCCACATTGGCAACGAAGTGCCGCTATTGCTTAGCATTCACACGTGACTTTGTGGGGTGCTCATGATGTTGGGGGTACATAGGAATGCATTTGCAATCCACAGCCCTAACTAGGGGCAGAGTTCAGCTTATTGTAGAATTTAATCTCCTCATTTGTCTTTGGCTGCAGCAGCGCAATGAAAAAAGTTAATGCTAGTCATACTACTCCAGTATCTCCCAACCCTGGTCCTCAGGTTCCCCTAAGGTTTTATGGATCACCTTGGGGAAATGCAGACTGAATCCTGCAATCACTGAGCAGCAAATCATATCACCTGTGCTGTGCTTCACATATCCTGCAAACCTGTCCTGTTAGGGGGACCTGAGGACCAGCGTTGGGAACCCCTGCTGTAGTGAATAGATGACATTCCATATTTTGATAAACAGAAGGTTTAAAAACCAGTTCTCTGATCAATACATATAAAAGAAGCCCAAAAGCTGCTGAGTGATGGCAGTGGGTACACTGATTGCCTGTACGCTGACCATTGCACGCCTTTACGCGTTTTTTTTTTTATTTGTTTGTGGTGGTCAAAGCCATTTTAGCCCGAATCACGCTTCTTCAGGTTCAGGTTAAAACTACACGATCTGTTCTTATAGTGGAAAAACGATAAGTCCTGTAAGAGAACGGTGAGTGCATTGTGATGTCAAGGAGAATTGTGTGATGAGTGTAAAACGCTGCAAACACCGAGTGTCACACTGATCAGATTGCGGATCTTTTCTCCACAGAGTTCAAGGCTGCCTTTGACATGTTTGACACTGATGGCGGCGGTGACATCAGCACCAAGGAGTTGGGAACTGTCATGAGGATGCTGGGACAGACCCCAACCAAGGAAGAGTTGGATGCCATCATTGAGGAAGTAGATGAGGACGGTGAGTTTAGAAAACGGGGGTGGGCGATAGCCGGGTGTATCTACACCAATTAGGGAGGTTAATGAATCCGGGTAGGCGACTTGGAACGTTGTTCAAAGCTCAATGCGTTGGGGAGAACGAGTGTTACATAAATGACATATCTACCACCAACAAAGTTATGGGACATGTGGTTTAACTTGCAGGCAGCGGAACCATCGACTTTGAAGAGTTCTTGGTCATGATGGTGCGCCAGATGAAAGAGGATGCTCAGGGAAAAAGTGAAGAGGAGTTGGCTGAATGCTTCCGTATCTTTGACAAGTGAGTGGTAACCTTATATCACCTTATTATAGGCAGGACCCCTGGTACAGAAAAAACGAATCGTACACTTGATCCTACGTTCTTTATTACACAAGACAGGAATCAGCAGCCTTGGCCCTCCAGATGTTTTGATACTAAATCTCACATAGCCACATAGATTGGCTGAACCTTGTGGGAACTGTAGTTCCAAAATATCTGGACGGCCAGGGTTGCTGACCTGCAATACAAAGCAGTCAGACGAACGCAGTCAGAGCGCACTCTGCGTGCGTGCACAACGGACGGACGTACTGACTGTAGATACTGTAGACACCACACGATCTGTTTTTCTTGACGGACGTAGAAAAAAAAAGGGAATTATGGGAAATAAAATTTATATTAAAAATTTGAAGAGGATCTGAAAAGCCAATGTGTGCGTCAAGGTGCTGGACGTCGCAAATGCGCTGCGTCTGACATCTCCTCATCACTCACACAGAACGCTACGCGGACGTGGCACACTCTGCGCGTCCGTCTAGCGCTTTTACGTTCTTGCCTAACTTGCGTCTGTTTGCCGCGTGCGTTGTGCGTGTGCAGTTCGGTGCGCATGTACTTCGTGTGTGGGTCTCTATTGATCATGATCTGTGCGGCGACACGGACGTGATCACTGCGTTCGTCTGACACCGGCCTAAAGTGCTGCGATAACATGATAATGCTCCATAGTTATTTATTTATAAAGTATTTTACCAGGAAGGATACATTGAGATTTCTCTCGTTTTCAAGTATGTCCTGGGTTCAAGAACATTGAAATGTTACAGTCGTTACAGAAATACAAAGTAATAAATGCAAGATATTAAAAACAGAACACAAATATACAGATTAACAGAAAATAAATATGTAGCAAATATAGTCACTATCAGGGCTATTCAGAGAACGGTGGAAACCAGGAGAACTGGCAAGAGAATGAACAATCTAGACCAAATGATTTGGAAAGTGAGATAAATGGGAGAATTTTTCTGGTTTGGCTATTTTGACCTAGAATTTTCACTTCTCCAGTCATTCTCCTGGTTTTCACCTCTCTCTGAATAACCCTGTATGTTACATGATGTGTGTGTGTCTTATTATATTTATACATACACACACAAAGTTTATAATTGTAGAAGACACATATCGCTGCACATGAGCTCTGCAAATCAGTTCTCTGAATTATTTGCTATGTGGAGGCTTTTAGGCTGGGGTAAGACGAACGCATTTTTAACGTGCGTTTAGGCGCACTTAATCACGGCCGTAGTAACAGCAAATGACGCGCAATGACGACCAATATACGAAGTACGGCCGCACAAAAGTCCGGCCGCGCAACGCAAGCGGCAAACGAACGCATTTGCAGAACCGCTAGTACTGATGTACAGAGTGCGCTGCGTCCGCTAGCGGCGTGTGTGCGTGATTAGGAGACGTCAGACGCTGCTAATGTCCGGCCTACATAATGTCCAGACGCAAAAAGTGTTTTATTGATGATCCGTAACAAATCACGTACGAAAATGCGCATCGTATGACCGTTTTCGGGCATTCAGTGAAAAAAAATACGTCCATGCGTTCGGATGCACTTTTTGACGGTCGCTGCGAATAATGCGTTCGTTTGACCCTAGTCTAAATCTCACTTTTTTGGCCTGCACCATAACTTAAATGTGTGTGTGTGTGTGTATATATATATATATATCTATATACACACACACACACCATTGTCTGATATGATAGTGCTGCATACAGTTCTGCTCTGCATGCTGTGTACTGTTTATACTGTTGTAATAAAGGAATAATTACCATATTAATTAGCATTTTTAAGACCAATATATATATGTTTGTGTATGTAAGCGTCTCTGTAAAGCACCGGCTCAACTTACATCGCTAAGATTTACATTCCCCATCGATGAAACCTAACCCGATGCAAATGTCAAGACAGCCTGCGCCGGGGCCGTATCTGTGACTTTTTAGGGCTATGTATGTCATCCAATACTATATTTGTGTCTTCTGGCACTCCACAGAAATGCTGATGGGTACATTGACAGCGAGGAGTTGGCAGAGATCTTGCGTTCCTCAGGAGAGAGCATCACGGACGAAGAAATTGAGGAGCTTATGAAGGACGGAGACAAAAACAATGATGGCAAAATTGACTTTGACGGTGCGTCCGGGCTGAATTTAGCCGTCACGAATACAGTGTCACATTTCTCGTTCATCTTATGTCGTATAAGCTCTTTGATTGAACACTTTGTTTCTTTTTACACCCTCAGAGTTCCTGAAGATGATGGAAGGTGTGCAATAAGCTGTGGGACATTCCTCTGGAGCGTTGTGACGCCGACCTGTATATTTCACTGCGTCTTACACCCTGTACAGGTGGAGCATATTGCCCCGCTCTCTCTCATCTCATTTTGCATCCATTCTTCATTTCAATGTATGTGGAGAGTCTTTTTTTTTTTTTTTTTTTTCCTCTCCAAGTTTCCATCAAGACTCTCTCTGCTCTTCACATACTTCTGTTTTATTTTATTTTGTTTTCCCCTCTTCTCAAATGTTATTTATAAAACTGAAGCTACCATTAAAAGTCTTGGCGAACCATTCAGTGCTCCGGGCTGCGTTCCTGCTAATGAAGAATACTGTCCTGAAAAAAGCCGAGGTGTGCATTGCCACGGTCTGCCTTTTATTTTACTAGTTACACACTAATATATATATATATATATATATATAACAGCGAAAAATCTGGATGCACTCCGGGTCTTCAATAAAACAAAAAAGTTTATTGGTAAATCATAATAAAAGACGACGTTTCGGCCTCACATCAGGCCTTCATCAAGGACATCAAGGGTCCTTGATGAAGGCCTGATGTGAGGCCGAAACGTCGTCTTTTATTATGATTTACCAATAAACTTTTTTGTTTTATTGAAGACAGCATCCAGATTTTTCGCTGTTTATATTATACAAGTTGGATTTTAGCACCCAGGCATCTTTTTTCGTTTAGTTGGAGTGCTGGTATCCCGTGCCTATAAATATATATATATATAAAAACCGAAAAAAGGAAGGACGCACTCCAGGACTTAGGATAAAAGTAAAAACGATGTTTTATTGAATAAACATTTAAAAGATGCCCATATGCACCTGACCGACGTTTCGGCCCTCGCAGGGGCCTTTATCAAGGTACTGGACACAGGGTAACCCGCCCTGCTACCCACCCTGTGTCCACTACCTTGATAAAGGCCCCTGCGAGGGCCGAAACGTCGGTCAGGTGCATATGGGCATCTTTTAAATGTTTATTCAATAAAACATCGTTTTTACTTTTATCTTAAGTCCTGGAGTGCGTCCTTCCTTTTTTCGGTTTTTGTATGAGCTATTGGACTTTGCACCCACCCAGGCATTTTTTGTCTTTATATAGCGATATATATATATATATGAAACCCAATGGCAACCTGCACAAAACCACAATGAATTATGAGTGCCTGGGTGCAAAGTCCATAAATTCATGCAAAAATCATCAGAAAGGGACGCACTCCAGGGCTTAGATCTTAAGATAAAAAATTATGCTTTATTATAATACCATTTAAAAGTGCCCAATAGCACTGACTGACGTTTCGTCCCTCTATGGGGCCTTTATCAAGACCTTGAGAGCGGGCCGACACGTCGGTCAGTGCTATTGGGCACTTTTAAATGGTATTATAATACAGCATTATTTTTTATCTTGAGATCTAAGTCCTGGAGTGCGTCCCTTTTTGTTGATTTATATATATATATATATTGCTGTATATATATAGTGTGTAAGTCCAAAAACTGGCGGCACTCTGGGTCTTTTCCAAAAATAGCAAAACTTTATTGTTTTATAGGTCAACGTTTCAGCCCGCTCATCGCGAGCTTTCTTCAGGACAGATTGAAGAAAGCTCGCGATGAGCGGGCTGAAATGTTGACCTTTTAAACAAGAAAGTTTTGCTATTTTTGGAAAAGACCCAGAGTGCCGCCGGTATTTCGGACTTTACATAAAGCTTGGCGTTGCACCGGGCATGAAACCGAGAACCCATGAGTGCTGGATTACTACCTGGTATACAGACCCAGGATGCATAAAAGTGAGACAGATATCATTTGCATATCCTACCCAGAATTCCTTGCTGCATATGGGGAATGTGGCACAGGAGCTCTGGGATGCAATTCTTTGAATTGCTGTGATGTGCAAGTGGCTTCTACAATATATATATATATATTATTAAACAAGGTCCATAAACGGACTCTTAAGATTGATACAAGATCTTAAAAAAAAAAAGTTATACCAACCATCATCAGCCATGCTACCACATCTGCAACATTTTATTTTTAAAATATAAAGGTTTGGACACTTGCTAAAACATAAAGGTTGGTTAAAACATTCAACTGTAAGAATGAAAGAAGAAAAAAAAAAAGTGCACACACTTTAACATATAATATTGAATATGCATTGAAAAAAATAAATCACCGACATTTCGGCTCCTCAGAGCCTTTATCACGCTATTGGATAAAGGCTCGGAGGAGCAGAAACTGATTTTTATTAATGAAGATTTAATAAATATATATATATTTATTTTGAAAGTCCCAGTGTGCTTCCACACTTGCATTTGGCATATTTTCCTCCTTGGGAAGCACCTTGGCAACTGATATTTTTCTGCAACCTTTAGGCTGGGGTCAGGCGAGCGCACCTGATTGCGCACAGTAACGGATGTGCTTTGTAACGGATGAGATTGTGGTTACATTGTATCAGTTAGTTTTGACTGATGTTGAGAAAAAGAAAAAAAAAAGCTGTACGCAGGGGTTTCTCTACGTCCGTGTAGCTTTTTGCACGTCGATGCTATTTCGGCGTCCGTTGCAACATGCGTTGCGCGCGCGTGAAAAAGTGCGCACGTGCTTCGTGTGTTGTTGTCTAGTGACTCCTTTGAAAAGCTACAACGGACAGCAAACAGTGCGGTCAGACGGACACGAAAAATGCGCTTGTCTGACCCCACACTTAGGACTGATTGTATATATATACAGACCCAGGATGCAAAAAAGTGAGACAGATGTCATTTGCATGTTCTACCCAGAATTCCTTGCTGCATATGGGGAATGTAGCACAGGAGCTCTTTGTTGCAGTTCTTTGAATTGCTATGATGTGTAAATGGCGTCTGCAATAATAAACATGTATATATATTTTTTTATATATATATAAATTCAATTACACACTTTAAAATGCATGAAAGTCATTTACCTGTAGTTGTTGGGAAGTTATGAGAATGATATATATATTAAGCTTTACAAACACAATATGGCAGCGCTGATAAGATATTAAGGAAGGATCGCTACAGGCACTCGCACGTGGTTCCTGTCCCAAACCACCAACATATATACCAATAGTCCAAGGTTATATATATATTAAGGTTTACTTGGATTTCCATGGTGTTACCAGCATAGCTCTGGCCACGGAAAAGGTTGAACGACCAAAAAGAAAGAAAAAGGTGCTGTGTATAAACAGTAAATATTTTCTTACAGCTTTTCCAGCTTAAGAAAAGAATGAGCCCCACGATTCATAATAAAGACGCATATGCGTGATGTACATAAATTCACAGCAATCAGCGTCAAGAGATTGTACAGAATCTGAGCTAATCAAATCAAAAATGTAAATCCTGTTGATTGCTTTGAAACCTGCCTGAAGTTCAAAAATAAATGTATAATGGATAATAAAAGGGTGTTATCCGCTAACTGGTGCTGTTTAGCAATATTGCAAACAAAAAGTGCAATGGTAGCAACCACAATAAAGAAAATTTCAGTGCTTTCTGGTTCGGTGCACATCCATTTCGCCGACCGTGCTGTGAATTCACTATTCACCGCAGGGTACCCAAAGGGCACCAAATGCTGAAGACCGCCGAACTGCAGAAAAATATATTTATAAGAACAGAACTCTGCTATTCTTCTAATAGGTGTTTAAGCCAAAAAAAAAAGGCATTAAATTGTGTCTAAATAATAAAAGTACTATAAAAAAATATATATAAAAAGGTCCGTTACGGAATTAAAAAAAAACTCTGAATTGAAAATTGTCTTATATATAAAAATATTTTTTTCCCCAAAAAAGCTGCTGATAATGAAAAGAATAAACTGATGAATAAAAAAATGAAGGAATAAAAACGATAATATTTATTTATATTGAATCCTATGGGGTTTCGTCTGTTTAAACCTGACGAATTAAAACACTGAAAATCAGGTCATTTCACTGACATTTTGGTGCTGTTCGGCGTTCTCTGAATAGATTGTCCCATAGAGAAGTAATGGTTAATTTCGCTGCCGGCAAAGATCGCCGAATTACAGCAAACTGCATGTTTTTCACTGTCGATTTGCCAATATTTGACAAATTGACTGTTTAGTGAATAGACGAACTGCCACGAAATTACACCGTTGGGAGCAATTCAGTGCCAAGTTCGCCCCTTACTGAATAACCCCTTAAACCTCAATGATTCCGAGCAGGAAAATCCAAGAACAGCCGACAGAGTTGCTCTGATGAAATTTCACCTCCTTTCTGTGAATTTCTGTCTCTGGAACAAAGAGGGTTATTCAAAGAGAATCAAAGTCACCGCACATTCGGTGACTTTTCGTTCTCTTTAATTCGGTTCGATTTGGCGATCCCATTTCGGCGACCCTGCGGTGTATTCAGCAAGCACCACAGGGCTGTCGTAGTGCAGGGAGAAGTCGCTGCAAACCCGCCGACAACTCACCGCAAAACATGGGTGAACGCAGACCGAAACCCGCAAAAACATCTGGATTAACCCCGCTGAAGACGCCGGAGAAACCTGAGCAGGAGCCGATCACAGCGCAGAACAGCCGCAGTAAAAAGCCGACACCGCAGACGAATGGAGTGAAAAAAAACCTTTACGCTTGAATGTTTGAAAAGTGAAACGCTGTATGCAAAGAAACTACTAAACGAAAATGTCTGAAATTTACATATAAGATCCAATGAATGATAATAAAAAGGACTGTTACAGAAAAAAGAAAAAACGATTTAAAAAAATAACAGAAAAAAATGTTTGCAAAAAAATCCCAAAAAATGCCTAAGAGATCCTAAAAAAAAAATCTAAAAATAAAGAGACTTTTTACTGCAGAATATTATAATCAACGGTTTATTAGATATTGAATTAAATATTTTTAACATTGAAGCCTATAGGATTCGGCTGAATAAACCTGTCGAATTAAACCACCGAATGGCAGGGCATTTCGGCAACTTTTCACTGCTGGGTTTTGTTCTCTGAATAGACGAAGCAGTGCTTCTCTATGGGGATTTCACTGCCCTCAAACAGGCACCGAACAGGCACCGTATGTGCTGGCAATTCGCCAGGATTTGGCGAACTGGCTGCTCTCTGGATAGCCGAATGGCCAGGAAAGGTTACCGAACACTGAATTTCAGCGTTCGGTTACCTTTCGGCCCCAATTCGGATCTCTTTGAATAACCCTGAATGTTTTTTTTATAGTGGTTGCAACAACAGAGATTTTTCATTGTTTGAAAACATTAAACAACAACAACTGTTACTGGATAAACCTGAGTATGTTAGAGCATAGAATAGATGAGCACAAACACACCATAGAAAAGCTCGAGCATGTTTTATTCACTGCTCCATTCTGGTTTTACAAATACATCACATTCTTTAGTGCGTTGACACCAAGCATATTAGCAGCACGGTGTTAATTCAGTGATAAGATACTTTAAATAGCAGTGATTAAGTATGATGATCACTTTGCGTCCTTTTAATGATGTCACACTTTCAGCATCACTTGCATAAACCGTTACATGTGTTCCTAGAGTTTTGACATTCTCCTTCCGATCGCTTCTACAAAGGCAAGCGGTTCAGGATCTCACTGCGGGGGGGGGGGGGGCATTAAACCTCACAAATACACTGCGCCATATTTATTTAGCTGTGCAGTCCGTGGACTCACTGTTTCTCAATAGATTTACCCAGGATGCCCCGCTTTTTTTTCTTGTTTTAAACTAGGAATCAGAACCTTGGCTTCTGGATCTACATTTCCCATCATTCCCCGCCAACCTAATGAGTGACTGAGCATCACGGGGGACGTAGCTCCAAAACATCTGGGGCCCTATTACAATCTTCACGCAAAAACGCACGCAGAACGCGCGAATTTTAGCGTTAAACGTTAACGCGCGTAAAACAACGCTGGTATTACAATCCTCGCGCATTTTTTCATCCGTCAAAAAATAACGCGCGGAAAACGGACGCGCAAAAACGCGCACGCAGCAACGTTGCACGCAGAAATCAGTGTGCGGACTGTTTTTTTCAAGCGATTCAGCCAATCAGAATTAAGAACCACAATTGTCTCACTTTAAGTTTTTGCGCCTGTCAAAGTCAATCTGCGCATATATGCTGCAGCAATAATAAATGCACACACAACTTCTCCATTTTATTGGTTTGGGTATGTGTAGAATGTGTAACTATACTTTGCTGCGTGGTTTTTTTTGGGCTGGTGTTTTTGGTTTCGGCCAGGTTGATAGAATTTGCCATTAACACCAGCTTTTAGGAGTTGCTAAAATTATGCGCGCAAAGGCTGTGCGTTACAAACTGCGCATAGATTGTAATACCATCCGCGTACCAGCGCACAAACGCTTTTACGCTCACATTGTTAAGTATAGGACGCGCGCACTACAGTAAGCTCGCGCAGCGTTCGCGCAGGTTCACCCGTGGTAGACGTATACGCGCGTTTGTTGCGCTGAGATTGTAATACGACGTTCAGCGCAAAGGGTTTTGCCCCTCGTGTTAATGCATTTTTGCACGGGCGCAAACGTATGCGCGAAGAATGTAATAGAGCCCCTGGGAGGGCCGAGGTTGCCAATTCTTCAGACCATGCAAGGTGTCCCTGCAGCCTCTCAACCTTTACCAAAATTCTGCCCTACAGGACTTCAAGCTTAGGACCGTAACGGGTAACTTTTCATGTGAAACTGCAAAATGTCCCGTGTAACATTGTGTCAAACCAGCGGATTTAGACTGGGGTCAGACTAACGCATTTTTAACGTGCGTTTAGGCGCACTTAATCACAGCCGTAGTAGCAGCAAATGACAGGCAATATACAAAGTACGGCCGCACGAAAGTCCGGCCGCACAACGCAAGCGGCAAACAAACGCATTTTTTTGAGAACGTAGAACCGCTAGTACTGACGTACAGAGTGCGCTGCGTCCGCTAGCGGCGTGTTTGCGTGATTGGGAGACGTCAGGCGCTGCTAATGTCCGGCCTACATAACGTCCAGACGCAAAAAGGGTTTTATTGACGATCCGTAAAAAAACACGCACGAAAAAGCGCATCGTTTGACCGCTTTCGCGTCCACCGTTAAAAAATTCGTCAATGCGTTCGGACGCACTTTTTGACGGTTGCTGCGACTAATGCGTTTGTTTGACCCTAGCCTAAAAAGGCCTTTAATTTCAACCGGAGATAGACCGGCTTCATTAGCTTTGATAATTTCCGTGTAAATGTATACACAGCATCATTTTCTGTGCTGTCATTTATGAACAAGCACAATGGACACCTATGGGGTTATTCAGAGAGACATTTCGTTGCCCTCGTTCTCCGCACTTCTGGGAATGAAATTTCCCGACACTGCGGTGAATTCAGCATTCACCACAGGGTCCCCAAATTGCAGGGAAAAGAGGCCGAATGGATCCGAAAATAATAAAAAAACAACCCGAAAACCTGCCGACATGATCCCGAAAAATCTGATCGATCAAAAATGCTGTAAAAAACCCATTGAACGTGCCCAACGATCGGCCGAACGGAACACCGACCAGCCGCCGGAAAAAGCCAACGAGCCGACGAATGGGGGTTAAGAAAAAAAATAAAAACACAGACCTAAAACAATTTATAGTTTCAAAATTTTAAATCGCTGTTTGCAAAAAAACTACTGGATGAAAATGTCTGGAATTAATATAGAAGATCACATGAATAATAATATAAAGGTCTGTAACAAAAAAAAAATTGGAATAAAAATTGCAGAAAAATGCCAAAGAAAAAATAATTTTTGCTGTAAATTAAAAGAATTAATTATTCGATATTGAATAAAAACGGGAACATTGAAGCCTATGGGATTCACCGGATTAAACCTGCAGAATGAAACCACCGAACAGCAGAGCATTTCGCTGACATTTCTCTGCTGTTCAGTGTTCTGTGAATAGATTAACTCAGGCCTCAAAATTTCCACTCGCCTGCTCGCATTTGGCGAGTGGAAATTACATGAGGGCGAGTGGGAATGCAGAGGCAATGCTGGAAAGGGGTTAGGTGGGGCAACTAGTGGCGAGTAACTCTTAAGGCCTGGCTAGTAGCTTGGGACTTGAAATTTTGAGGCCTGGATTAACTATTGCTTCTCTATGGGGATTTCGCTGCCTGTCATCTCACAGGCACCGTATTTTGCTGGCAATTCGCAATATCACAAATATACATACAAATTAAAACACACAGAACAGTAGCAGGGTTATTCAAAGAGCTCCGATTTGCTGGCGAATGGTAACCGAACAGTGAAATTCAGCGTACGGTTAACTTTCCTGGCCATTCGGCTATTCAGAGAGCAGGCAGTTCGCCAAATCCTGGTGAATTGCCTGCACATACGGTGCCTGTTCGGTGCCTGTTCGAGGGCAGTGAATCCCCCATAGTGAAGCAATGCTTCGTCTGTTCAGAGAACACAAACCAGCAGAGGAAAGTTGCCGAATTGCCCTGACATTCGGTGGTTTCATTCGACAGGTTTATCCCATAGGCTTCAATGTTAAAAATATTCCCGTTTTAATTCAATATCTAATAAACCGCTGATTATAAAATTCTGCAGTTAAGAATCTCTTTATTCATAGATTTTTTAGGGCCTTTTAAGCATTTTTTGCAAAAAAAATTCTGTTTTTTTTCTTAATCGTTTTTTCTTTTTTCTGTAACAGCCCTTTTTATTATCATTCATTGGATCATGTGTAAATTCCAGACATTTTCGCTCAGTAGTTTCTTTCCAAACAGCGTTTCAGTTTTCAAACATTCAAGCGTACTGTTTTTCTTTTCTTCACCTCCTTTGTCTGCGGTGTCGGCTTTTTCTGACGGCTGCGCTGCGTGTGATCGGCTCCTGCTCGGGTTTCTCCGGCGTCTTCGGCGGGGTTAATCCAGGTGTTTTTGCGAGTTTCGGTGTGCGCTCGCCCTCGTTTTGCGGTGAGTTTTCGGCGGGTTTGCACGACTTTTCCCTGCATTACGACGTCCCTGTGGTGTTTGCTGAATACACCGCAGGGTCGCCGAAATGGGATCGCCAAATCGCACTGAATTGAAGAGAACGAAAAGTCACCGAACGTGCGGTGACTTTTCGATTCTCTTTGAATTACCCTGATAGTCACTATTTGTTCGGCCTCTCCAAAAAAGAGCTAAGGCTAGGGTCAGACGAACGCATTTTTATGTTGTCTGTGAAAAAGTGCGTTCGAACGAATGGACGCATTTTTTCACAGAATACGTGATAGTGGTCATACTATACGCATTTTCGTCCGTGATTTTGTACGGATCATCAATAAAACACTTTTTGTGTCTGGACGTTATGTTGGCCAGACATTAGCAGCGTCTGACGTCTCCTAATCACACACACACGCCGCTAGCGGACGCAGCGCACTCTGTACGTCAGTACCTGCGGTTTCACGTTCTCGAAAAAATGCGTTCATTTTCCACTTGCGTTGCGCAGCCGGACTTTTGTGCGACCGTACTTCGTATATTGGCCGTCATTGCCCGGCATCTGCTGCTAGTGCGGCCGTGATTAAGTGCGGCTGCACGCGCGTTCGCACTGCCTCAGTCTGACCCTAGCCTAAAAAGTATCGCAACTCCCAAATGTAGCAGTTTGAATTTATTTAGGCGACAACTAAACCCTGCAAGACTATCCCTTCCAGTCACCCTCTGAACACGCATTCTACAGCTGGGATCTCAAACTCTGGCCTGCCAGGTGTTTATTACTGCCTACAATTCCCAGAATTCTTTCAATGCAATAGATGGGCTGAGAATCATGGGAGGTGCAGTTCAGAAAAATCTGGGGGGGGCCGGAGTTCGAGATCCCCGTTGCACATAAAAGGGATCGCCTTCACGTCTGCAGAGTCTCACCAGCACCTCGCGTCCTAACAGACCGCGTTCTAAAGCTCCTCGTATTTACTGATCTCATTCTAAAATTAGACGCGGTCATTTGTCGAGACGTGGCACGTGTACAGCAGCTAGCGCTCGCACCGAGACGTGGCGGCAGGCCCAGTTGTGCACGGCCAGCGATCATCATGCAGAGCAGTTCGTAAAGTAGATTTGCGAGTCTTGCAGCACCGAGGATGACGTCTGGTTTCAGCGTGACAGCGGTCCTGCTGCCTGTAAGATTATGAATGCGACCACATGGGGTTAGATTCCAGGTCAGGTGTGTAAAATTTACTAAATGGGGTTACTGTCGGTGACACTTTGGCAAGTTAAATTCGTCAACCCTGGGGTGAATTCAGCATTCACCGCAGGGTCTCCGAAGTGCGGCGAATCGGACCGCCGATTAAAAAAAAAAAACGCCAAATGCATCCGATGATCTTAAAGCAAACGAGTGCATGAAAATACCTGGAAATAATATATAAGGTCCGATGAGTAACAATAAAAAAGATCTGTTACAAAAAAAAATGCTATTTAAAAAAAATAAAAAATATATATATATATACACACACATACTGTATATAGGAGTTAAAAATTTCACCAAAAAATGCCTAAATAATCCTAAAAAAATACTCTTTTTGCTGCAAATGAAAAGAATAAATGGTTGAATAAAATAAATATTTAAGAAAAACCCGGGAATATTTTTAACATTGAAACCTATGGGATTCGCCTCATTAAGGCTAGGGTCAGACTGGGGCAGTGCGAACGCGCGTGCAGGCGCACTAAATCACGGCCGTAGTAGCAGCACATGACGGCCAATGAAGGCCAATATACGCAGTACGGGCGTACAAAAGTGCGTCCACGCCACGCAACCGGCAAATGGACGCATTTTTCGTACAACGTGATACCGCTAGTACAGACGTACAGAGTGCGCTGCGGCCGCATAGCAGCGTGTGTGCGTGATTAGGAGACGTCAGACGCTGCTATTGTGCGGCCTACATAACGTCCAAACAGCCAAAGTTTCCAGGTTTTGTTGGAGTGTACCTGCGACTGTCAAAAATGTCTGCTGGACCAGAGATCGACGTGGAGAGGCTGATCAGCGCTGTGGGGGAGCATCCTGAGATATGGGACACGGCCTGCGACAGGTACAAAGACAAGGGGAAGAAGGCCAACGCATGGGTCGTGGTGTCCCGTGTCGTGTACCCTGATTATGATACGTGGTCCGAGAAAGAGCAGCATATCCAGAGTGAGTATTTGATTATTTTATTCATAATCCCATACATGTAAATCACAATAATAATAATAAAAACAAATATGTAATCATTGGGGTGAAATCTCAAATGCTCCCCAGCTGCCAGGGCACCTGACCTGCATCACTCGTAAAATAATTAGACAGAGCATCGCAAAACCTGTTGCTGTATCTATTCACAGCTATGATGTCATCGTTCACATCATCTTCAAGACCGACAACTGTGAGGGTATCATCAAAATTAAAACCATCCCTGGCACGCACATAATTATGTAGGATGCAACAGCATTTGACTATATCCACACAGAAATCAACCTGTACATCCAGCGGTCTATGTAAAATCCTCCACTTGTTGGTCAGTATGCCAAAGCTACACTCCACATACCGTCTCGCCCGCGACAGCCTATAATAAAAACCCGCTTCTTCACATTCAGGTGTGTCCCTGAGTAGGGCCTTAGGAGGTGTGTGGATAGTCCGAATGCTTCATCACCCACGAAGGCCTAGGGGACGGCCACGTCACTGCCAGGCAATGGTGCGGCTCTGGGGATGTTCAGGGACCCACTCTCAATTTCATTCCACAGTGTGGAGTTCCTGAACAGTGTGGAGTCAGAGTCCTTGCCGTATGAACCGACATCCACATAGACGAAACTATAGTTGGCATCTGCCACCGCCAGTAGGCCAATGGAAAAGTAATGTTTATAATTCTGATACAGTGAGCCACTGTGCGGTGGCTTCACTATGCAGACATGTTTGCCATCCACGGCTCCCAGGCAGTTTGGAAAGTTGGCTCTCTCCCAGAATCCTGCTGCAATTTCTAGACATGCCTTGTGTGTCGGTTTTGGCAAACATTGGTCCTTCATGGTCTCCCATATGGTTTGGCACACCTTGCGGACGATCTCACCAGCTGTTGATCTGCCAACGCGGAAGTTATAATGCAGATCCTTCAAACTGCATCCACTAGCGAGATACCTAGAAGACAAAACAAAACTGTTTGAATATGATCACATACAATGAACACAAGCTAATGTCACACTCATCATGTTTTGCAGCACAAGAGGCGATGAACAAATGGCGCACAGTACGCGACAATTATACGCGGGTGCAGAAGAAGCAAGCCATGGCTGCGCGCTCTGGAGCTGGCTCCAAGAAGGTCCGTGGATACATCTACACGGAGCAACTGTCGTTCCTCCGAAGGACCCAGGAGCCGCGCAGTAGCGTCAGCAGCATCGACCTCCGGCTCACAGGTCCAACACATGGTGCCAGGAGGTTCTGCCAGCTGCCAGGAGGAGGTGAACCGGGGTGGTGCAGAGTCGCAACTGGAGGAGGATGTGGAGACAGGACAGGTGGCAGGTACCGCAACAACGGTCAGCACCAGACTGCACAGAGGAGAAGGGCACCAGCTACAGACCTGGAGCAGGCCATGGTTACCTTCATGGAGGCTCAAACCAACCATCCACACCAACGCTGCATGCTTGTGGACTCTATGGACATGTCATTCTTCAATTCCTGTATGATCCTCCTCAACAAGATGAGCGAGGCTGAGAAGGTGGAGTACCGGCGCAGATCTCTGGCTATATTTGACGACATCCTTTCCCGTCCCCATCACGCAGCCGGTTACAATGCTGTGCCACAATCCACCAATGCCAGTGGCTCATCCCTCCCAGTGAGGTGCTGTCCACCCACCCAGCCATGCCCCCTGGAGCCAGGCCACACACAGAGTCGGAGTCCTGCTCTAGCCACACCACCGGCCCTCATGACCCAGATGCTCGGCGGTATCATGATCTGTGATACATGTCATGAATATGTTTTAGTTTTGTTTGTCATGTGTTTTTGGTTTCATGTTTAATATATCCTGACCTTCAGTTAACAAGTTATAATATATGTCGAGAATATATTACTGTTATTTTATTTTATGTTTCATATTATATTATTATTTTGGTCTACATTGTTGTCGGAGTCATTTATGATTATGTACGTGTGATGTGATGCCTGTGTGTGTGTGTGTGTATGCATGTGACAGTGGGCATGTGACTACAGACATGATGCACTCATGTCAGGTGACTGGCAGCGATGTCATGTATGCAGGTGTTTGACAGTACGTACCGCAAAGTGATGACCAGCATCTCCTCCGGTGGTATGGCGGCCCTCAAGTTGGTGTCCCTCTTGGTCAGCGGCTCCCGTACCCGCGACAACAGTTCATCAAAGGAGGGGATGGACATCCGCATGTAGTTGAAAAACTTCACGGGGTCCCTCTCTCGCAGTGGCCTGTACAGCGTCACAAAGTGTCCATGCGTGGGTCTGGCAGCGTTAATTTGATGAACCCAGGTTCGCCGCTTTCTCTTCCTCTTAAGGTACAGGTACCCCATCGCACCAAACACAAAGACATGTGCAGGATCCATCTTTGAAAAACGCCACCATCCCCAAAATGGCTTTTTATAACCCTACCCCTTATGTTTTTCATTCATCAATTAATTAGATTCATCGTTTTTTTCTCTTTTTTTACAGCTCCATCATGAAATACGTCCAGAATTGCGCATTGTCTGACCGCTTTCGCGTATTCCGTGAAAAAATGCGTTCGCACGCACCAACGTACGTTTTGACGCTGGACGTCAGAAATGCGTTCGTCTGACCCTGGCCTTAACCTGCCGAATGAAACCACCAAACTGAGGCATTTCTCTGCTGTTCGGTGTCTCTGAATAGATTAACCATTACTTTTCTATGGGGGGTTCACTGCCGCCGAATTGCATCGTATTTTGCTTGCAATTCGCCAATATTTGGTGAATTGCCAGCTTTCTGAGTAGCCGAATGGTCATTAAATTGCGCCGTATGGGGAAATTCACTGTTGGGTGCAATTTCGTGGCCAAGTCGGTGTTCTCTGAATAACCCCTTAAGGCTAGGGTCAGACGAACGTGATTTCTACGGACTGTACGTGCGTGCAGTACGGACATCGTCAGTACGGATGACGCAGTAGTGGCCACACAGTCCGTTTTTTCACTGAAGTTATTTTTGATGGATGTAGGAGGGAAAAATAAATTAAAAAGCAAAACCATTTTGTCCGTGAAAAATGCTGGACGTATAAATGCAGTCCGTCTGACCACGTTCCATCACTCACACACAAAGCTATGCAGACGTTGCGGACGCAGCGCACTTTGTGCGGCCGTTCTAGGGGTTGTACGTTCTTGCCTGCCTTGCGTCCGTGGGCCGCGGCCGTTGTGCGTCCGCAGTTCAGTGCGGACGTACTTCATGTGTCGGGCTCCGATGGGCTTCCTGTCATGCTATCACGGACGTACTTTTAGGTGCAATCACGGACGTGAACGCTGCGCTCGTCTGACAGCAGCCTAAAGCTCTGATTAACTTACAAGCATCATGAAGCAGGCAATTAATACCAGAGCTCTAGTTAAGCTTACATCCGACTTGGACACACGGGCCTGATTCCAACAGAGCCGTTAAGTAGATCAGCCCCACTCATTCCGTTAAGGGCTCGAGCAATTATTATGACCAAGCTGCAAGGGTTGAAATAACACCAACACGTAGACCCTGGTGTTAAATGACTACAGTTCCCAGTGTCCTTTTGTCGCCTCGGTGCGACCCTGCTTCAGCGAGCTCATGCCGAGCTTGTACAGGTCTCGCTTTTCCCTACAGACCCAACGGAGACGATGGCGCCACTGCCTCCTGTTACAACATGATCCGCTAATACAACACTTTGGGCTCTATTACACTCTTCACGCAAAAATGTGCGCGTGCGCAAAAACGCATTAACGCGAGGGGAAAAACCTCTTCGCGCTGAGCATCAAATTACGACGTTCGCGCAAAAAATGCGCGTCAACGTCTAACGCAAGTTACCCTGCGCGAGCGAAAGTTCGTGCGCGCATCCCATACTTAACATTGTGAGCTCAAATGCGTTCGTGCGCTGGTACGCGGCTGGTATTACAATCGATGCGCAACTTTTTACGAACGACGTTTGCGCGCATAATTTTAACGTCTTTGAAAAGCTGGTGGTAACTGCAAATCTGAACGTCCTCGCCGAACCCAAATACACCAGCCCGAAAAAAAACAATACAGCAACGTATAGTTACACATTCTACACATACCCAAACAATAAAATGGAGAAGTTGTGCGTGTTTTTATTATTGCTGCAGCATATATACTCAGATTGATTTTGACAGGCGCAAAAACTGAACGGGAGACAATTGTGGTTCTTAATTCTGATTGGCTGAATCGCGTGAAAAAAAACAGTCCGCACACGGATTTCTGCGCGCAGCGTTAATTTGAGCTCGCTAAAAAATACGCGCAATATTTTCGGACGGATGAAAAAAAGCGCTCGGATCGTGATACCAGCGTTAATTTACGCGCGCTAACGTTTAACGCTTCGCCCAAAAAAAAATTGCGCTGCACGTATGAATTTGCACAGAGAATGTAATAGAGCCCTTTGGTGGTAATAGAACGCGTAACGGAGCTGCTTAGGGTTCCTGGCTCTGTGTGAGAAGCAGTCACTTGCAATTCACTGGTCTTTCTGGGGTTTACATTTTCGGGAATTGTTGTTATGCTAATCAAAGCAAACAGGTCCAGACTGGCCCACTGGTGGACAGCAGTGACCATAGGCCAGGTTCTGTGTTGGAGCCCTCAAGACTGGCATCATTCTTCCTAGATGCATGGGGCTTGTCAACTGGCCTCCCCTCCCTCCCGCACCTGCTCATGTCTCCTTACCGCGTCAATCTTATGCCTCATTACATCTCTGGCCGAAATAGTTCACTACTTGGATTCAGAGGCCGCGAAAGTGCATATATGGAAACACCATAGAAGCAAAGCAGTCGGGTCACACCACGGTTTGGCAGCGTGACACTCGATTTGCCCTCAGACATGCCAGTCATCTGGCAGCCCTAGGCCATCACCTGCTGTTTTTGGGGAGGCCTGAGGGGAGAATAACAAAATGCACTGTTGTTCTCCTAGCCTCAAAGTTAGTAAATTACACCGTCACAAATACAATAAATAATGTAAACAATGGTTTTATTATAAACACTAACAGGGTTATCCAAAGAGATCCGAATTGTGGCCGAAAGGTAACCGAACGCTGAAAATCAGTGTTCGGTTACCTTTCTTGGCCATTCGGCTATCCAGAGAGCAGGCAATTCGCCAAATCCTGGCGAATTGCCTGCACATACGGTGCCTGTTCGGTGCCTGTTCGAGGGCAGTGAATCCCCATGAAAAAGCACTGCTTCGGCTATTCAGAGAACACAAACCAGCAGTGAAAGGTTGCGGAATTGCCCTGCTGTTCGGTGGTTTCATTCGTCAGGTTTATTCAGGAGAATCCCATAGGCTTCAATGTTAAAAATATTCCCGTTTTAATCCAATATCTAATAAACCGTTCATTGTAAAATTCTGCAGTAAAGAGTCTCTTTATTTATAGATTTTTTTGGGATATTTTAAGCATTTTTTTTTTTTTTAAAGTCCGATTATTTTTTTTTTTTTAACTTTACTACTTTGTCCTGTAACAGCCAGGGATGTGCACCGATTTTTTTTCGGTTCGATTCGATTCGATTTTTCGAATTTTTAAACTTTTCGATTCGGCTCGTTTCGACTGCTTTCTATTTCGATTCGGTTCGGCTCGATTCGTTTTTCGGGTACATTTATTTTTCGGAATATCGACCATTTTTCGTATTTTCGGGTCACTTTACTAGGTTTCTGTATCGACTTTTCGTTATTTCGGAAATTGTCGTTTTTCGGAATTGTACATGGTTTTCGGTATATATCGACTATTTTTCGTATTTTCGTGTCACTTTGCTCGTTTTTTGGTTATCGGCTTTTTCGCTATTTCGGAAATTTTCATTTTTTTCGGAACATCTGTTCTCCTCGTTCAAAGCTGTCTAACTCTATTGCCCCAGCAGTCCAGCGCATGGATTTGCCCCACCACATTGATTTGCCCCAGCTCATGGATTTACCCCAGCTCATGGATTTGCCCCAGCTCATGGATTTGCCCCAGCACATGGATTTGCCCCAGCTCATAGGATATTGCCCCAGCTCACGGATTTGCCCCAGCACATTGATTTGCCCCAGCACATTGATTTGCCCCAGCACATGGATTTGCCCCAGCTCATGGATTTGCCCCAGCACATGGATTTGCCCCAGCTCATAGGATATTGCCCCAGCTCACGGATTTGCCCCAGCACATTGATTTGCCCCAGCACATTGATTTGCCCCAGCACATGGATTTGCCCCAGCACATGGATTTGCCCCAGCACATAGGATATTGCCCCAGCTCACACATGGATTTGCCCCAGCACATGGATTTGCCCCAGCACATGGATTTGCCCCAGCACATAGGATATTGCCCCAGCTCACACATGGATTTGCCCCAGCACATGGATTTGCCCCAGCTCACACATGGATTTGCCCCAGCTCATGGATTTGCCCCAGCACATGGATTTGCCCCAGCTCACACATGGATTTGCCCCAGCTCATGGATTTGCCCAGCACATGGATTTGCCCCAGCTCATAGGATATTGCCACCAGCTCACACATGGATTTGCCCCAGCTCATAGGATATTGCCCCAGCACATGGATTTGCCCCAGCACATGGATGCCCCAGCTCATGGATTTGCCCCAGCACATGGATTTGCCCCAGCACATGGATGCCCCAGCTCATGGATTTGCCCCAGCACATGGATTTGCCCCAGCACATTGATTTGCCCCAGCACATGGATTTGCCCCAGCACATGGATTTGCCCCAGCACATAGGATATTGCCCCAGCTCACACATGGATTTGCCCCAGCTCATAGGATATTGCCCCAGCTCATAGGATATTGCCCCAGCACATGGATTTGCCCCAGCACATGGATGCCCCAGCACATGGATTTGCCCCAGCTCATGGATTTGCCCCAGCTCATGGATTTGCCCCAGCATATGGATTTGCCCCAGCACATGGATTTGCCCCAGCACATAGGATATTGCCCCAGCTCACACATGGATTTGCCCCAGCTCATAGGATATTGCCCCAACACATGGATTTGCCCCAGCACATGGATGCCCCAGCTCATGGATTTGCCCAGCACATGGATTTGCCCCAGCACATGGATGCCCCAGCTCATGGATTTGCCCCAGCACATGGATTTGCCCCAGCACATGGATGCCCCAGCTCATGGATTTGCCCCAGCACATGGATTTGCCCCAGCACATGGATTTGCCCCAGCTCATAGGATATTGCCCCAGCACATGGATTTGCCCCAGCACATGGATGCCCCAGCTCATGGATTTGCCCCAGCACATGGATTTGCCCAGCACATGGATGCACCAGCTCATGGATTTGCCCCAGCACATGGATTTGCCCCAGCACATGGATGCCCCAGCTCATGGATTTGCCCCAGCACATTGATTTGCCCCAGCATGGATTTGCCCCAGCACATAGGATATGCCCCAGCTCACACATGGATTTGCCCCAGCTCATGGTTTTGCCCCAGCACATGGATTTGCCCCAGCTCACACATGGATTTGCCCCAGCTCATGGATTTGCCCAGCACATGGATTTGCCCCAGCTCATAGGATATTGCCCCAGCTCACACATGGATTTGCCCCAGCTCATAGGATATTGCCCCAGCACATGGATTTGCCCCAGCACATGGATGCCCCAGCTCATGGATTGCCCCAGCACATGGATTTGCCCCAGCACATGGATGCCCCAGCTCATGGATTTGCCCCAGCACATGGATTTGCCCCAGCACATGGATGCCCCAGCTCATGGATTTGCCCCAGCACATGGATTTGCCCCAGCACATGGATGCCCCAGCTCATGGATTTGCCCCAGCACATGGATTTGCCCCAGCACATGGATTTGCCCCAGCTCATAGGATATTGCCCCAGCACATGGATTTGCCCCAGCACATGGATGCCCCAGCTCATGGATTTGCCCCAGCACATGGATTTGCCCCAGCACATGGATGCACCAGCTCATGGATTTGCCCAGCACATGGATTTGCCCCAGCACATGGATGCCCCAGCTCATGGATTTGCCCCAGCACATTGATTTGCCCCAGCACATGGATTTGCCCCAGCACATAGGATATTGCCCCAGCTCACACATGGATTTGCCCCAGCTCATGGTTTTGCCCCAGCACATGGATTTGCCCCAGCTCACACATGGATTTGCCCCAGCTCATGGATTTGCCCCAGCACATGGATTTGCCCCAGCTCATAGGATATTGCCCCAGCTCACACATGGATTTGCCCCAGCTCATAGGATATTGCCCCAGCACATGGATTTGCCCCAGCACATGGATGCCCCAGCTCATGGATTTGCCCCAGCACATGGATTTGCCCCAGCACATGGATGCCCCAGCTCATGGATTTGCCCCAGCACATGGATTTGCCCCAGCACATTGATTTTCCCCAGCACATGGATTTGCCCCAGCACATGGATTTGCCCCAGCAGATAGGATATTGCCCCAGCTCACATGGATTTGCCCCAGCTCATAGGATATTGCCCCAGCACATGGATTTGCCCCAGCACATGGATGCCCCAGCACATGGATTTGCCCCAGCTCATGGATTTGCCCCAGCACATGGATTTGCCCCAGCTCATGGATTTGCCCCAGCACATGGATTTGCCCCAGCTCATGGATTTGCCCCAGCACATGGATTTGCCTCAGCACATAGGATATTGCCCCAGCTCACACATGGATTTGCCCCAGCTCATAGGATATTGCCCCAGCACATGGATTTGCCCCAGCACATGGATGCCCCAGCTCATGGATTTGCCCCAGCACATGGATTTGCCCCAGCACATGGATGCCCCAGCTCATGGATTTGCCCCAGCACATGGATTTCCCAGCACATGGATGCCCCAGCTCATGGATTTGCCCCAGCACATTGATTTGCCCCAGCACATGGATTTGCCCCAGCTCATAGGATATTGCCCCAGCTCACACATGGATTTGCCCCAGCTCATAGGATATTGCCCCAGCACATGGATTTGCCCCAGCACATGGATGCCCCAGCTCATGGATTTTCCCCAGCACATGGATTTGCCCCAGCACATGGATGCACCAGCTCATGGATTTGCCCCAGCACATGGATTTGCCCCAGCACATGGATGCCCCAGCTCATGGATTTGCCCCAGCACATTGATTTGCCCCAGCACATGGATTTGCCCAGCACATAGGATATTGCCCCAGCTCACACATGGATTTGCCCCAGCTCATAGGATATTGCCCCAGCACATGGATTTGCCCCAGCACATGGATGCCCCAGCTCATGGATTTGCCCCAGCACATGGATTTGCCCCAGCTCATGGATTTGCCCCAGCACATGGATTTGCCCCAGCACATGGATTTGCCCCAGCACATAGGATATTGCCCCAGCTCACACATGGATTTGCCCCAGCTCATAGGATATTGCCCCAGCACATGGATTTGCCCCAGCACATGGATGCCCCAGCTCATGGATTTGCCCCAGCACATGGATTTGCCCCAGCACATGGATGCCCCAGCTCATGGATTTGCCCCAGCACATTGATTTGCCCCAGCACATGGATTTGCCCCAGCACATAGGATATTGCCCCAGCTCACACATGGATTTGCCCCAGCTCATAGGATATTGCCCCAGCACATGGATTTGCCCCAGCACATGATGCCCCAGCTCATGGATTTGCCCCAGCACATGGATTTGCCCCAGCACATGGATGCCCCAGCTCATGGATTTGCCCCAGCACATTGATTTGCCCCAGCACATGGATTTGCCCCAGCACATAGGATATTGCCCCAGCTCACACATGGATTTGCCCCAGCACATGGATGCCCCAGCTCATGGATTTGCCCCAGCACATGGATTTGCCCCAGCTCATGGATTTGCCCCAGCACATGGATTTGCCCCAGCACATAGGATATTGCCCCAGCTCACACATGGATTTGCCCCAGCACATGGATGCCCCAGCTCATGGATTTGCCCCAGCACATTGATTTGCCCCAGCACATGGATTTGCCCCAGCACATAGGATATTGCCCCAGCTCACACATGGATTTGCCCCAGCTCATAGGATATTGCCCCAGCACATGGATTTGCCCCAGCACATGGATGCCCCAGCTCATGGATTTGCCCCAGCACATGGATTTGCCCCAGCACATGGATGCCCCAGCTCATGGATTTGCCCCAGCACATTGATTTGCCCAGCACATGGATTTGCCCCAGCACATAGGATATTGCCCCTGCTCACACATGGATTTGCCCCAGCACATGGATGCCCCAGCTCATGGATTTGCCCCAGCACATGGATTTGCCCCAGCTCATGGATTTGCCCCAGCACATGGATTTGCCCCAGCACATAGGATATTGCCCCAGCTCACACATGGATTTGCCCCAGCACATGGATGCCCCAGCTCATGGATTTGCCCCAGCACATTGATTTGCCCCAGCACATGGATTTGCCCCAGCAGATAGGATATTGCCCCAGCTCACACATGGATTTGCCCCAGCTCATAGGATATTGCCCCAGCACATGGATTTGCCCCAGCACATGGATGCCCCAGCACATGGATTTGCCCCAGCTCATGGATTTGCCCCAGCACATGGATTTGCCCCAGCTCATGGATTTGCCCAGCACATGGATTTGCCCCAGCTCATGGATTTGCCCCAGCACATGGATTTGCCTCAGCACATAGGATATTGCCCCAGCTCACACATGGATTTGCCCCAGCTCATAGGATATTGCCCCAGCACATGGATTTGCCCCAGCACATGGATGCCCCAGCTCATGGATTTGCCCCAGCACATGGATTTGCCCCAGCACATGGATGCCCCAGCTCATGGATTTGCCCCAGCACATGGATTTGCCCCAGCACATGGATGCCCCAGCTCATGGATTTGCCCCAGCACATTGATTTGCCCCAGCACATGGATTTGCCCCAGCTCATAGGATATTGCCCCAGCTCACACATGGATTTGCCCCAGCTCATAGGATATTGCCCCAGCACATGGATTTGCCCCAGCACATGGATGCCCCAGCTCATGGATTTTCCCCAGCACATGGATTTGCCCCAGCACATGGATGCACCAGCTCATGGATTTGCCCCAGCACATGGATTTGCCCAGCACATGGATGCCCCAGCTCATGGATTTGCCCCAGCACATTGATTTGCCCCAGCACATGGATTTGCCCCAGCACATAGGATATTGCCCCAGCTCACACATGGATTTGCCCCAGCTCATAGGATATTGCCCCAGCACATGGATTTGCCCCAGCACATGGATGCCCCAGCTCATGGATTTGCCCCAGCACATGGATTTGCCCCAGCTCATGGATTTGCCCCAGCACATGGATTTGCCCCAGCACATGGATTTGCCCCAGCACATAGGATATTGCCCCAGCTCACACATGGATTTGCCCCAGCTCATAGGATATTGCCCCAGCACATGGATTTGCCCCAGCACATGGATGCCCCAGCTCATGGATTTGCCCCAGCACATGGATTTGCCCCAGCACATGGATGCCCCAGCTCATGGATTTGCCCCAGCACATTGATTTGCCCCAGCACATGGATTTGCCCCAGCACATAGGATATTGCCCCAGCTCACACATGGATTTGCCCCAGCTCATAGGATATTGCCCCAGCACATGGATTTGCCCCAGCACATGGATGCCCCAGCTCATGGATTTGCCCCAGCACATGGATTTGCCCCAGCACATGGATGCCCCAGCTCATGGATTTGCCCCAGCACATTGATTTGCCCCAGCACATGGATTTGCCCCAGCACATAGGATATTGCCCCAGCTCACACATGGATTTGCCCCAGCACATGGATGCCCCAGCTCATGGATTTGCCCAGCACATGGATTTGCCCCAGCTCATGGATTTGCCCCAGCACATGGATTTGCCCCAGCACATAGGATATTGCCCCAGCTCACACATGGATTTGCCCCAGCACATGGATGCCCCAGCTCATGGATTTGCCCCAGCACATTGATTTGCCCCAGCACATGGATTTGCCCCAGCACATAGGATATTGCCCCAGCTCACACATGGATTTGCCCCAGCTCATAGGATATTGCCCCAGCACATGGATTTGCCCCAGCACATGGATGCCCCAGCTCATGGATTTGCCCCAGCACATGGATTTGCCCCAGCACATGGATGCCCCAGCTCATGGATTTGCCCAGCACATTGATTTGCCCCAGCACATGGATTTGCCCCAGCACATAGGATATTGCCCCTGCTCACACATGGATTTGCCCCAGCACATGGATGCCCCAGCTCATGGATTTGCCCCAGCACATGGATTTGCCCCAGCTCATGGATTTGCCCCAGCACATGGATTTGCCCCAGCACATAGGATATTGCCCCAGCTCACACATGGATTTGCCCCAGCACATGGATGCCCCAGCTCATGGATTTGCCCCAGCACATTGATTTGCCCCAGCACATGGATTTGCCCCAGCACATAGGATATTGCCCCAGCTCACACATGGATTTGCCCCAGCTCATAGGATATTGCCCCAGCACATGGATGCCCCAGCTCATGGATTTGCCCCAGCACATGGATTTGCCCCAGCTCATGGATTTGCCCCAGCACATGGATTTGCCCAGCACATGGATTTGCCCCAGCTCATGGATTTGCCCCAGCACATGGATTTGCCCCAGCTCATGGATTTGCCCCAGCACATGGATTTGCCCCAGCTCATGGATTTGCCCCAGCACATGGATTTGCCTCAGCACATAGGATATTGCCCCAGCTCACACATGGATTTGCCCCAGCTCATAGGATATTGCCCCAGCACATGGATTTGCCCCAGCACATGGATGCCCCAGCTCATGGATTTGCCCCAGCACATGGATTTGCCCAGCACATGGATGCCCCAGCTCATGGATTTGCCCCAGCACATGGATTTGCCCCAGCACATGGATGCCCCAGCTCATGGATTTGCCCCAGCACATTGATTTGCCCCAGCACATGGATTTGCCCCAGCTCATAGGATATTGCCCCAGCTCACACATGGATTTGCCCCAGCTCATAGGATATTGCCCCAGCACATGGATTTGCCCCAGCACATGGATGCCCCAGCTCATGGATTTTCCCCAGCACATGGATTTGCCCCAGCACATGGATGCACCAGCTCATGGATTTGCCCCAGCACATGGATTTGCCCCAGCACATGGATGCCCCAGCTCATGGATTTGCCCCAGCACATTGATTTGCCCCAGCACATGGATTTGCCCCAGCACATAGGATATTGCCCCAGCTCACACATGGATTTGCCCCAGCACATGGATGCCCCAGCTCATGGATTTGCCCCAGCACATTGATTTGCCCCAGCACATGGATTTGCCCCAGCACATAGGATATTGCCCCAGCTCACACATGGATTTGCCCCAGCACATGGATGCCCCAGCTCATGGATTTGCCCCAGCACATGGATTTGCCCCAGCTCATGGATTTGCCCCAGCACATGGATTTGCCCCAGCACATAGGATATTGCCCCAGCTCACACATGGATTTGCCCCAGCACATGGATGCCCCAGCTCATGGATTTGCCCCAGCACATTGATTTGCCCCAGCACATGGATTTGCCCCAGCACATAGGATATTGCCCCAGCTCACACATGGATTTGCCCCAGCTCATAGGATATTGCCCCAGCACATGGATTTGCCCCAGCACATGGATGCCCCAGCTCATGGATTTGCCCCAGCACATGGATTTGCCCCAGCACATGGATGCCCCAGCTCATGGATTTGCCCCAGCACATTGATTTGCCCCAGCACATGGATTTGCCCCAGCACATAGGATATTGCCCCTGCTCACACATGGATTTGCCCCAGCACATGGATGCCCCAGCTCATGGATTTGCCCCAGCACATGGATTTGCCCCAGCTCATGGATTTGCCCCAGCACATGGATTTGCCCCAGCACATAGGATATTGCCCCAGCTCACACATGGATTTGCCCCAGCACATGGATGCCCCAGCTCATGGATTTGCCCCAGCACATTGATTTGCCCCAGCACATGGATTTGCCCCAGCACATAGGATATTGCCCCAGCTCACACATGGATTTGCCCCAGCTCATAGGATATTGCCCCAGCACATGGATGCCCCAGCTCATGGATTTGCCCCAGCACATGGATTTGCCCCAGCTCATGGATTTGCCCCAGCACATGGATTTGCCCCAGCACATGGATTTGCCCCAGCTCATGGATTTGCCCCAGCACATGGATTTGCCCCAGCTCATGGATTTGCCCCAGCACATGGATTTGCCCCAGCTCATGGATTTGCCCCAGCACATGGATTTGCCTCAGCACATAGGATATTGCCCCAGCTCACACATGGATTTGCCCCAGCTCATAGGATATTGCCCCAGCACATGGATTTGCCCCAGCACATGGATGCCCCAGCTCATGGATTTGCCCCAGCACATGGATTTGCCCCAGCACATGGATGCCCCAGCTCATAGATTTGCCCCAGCACATGGATTTGCCCCAGCACATGGATGCCCCAGCTCATGGATTTGCCCCAGCACATTGATTTGCCCCAGCACATGGATTTGCCCCAGCTCATAGGATATTGCCCCAGCTCACACATGGATTTGCCCCAGCTCATAGGATATTGCCCCAGCACATGGATTTGCCCCAGCACATGGATGCCCCAGCTCATGGATTTTCCCCAGCACATGGATTTGCCCCAGCACATGGATGCACCAGCTCATGGATTTGCCCAGCACATGGATTTGCCCCAGCACATGGATGCCCCAGCTCATGGATTTGCCCCAGCACATTGATTTGCCCAGCACATGGATTTGCCCCAGCACATAGGATATTGCCCCAGCTCACACATGGATTTGCCCCAGCACATGGATGCCCCAGCTCATGGATTTGCCCCAGCACATGGATTTGCCCCAGCTCATGGATTTGCCCCAGCACATTGATTTGCCCCAGCACATGGATTTGCCCCAGCACATAGGATATTGCCCCAGCTCACACATGGATTTGCCCCAGCTCATAGGATATTGCCCCAGCACATGGATGCCCCAGCTCATGGATTTGCCCCAGCGCATGGATTTGCCCCAGCTCATGGATTTGCCCCAGCACATGGATTTGCCCAGCACATGGATTTGCCCCAGCTCACGGATTTGCCCCAGCACATTGATTTGCCCCAGCACATGGATTTGCCCCAGCACATGGATTTGCCCCAGCTCATGGATTTGCCCCAGCACATGGATTTGCCCCAGCTCATGGATTTGCCCCAGCACATTGATTTGCCCCAGCACATGGATTTGCCCCAGCACATTGATTTGCCCCAGCACATGGATTTGCCCCAGCACATGGATTTGCCCCAGCTCATTGATTTGCCCCAGCACATTTACAAAGACAAAATTTACAGAATCAGCGATATAACCGATAATAGTTAAATATACGATGTTCAGAATTACCGAAATGGAACCGAAATCCCGAATGGAACCGAAATCATGAATAGAGCAAAAATAAATTTTGATTTGACACATTTCAAGTCCATTCGAAAATTCCGAAAAAATTTCGATTTGGCTCGGAAATTTTTTCGTTTTTTTGGAAAGTCTGTTCTCGTTTCAAAGCAATAAATTTCGATTTGACACATTTCAAGCCATTCGAAAATTCTGAAAAATTTTCGATTCGGCTCGGAAAACATTTCGGATTCGACTTTTTCGGATCTAAAAAATTTCGGCCGCATCGAAAGACCCGAATCGGGAAATTTCGTGAAAATTCCGAAATTCCGAAACCCGAAACGCACATCCCTAGTAACAGTCATTTTTATTATCATTCATTGGATCATATGTAAATTTCAGACATTTTCGCTCAGTAGTTTCTTTGCAAACAGCGTTTCACTTTTCAATCATTCATACAAACTGTTTTTCTAATTTATTCACTGCATTCGTCTGCGGTGTCAGGTTTTTCTGGAGGCTTCGCTGCCTGTGATCGGCTCCTGCTCGGGTTTTTCTGGTGTCTTCGATGGGTTAATACAGATGGTTTTGCTGGTTTTCGGCGTGCATTCGCAGGGTTTTTCGCCAGGTTTTTGGCAGCTTTTCCCTGCACTTCGACAGCCCTGTGGTGCTTGCTGAATACACTGCAGGGTCGCCGAAATGGGATCGCCGAATTGCACCGAATTGAAGAGAACGAAAAGTCACCGAACGTGCGGTGACTTTTCGAATCTCTTTGAATAACCCTGTAAGAGAAAGCGGGACAAGTTGTTACATCGTAAAGTAAACAAAAGAAAAAACGGATTATCATATTGATCAAAGCACTTCGAAAAACTCAGGACAAAACCAAAATATGGGAGAAAAAAAACAAATCGGACCATTAGAACAGCGGCCCCCAACCCTGGTCCTCCGGTCCCCTTAACAGGTCAGGTTTTAAGGATTCCATTGGGGAAATGCAGACTGAATCCTGCAATCACTGAGCAGCAAATCATATCACCTGTGCTGAGCTTCACATATCCTGCAAACCTGGCCTGTTAGTGGGCCCTGAGGACCCGCTTTGGGGACTTAGAGAGTTATTGATTATGTGCCACATGGGCTTGATAAAAGTTACATTTGCAAATCAAACTTAGCCTGCGTCCCAATAAGTCCCATCTTTCCTGCATGTGACTTCAGCTTCAGTTTTCGTGGGTTCTTTCTGATAGGGATGTGCGTTTCGGGTTTTGGAACTTCGGAATTTTCACGAAATTTCCCGATTCGTGTCTTCGGATTCGACCGATTTTCCGAATCGGATCGGACCTGAAAACCGACAGATCCGAAAAGTTTTCCGAGCCGAAAGGAAAAATTTTCGGAGTTTTCGAATGGACTTGAAATGTGTCAAATCGAAATTTATTTTCGCTCTATTCATGATTTCGGTTCCATTCGTGATTTCGGTTCCATTTCGGTAATTCTGGAAATCGTATATTTAACTATTATCGGTTATATCGCTGATTCTGTAAATTTTGTATTTGTAAATGCGTATCACTTGTTTCTTGTTTCCAATGATCCGATAATTCTGTCGATACGATAATACCGCACACAGGCGTGAAGGGAAGCCGTGAAATGCCTCAGCAGCGAAAGGGTTAATTTTTTTTTGTCTGTTTTAAATCATTTTATTTGTTGTTTTTTTTTTCGTTTCAGATCATTTTGATCAACTTTTTTTCCGTTTTAAAACCGTTTTTATTTTTAAAGTCAGACCATTCGGGTCAGTTTAGCGTTTTTTTAAATCGTTTTGTTCATTTTTTTTTGTTCCTTGGCTTTCATACCATTTTTTAATGTGATTAAATAAAGTTGTGAAATGTATATTCATAAGAAAAAAAGGATCTTTATTTAATAAAAAAAACACGATAGAATCGCCAGAATTATCGAATCGACAGAATGAATTATCGGATCCGAAAAACAAACCAAAAATTTATTATAAAAAAATATATAAAGTATAAAAAAAGTAAACCATAGTAGTTTACGTCAAAACGAATAGAGTTAGACACTTTGAAACGAGGAGAACAGACGTTCCGAAAAAAAACAAAAATTTCCGAAATCACGAAAAGTCGATACAAAAAACGAGCAAAGTGACCCGAAAACACGAAAAATGGTCGATATTTCGAAAAAAAAATGTACACGAAAAACGAGCCGAACCGAACTGAATCGAAACAGAAATCGTTCGAAACGAGCCGAATCAAAAATTTTAAACATCCGAACAAATCGAACTGAATCGAACCGAAAATCAAATCGGTGCACAAGCCTACTTTCTGACTCTCGTGCACCCCGCTTCTTCTATTCGTGTTTTCTCCAGCACTTGAGAACCACCAAGTGCGCAGGTTCTGTTTATGCTTCAATGTCACTGCTGTCAGAATATATAAGCAGAGACCGGCTCTGAGCCTCGAAGTCCCGAGACAGCAGCGGATCGTTCGTGCATCTTACCTTATACATTTGTTTACAAGACGCGGTACTCGCTCCGACGCGCTTTACATTTCTAATTCCGAGATTCTATCCAGGCACGGAAAAACCTGAGTTATGTGCCGAACGTCTCGTGAAAGTAAAACAGAAATCCCCCCTCTCACCCCTCTGGTGGTTATAGAACTTGTTGGCTCTTTATAAATACTTGTAACTGTATATATGTATCTTACTCATTCTCCGGTCGGTCGGTCAAGGGTTCTGGGAGTGGGACGACACAATAGCTTAACTTTTCCTACAGCTGATCTCTTCTGGACAGAGATGATGGATGTTCTGCCTGGAATATGCTGACGTACACCGTGCTCCTATTACCACCCAGACTACTACAGCTGTTACTTTCCGCACCATTTCTAGGCCCCTATAACATTCTTTGCGCAAATTCGTCCGCGCAGCACAAATTCTTTTGCGCGCAGCGTTAAGCGTATTCGCGCGAAAATTAACGGTGGTATTACGATCCGAACGCATTTTCTGATCCATCCGAAAATAACGTTCGTAAAATGAAGAGTAATACGCGCGCAGTAACATAGCGCACGCAAATCAGTGTGCAGACTGTTTTTTTCGTGGGATTCAGCCAATCAGAATTAAGAACCTGTTAATTGACATTAATTTACCTTAATTGACTCCCGTTAAGTTTTTGTCAAAGTAAATCTGAGTATACATGCTGCAGCAATAATAAAAACACGCACGAATTCGCAATTTCATTGTATGGGTATGTGTAGAATGTGTAACTATACTGTGCTGTATTTTTTTTTGGTGCTGGTGTTTTTCGTTTCGGCTGGAACGTTCCGATTTGACGTTACCACCAGCTTTTCAAAGACGTTAAAATTATGCGCGCAAACGTCGTTCGTAAAAAGATGCGCATCGATTGTAATACCATCCGCGTACCAGCGCACAAACGCATTTGCGCTCGCAATGTTAAGTATAGGACGCGCTCAGTTCATCACGATCGCGCAGGACCATCCGCGTTAAACGATAACGGGCATCGTTTGCGCAAACGTTGTAATACGCTGTTCAGCGCAAAGGTTTTGCCCCTCGCGCAAATGCGCATTTTCCCACGCAAAACACACTGCACGCAGAATGTAATAGGGGCCTTAGTCTTTAAAAAAGGGATCCCCCCCAGGCCCCTCAGATGTTGATAACCTGCACGTCTAGAATTCTTTCAATGAAATAGATGGCCAGAGGATCATGGGAGTTGTAGTTCAAAAACATCTGGAACTTGACATCCCTGCTTCAAAAATTCGGTCCATTGCCCCTTCTTTTTGATTTTCCGCTCACTGCGTATTGCACTTTTCGTCACCGCTGCAACCTTTCGTTCCTGATCCACCACCACAACATATTGGCTCGAATGTCGAGTTTTCCTCCTGAGGGAACGAGGAATGACCTGAGGCTAGGGTCAGACGAACGCATTTTCACGTTGTCTGTGAAAAAGTGCGTTCGAACGAATGGACGCATTTTTTCACGGAATACGCGATAGCGGTCATACGATGCGCATTTTCGGGCGTGATTTTGTACGGATCATCAATAAAACTCTTTTTGCGTCTGGACGTTATGTTGGCCGGACATTAGCAGCGTCTGACATCTCCAAATCACGCACACACGCCGCTAGCGGACGCAACGCACTCTGTACAACCGTACTAGCGGTTTTACGTTCTCGACAAAATGCGTTCGTTTGCCACTTGCGTTGCGCAGTCGGACTTTTGTGCGGCCGTACTTCGTATATTGGCCGTCATTGCCCGTCATTTGCTGCTACTACGGCCGTGATTATGTGCGCCTGCACGCGCGTTCGCACTGCCTCAGTCTGACCCTAGCCTAAGGGTTATTCAGAAAGCAGCGAAATTTCAGCGCGTTTCGGCGATTCCATTTCAAGCCGACTTCACTAGTCACCGATGCGCGCCGAAGATGGGATTTGCCGAAGACCGCCGAACTGCAGAGATGATTTTAAAAAAGGAACTCTGCTATTCTTGTAACAGGTGTTTAAACCAATAACAATGCATTAAAACATGTGTAAATAATAAAAAGGTCTCTTGCAGAATGAAATAAAATTACTCCTTTTAAGAATTTTTTTTAAAAAAAAAAATCGGGAAATCGGGAATCCAAAATTTCATCTATTAAAAACATAATTAAAAACAATAAAAGAAATTAAAAAAATAAATATCAGGGTTATTCAAAGAGAATCGAAAAGTCACCGCACGTTCGGTGACTTTTCGTTCCCTTCAATTCGGCACGATTTGGCGATCCCATTTCGACGACCCTGTGTTGTGTTTAGCAAGCACCACAGGGCCATCGTAATGCAGGGAAAAGCCACCACAAACCTGCCGAACACTCACCGCAAAACCCGGCGAAGGCACACCGAAAACCCGCGAAAACATCTGGATTAACCCACAGAAAACACCAGAAAAACCCGAGCACGAGCCGATCACACGCAGAGCAGCCGCCGGAAAACCCGACACCGCAGACGAATGGAGCGAAAAAAAAAAAAACAGTACGCTTGAATGTTTGAAAAGTGAAACACTGTTTGCAAAGAAATTACAGAACGAGAATGTCTGAAATTTACATATGATCCAATGAATGATAATAAAAAGGGCTGTTACAGAAAAAAGAAAAAACGAATAAAAAATAAATAAAATTAAAAAAAAAATCGGAAATGTTTTTTGTCAAAAAAATCCTGAAAATTGATTAAAATATACAAAAAAAATCTATAAATAAAGAGACTCTTTACAGCAGAATATTATAATGAACGGTTTATTAGATATTGAATTAAAACGGGAATATTTTTTAACATTGAAGCCTATGGGATTCTCCTGAATAAACCTGTCGAATAAAGCAACCGAATCGCAGGGCATTTCGGCAACTTTTCACTGCTGGTTTTTGTTCTCTGAATAGACGAAGCATTGCTTCTCTATGGGGATTTCACTGCCCTCGAACAGGCACTGTATGTGCAGGCAATTCGCCAGGATTTGGCGAATTGCCTGCTCTCTGGATAGCCGAATGGCCAAGAAAGGTAACCGTACGCTGAATTTCAGCGTTCGGTTACCTTTCGGCAGCCATTCGGATCTCTTTGAATAACTGATAGAAAAAGTTGTTCCAAAAATATAAAAAGACTGTTTGCTGAAAATGAAAAGAATAAACTGTTTAAAAAAATAAATAAAACAGATATTTTTACATTGAATCCTATCAGGGTTATTCAGAGGGAGGTGAAAACCAGGTGAACTGGCAGGAGAAGAGAACAATCTAGACCAAATAGCCGATTTGAAAAGTGAGATAAATGGGAGAATTTTTCTGGTTTGACTATTTTGACCTAGAATTTTCACTTCTCCAGTCATTCTCCTGGTTTTCACCTCTCTCTGAATAACCCTGTATGGGATTCGCCTGTTTCAACCTGTCGAACTGAACCAGTTTCACTGACATTTCGGTGCAGTTCGGCGTTCTCTGAATAGATTACTTCTCTATGGGACAATTTTACTGTCGTCGAAGATCGCCGATCTGCACTGTATTTCGCTGTCAATTCGCCTGCGTTTGGAGAATTGACAGCTTGGTGAATAGACGAACAGCCACAAAATTGCAACAGGAATTGGAATAGGGTCAAGTCACTAAACAGCGACAAGTTAAAAAAAAGTGGAATTGGGTAATTGCAAACAACATCCTTGCGCAAACGTTACCATTGCTTTAAGAAAGATAAAATATAACCGATTTAAGAGTCGTGAGCGGCGTAAAACGCATACATATACAAAAAGTATCTATTTATATGTTAACATCTGGATGGAGGTATCGCCTTGCTGGCATTTTAGGTTAGTCTGTACCGACTCACGGCTTCCTTTTATAAATGGCTGATTAAAATAGCAATGATTTAGTCGGCCTTGCCCAAAAAACAGCTGTCAACATTCAGGAGGAAGCAGAGTGTAAATACCAGAGTGATAAAACACAATCAGTTTTATTCAAAGATCTCCGAATGGCTGGCGTAAAGTAACCGAACGCTGAAAATCAGCGTTCGGTTACCTTTCCTGGCCATTCGGCTATCCAGAGAGCAGGCAATTCGCCAAATGTTGGCAAATTGCCTGCACATACGGTGCCTGTTCGGTGCCTGTTCGAGGGCAGTGAAATTCCCATGAAAAAGCACTGCTTCGGCTATTCAGAAAACAAAAACCAGCAGTGAAAAGCTGCCGAAATGCCCTGCCATTCGGTTGCTTCATTCGACAGATTTATTCAGGCGAATCCTATAGGCTTCAATGTTAAAAATATTCCAGTTTTAATTCAATATCTAATAAACCGTTCATTATAATATTCTGCAGTAAAGAGTCTCTTTATTTAGAGATTTTTTAGGATCTTTTAGGCATTTTTGGGGATTTTTCTGCAAAAAGATTTTTCTGATTTTTTTAAAATATTTTTTTTAAACGTTTTTTCTTTTTTCTGTAACAGCCCTTTTTATTATCATTCATTGGATTTTATATGTGTTTTGGAAATTAATCTACTATCAATTCCCTAATGTAGTTTGATCCGCTGTACTTACAAGCAGCTCTATCCATGGCATACGTACCTGAGAACGCGCGCAGTAAAGAGACACAGACACCATCACGTTGTTTCTACCTGGAGTTCATCTGACCACCTCAGCCAAGAGCCAAGTCCAAAGTGCGCTCAGTCCCAAGTGAGCTCCTGGCTTCTGGTCAGATTCATTTATTACACAAATCGGACAACGCCCAGTGGCCACTGACTATACAACAGAAAAACAAGTTTGTCCAGTAAATACATTTACATATCAAAAGGACAGAGGTGTGGACTAGAATGACGGACCGGCCCCCTGTACACACCTTATCCCTACAGTATAATGTACGCCGCTGGCTTGGATTTAAAACCACATTCAAATCCAACACAGGGAGACAGATGACAACTTATAAAAACACACACATCCTAGACTATAATGTCCACATAATAAAATTTCCACAACATATGTCAATTTCAGACATTTTCGCTCAGTAGTTTCTTTGCAAACAGCGTTTCACTTTTCAAACATTCAAGCGTACTGTTTTTCTTTTTTCACTCCATTCGTCTGTGGTGTCGCATTTTTCCGGCGGCTGCTCTGCACTGTGATCGGCTCCTGCTCGGGTTTCTCCGTCGTGTTCGGCAGGGTTAATCCAGATGTTTTTGCAGGTTTCGGTGTGCGTTCGCCGGGTTTTGCGAGTGTTCTTTGGGTTTGCAGCGTCTTTTCCCTGCATTACGGCGGCTCTGTGGTGCTTGCCGAATACACCGCAGGGTGGCCGAAATGGGATCGCCAAATCGAACCGAATTGAAGAGACCGAAAAGTCACCGAATGTGCAGTGACTTTTCGATTCTCTTTGAATAACCCTGATAATATCCAGAAGGCAAGAAACGATGCCACGTGTTCATTCTGTACTGAGCAAAAGAGGAGATACAAATCGTAACATGATAATATTATGATCGGGGAGGGGGGGGAAGAAAGAACAAAACAAATTGCGTTAAGACATGAATACACAAATCTTTATGGAGAAATCCATTGTTTTGACAGTTGATATTTGTTTTGAAACATTTAGACTAGGGTCAGACTGAGGCAGTGCGAACGCGCGTTTAGGCGCACTTAATCACGGCCGCACTAGCAGCAAATGACGGGCAATGACGGCCAATATACGAAGTACGGCCGCACGAAAGTCCGGCTGCGCAACGCAAGTGGAAAATGAACGCATTTTGTCGAGAACGTAAAACCGCTAGTACTGACGTACAGAGTGCGCTGCGTCCGCTAGCGTCGTGTTTGCGTGATTTGGAGATGTCAGACACTGCTAATGTCCGGCCAACATAACGTCCAGATGCACAAAGTGTTTTATTGATGATCCGTACAAAATCACGAACGCAAATGCGCATCGTATGACCGCTATCGCGTACTCCGTGAAAAAATGCGTCCATTCGTTCGAACGCACTTTTTCACAGACAACGTGAAAATGCGTTCGTCTGACCCTAGCCTAAAGGGCCTGAGTGAGAGCTGGAAACAGAAGCAGCTTTGAACGGAACGTACAAGTGGACTAGGAGGACGTTTCCCTTTATCCACTGAAATTTTTAGAAACAAACCCCGTTCAAATCTCTATTATTTATTTCCTCCTCCTTGAAGGGTCCGCAGACGTCTCCCTCCTGACCTGAGCACATGTGCTCTATGCACCAGCTAAGTCTCTGAGTTGCACAGTAGCGCACTGTAGGTTCAGGAACCCGGCTGAGGCTAGGGTCAGACGAACGCATCTTTGGCGTCGTCCGTGTAAAAGTGCGTTCGAACGAATGGACGTATTTTTTCACGGAATACGCGATAGCGGTCATACGATGTGCATTTTCGTCCGTGATTTTGTATGGATCATCAATAAAACACTTTGTGCATCTGGACGTTATGTTGGCCGGACGTGTGCAGCGTCTGACGTCTCCTAATCACGCACAAACGCCGCTATGCGGACGCAGCGCACTCTGTACGTCAGTAGTAGCGGTTTGACGTTCTAGAAAAAATGCGTTCGTTTGCCACTTGCGTTGCGCGGCCGCACTTTTGTGCGGCCGTACTTCGTATATTGCCCGTCATTTTCTGCTACTACGGCCGTGATAAAGTGCGGCTGCACGCGCGTTCGCACTGCGTTCGTCTGACCCTAGCCTTAGTCCCCAAAGAGTCGCACAGCAGATTTTCTCTCTTGTTCTCAGCAGTGGCACCTTTTCCTGTTGAGTAGGGATGAGCCGAACACTCCCCGAGTTCAGTTCGAAGCCGAACCCGAACTTTCCAAATGTTCGGATCCGAACCCGAACCCGAACTCGAACTCCATACAAGTCAATGGGGCTGAAAATTCGGTTTTTAGAGTGCCCTCCAAGAGGGCATATATGCTAGATATTTGCCATAAAAAGTGTATGGGGGTCTGGGTAGTGCCCTGGGGGACAGGAAAGAAGCACAAAAAGTAAAATAAATCGTTTTTAAAGGGACAGTGAGTTTTCCATGAAATAAGGGTTAAAAATAACAACGAAAAATTCCCTCAAATATCGTGCCTAGGAGGTCCCCATAACCTGCCCGTGAAGTGGCGGATTTCTAGGATGTATAGAAATATGTAAAAACCAAAAAATGACATTTCAAATGACAGTAAATGCTTTTCCTTTAATCTGTCCATAAACAACTGCTTGGGGCGGCAGCCTGTATGAAAAGAGGAGACATTTTCGGACACGCAGAAAAAGTTTACTGATTTTTTGACGGTGAAAAGCAGGAGAATGACTGGAGAATGGAAAATTCTAGACCAAATAGCCGATTTGGAAAGTGAGAAAAATGGGAGAATTTTTCTGGTTTGGCTATTTTGACCTAGAATTTTCTCTTCAGTCATTCTCCTGAGTTTCACCTTTCTCTGAATAACCCTGTCAGGGTTATTCAGAGAGCGGTGAAGAGCAGGAGAATGACTGGAGAATGGAAAATTCTAGGTCAAAATAGCCAAACCAGAAAAATTCTCCCATTTAGGCTAGGGTCAGACTAGCGAATTTTTAACGTGCGTTTAGGCGCACTTAATCACGGCCGCACTAGCAGCAAATGACGGGCAATGACGGCCAATATGCGAAGTACGGTCGCACGAAAGTCCGGCTGCGCAACGCAAGTGGAAAATGAACGCATTTTTTCAAGAACGCAGCACCGCTAGTACGGACTACAGAGTGCGCTGCGTCCACTAGCGGCGTGTGTGTGTGATTTGGAGACGTCAGACCCTGCTCATGTCCGGCCAACATAACGTCCAGACACCCAAAGTTTCCTGGTTTGGATCCGTAAAAAATCACGCACAAAAATGCGAATCGTATGACCGTTTTCGCGCATTCCGTGAAAAAATACGGCAATGCGTTCGGACGCACTTTTTGACGGTCGCTGCGAAAAATGCGTTAGTCTGACCCTAGCCTTATCTCACTTTCCAAATCGGCTATTTGGTCCAGATTGTTCTCTTTTCCTGCCATTCTCCTGGTTTTCACCTTTCTCTGAACAACCCTGAGAGAGAGGTGAAAGCCAGGAGAACTGGCAGGAGAAGAGAACAATCTAGACCAAATAGCCGATTTGGAAAGTGAGTTAAATGGGAGAATTTTTCTGGTTTGGCCATTTTGACCTAGAATTTTCACTTCTCCAGTTATTCTCCTGCTTTTCACCGCTCTCTGAATAACCCTGTGAATGTTTAATCCCGAGGTAAAAAATAACATTGCCTAAGGCTGGGGTCAGACGAGCGCAGTTATCACGTCCGTGTTGCCGCACATTTGTACGTCCGTGGCAGCATAGCATTCTGACCAATGGAGCCCCACACACGAAGTATGTCCCCACAGAAGTGCGGATGCATGGCGGACGCTGCAAACGGACGCAGGTTAGGCAAGAACGTAATACTGCTAGAACGGACGTGCGGAGTGCGCCACATCTGCAACGTCCGCGTAGCTTTGTATGTGAGTGATGAAACGAGGTCAGATGGACTGCATTTACACGTCCAGCATTTTTGACGGACAGAATGTTTTTTCATTTTAATTTATTTTCCCTGCTACATCAGTCAAAAACGGACTGTTTGGCACTGACATTGTTGTCAGTCAGTAAGTACGTCCATACTGCACGGACGCACAGTCCGTACAAAATGCGCTCATCTGACCCTAGCCTTAGGCTAGGGTCAGACTGAGGCAGTGCGAACGCGCGTTCTGGCGCACTTAATCACGGCCGTGCTAGCAGCAAATGACGGGCAATGACGGCCAATATACGAAGTACGGTCGCACAAAAGTCCGGCTGCGCAACGCAAGTGGAAAATGAACGCATTTTTTCGAGAACGTTAAACCACTAGTACTGACGTACAGAGTGCGCTGCGTCCGCTAGCGGCGTGTGTGCGTGAATTGGAGACATCAGACGCTGCTAATGTCCGGCCAACATAACGTCCAGATGCAAGAAGTGTTTTATTGATGATCCGTACAAAATCACGGATGAAACTGCGCATAGTATGACAGCTATTGCGTATTCCGTGAAAAAATACATCCATTCTTCGAACGCACATTTTCACGGACAACGTGAAAAATGCGTTAGTCTGACCCTAGCCTTAGATGTTATTTTGAATATTTTTCAAACACCAGTTAACCACTTGGCTGCTATGGATGCGCTCAGTGCGTCCAGCCAAGTGGTTCTCCTGTGCTATGGACGCGCTGAGCGCGTCCATGCACAGGAGGCAGCAATCCGGTGGATTCCGGCGGATTGCTGCACCCCCCCCTCGGTGCGGGCTGACATCTTGGATGTCAGCCCAGCAGTCCGGGACCGCGGCGGAGCAATTAGATGTCATTGCGGCAGCGCGATGACATCTAATTCAGGCGCCCCCCCCCGCATGTGCGGAGGAAGCGCCTGAAAGGGAGGGGGGGAGGTCCTTTGGACCTCTCTCCCTCCTGATCGCCGGGGGGCAGAGGGTTAATCCAGGCACCGTTTGGAAGGGCACAGCCTGCCCTTCCATACGGTGGCTGTGATTAACCCCTGGGGAGCCGGATCACGAATTGGCGCTGAAAAGCGCCGGATCGTGATCCTCTCCTGGAGCTGGCCGACATCTTGGATGTCGGCCAAGCCTCCAGGAACTCCCCCTGAGGACTGGCGTCATCGTGCATAGCACGATGATGCCAGTCCTGGAGTTAACCCCTAGCTGCCACCAATGGTGGAGATAGGGGGTTCCAATGAACCCCTATCTCCCGATCCGTGGCAGCTAGGGGTTAATGTTTGATATTGTTGGATCGGCCAGAGCATGGCCTTTCCAAGGATACCAAACATGAGCATGAAAAATGGTTTTAAAAAATTAAAAAATAAAAATATTTAAAAAAAAAAATAAAAAAAAAATAAACAAGTTTTTTTTGTTAATGCAGCAATATTGTTCCCATTTCAATTATAATGTGAACAATAACGCTGCACTAACGATTTTTGTATGCGGTACGTTTGTTAAAAAAAGCAAAATTTTCCCAAAAAAAATATAACGAGACCCCATTTCTAATTTTTTAACAAGCGCACCCCATACAAAATATAACCGCAAACGATCGCATGTTAAAATGTGAAAAAAAAAACACTTTACACATAATAAATTATTGAAAATTAAAATTTTATTGCATTTTTTGTTATAATATACAGACATGACATAACGTATACATATAATAATGACATATTATGAATCTGCCAACTCTGCCGGAAAGAACGATATATAATATGTCTGGGTCATATTTCAAAATATGGCTACAAAACACGGTTAAACATGATGAGCGAAAGCGGTAAAAATGACCTCAGCACAGAGGTGTGAAAAGCCTCAGCAGCAAAAGGGTTAAATGCAGCATATTAGGATGTTTTAGGAGGGAAATTAATTCTCAAATCTCAATCAGAAGCAGACACCACCCCACCCCCTCAGTATAGTGTACAATGTATCAAATTGATTACCAGACTAAAAACACCTGGTGTTATGCCCGTTTGTGAACAGAGGTCATTTAGAGTTGATAATCTTTCCACGTACACATTAGTTTTTAATTCAATATCTAATAAACCGTTGCTTATAATATTCTGCAGTAAAGAGTCTGTTTATTTTTAGATTTTTTAGTATTTTTTTAAGCATTTTCTATACTTTTTTCAAAATTTCTTTTTTTTCGAATTCGAACCGTACACACCCAAAAAGTTCGAAGTTCGCGGACTTTCGAACTGCCAAAGTTCGGGTCGAACTCCGAACCGTCCGAACCCGAACAGCTCATCCCTACTGTTGAGAGGGGAGTGGGGCTGACATAATTTGCAGTGTTAGGCTGGGGTCAGACGAGCGTAGTGTTCACGTCCGTGATTGCGCCTAAAAGTACGTCCGTGATAGCATGAAAGAAAGTCCATTGGAGCCTGACACATGAAGTACGTCCGCACTGAACTGCGGACGCACAACGGCCGCGGCAAACGGACGCAGGTTAGGCAAGAACGTAATACTGCTAGAACGGACGTGTGGAGTGCGCCACGTCCACAACGTCTGCATAGCTTTGTGTGTGAGTGATGGAGCATGGTCAGACGGACTGCATTTATACGTCCAGCATTTTTGACGGACATAATGTTTTTTCATTGTAATTTATTTTCCCCTCCTACATCCGTCAAAAAATAACTTCAGTGAAAAAACGGACTGTGTGACCGCTACTGCGTCATCCGTACTGACGATGTCCGTACTGCACGGACGTACAGCCCGTAGAAATCACGCTCGTCTGACCCCAGCCTTAGATGGTAGCAGAAAACGAGTTGAAAGTGCAAGGCATTCAACTAAAAAGATAATAGAGTGAAACATTTGACAGGTCTTTTCAGATCTTCAAAGACAGGGTGATTCATGTAGACCCAAATGCAGAGATTTTGTTGTAGATCTTAAATTAATTAATGGAAATTAATGAGACTTTCAGGAAAAAAAAGTACCTCCACTTATGTTGAGCACATTACATCACAGCAAGTGGTGGAAGAGGCTGCCGTTTCCGGTTAGTTACACGTCGTCGCAGCGCTGCATGTTGTCGCTAAAGTGTCTCGATATTGCAACATCAATGTGTTGGATTGCATTCCTAATGTTATCCGAAAAGGCTTCAAATCAAGTCAATCGGGTACACCAAAAATTAGTAGCTTTATTTTAGACCTAAATAAAGATCCTCCCCTCTTGCTACACATTTTGGGTGTGTGTGATTGCCGTTTCATTATTTTACAAGTTATTGCCAGGTTGGCTACCAGGAAACTGGAGTAGCCAAATCACGTGATGTCTGGAATGTTGCACCTTCTTGCTGGAAGTAAACCTGTATCAGTTCCAAAACCATATTGTTCCATGGGAGTGCTAATCCCACAACTGTGATGCTGCCTAGCGGCTGCTTCAAGCCCGTACTGTGTTGGTATGTGATTAACATAAGAGGAGGTCCATTTCCTGAAACCCTCAACTTCCTTTCATAAATTTATGATCTATAACTGGAACTTTGGGTTTCGGGCTCCCCTCCTACATATATATATTTACATCCTAGAATTCTGATGCAGTTGGGTGCAGGTGATCTGCTCACAGCCAATCAGTGTGCAAGATGACCTTATGCCAGCAGTTGATGAGGCCTACTTACACACTGAATGGTTGTGTGTGGATGAAGTATTTAATGCCTTTGCTTCCTCTCTCCTTTGATGTTGAAGTGAAATTCAAGGGAAGATGAACGAGAAGAATAAGAAGGAAAGGGGGAAAAAGAAGGAAAAAGAATGAGAAGGAAAGGGGGGAAAAGAATGAGAAGGAAAGGGGAAAAAGAAGGAAAACGAATGAGAAGGAAAGGGGGGAAAAGAATGAAAAGGAAAGGGAGAAAACAAAGGAAAAAGAATAAGAAGGAAAGGGGGAAAAAGAAGGAAAAAGAATGAGAAGGAAAGGGGGGAAAAGAATGAGAAGGAAAGGGGAAAAAGAAGGAAAACGAATGAGAAGGAAAGGGGGGAAAAGAATGAAAAGGAAAGGGAGAAAACAAAGGAAAAAGAATGAGAAGGAAAGGGGGGAAAAAGAAGGAAAAAGAATGAGAAGGAAAGGGGAAAAAGAATGAGAAGGAAAGGGGAAAAAGAAGGAAAAAGAATGAGAAGGAAAGGGGGAAAAAGAAGGAAAAAGAATGAGAAGGAAAGGGGGAAAAAGAATGAGAAGAAAAGGGGGAAAAAGAAGGAAAAAGAATGAGAAGAAAAGGGGAAAAAGAAGGAAAAAGAATGAGAAGAAAAGGGGGAAAAAGAAGGAAAAAGAATGAGAAGGAAAGGGGGAAAAGAATGAGAAGGAAAGGGGGAAAAAGAAGGAAAAAGAATGAGAAGAAAAGGGGAAAAAGAAGGAAAAAGAATGAGAAGAAAAGGGGGAAAAAGAAGGAAAAAGAATGAGAAGAAAAGGGGAAAAAGAAGGAAAAAGAATGAGAAGAAAAGGGGAAAAAGAAGGAAAAAGAATGAGACAAAAGGGGGGAAAAAAGAAGGAAAAAGACTGAGAAGAAAAGGGGGAAAAAGAAGAAGAAGGGGAAAGGGAGAAGAAGAAGAAGAAAAGGGAGAAGAAGGAGAAGAAGAAGAAGAAGAAGAAGGAGAAGAAGAAGAAGAAGACATTTGTTTCACTAGAAAAATCTCTTATAAATTAATGGATAAAAGACAAGGATAAATGTGTCACTGTAATAATTTTGAGTAGAGCTGCACAGCTCCCCCTGTGTTGATGGAATAGGTATTGAGGTTTAAGATATATACTCCCTGGCTTTTTTTAGGGAATAGGCAGATGCAGAGTCTGAGATTCTTCCATCACTGGAATGTGACGTATTTCCAGCCTGCAGGGCCGCATATCCCCTCTCGGGCTTGTTTCTAACCGGAGGAGTCAGCCTGCCGGGTGGGAAAGAGAAAAGGCCACGGTGTCATCCCAAAATAGACACATTCATGTAAGGACAGAACCAGTAGCTAAGCATTAAGCAAATGGTATACGAGTAGCATGAAACACAAACCTTCTAACCCTAGTACAGTGATGGCGAACCTTGGCACCCCAGATGTTTCAGAACTACATGTCCCATAATGCCTAGCCAGTCTTAAGCCTGTCAGAGCATCATGGGACATGTAGAGTCAAAACACCTGGGGTGCCAAAGTTCACCATCACTGCCTTAGGGTAAGAAGTTCCTGGGCAACAGTCCAAAATGTCTATTTTTTTTTATTTCTACATTCGCAGCAATAATTTTCAATAATAGAGGGTTATGGGCTGGTCGACGCGGAAATTCTTGCCCAGGTGTTATTTTCACAATTTATTACGATCTGATTCGGTCAGACAGACTTGGAAATCATCTCCAAACAGATGGCTGTAGATACTGAAAGAGTCTGGAATCTCCGAGTCCTGTTCTGGAGCAGAGACCTTATCTAGTTGTTATCAAGGGTGTGAGAGCTATAAGGCTCATTCAACGCAAAAATATTTATTGTATGGGCCAACCGGAGAGACTGGCAGTCTTCATGCAAGAAAGATGTGTCTTGTGAGGTGAAGAGAGATGAATCGAAAGCATAAGGTAGGGGACATCCACAGATGAAGACACAAGAAGAGCCCTTCAATGTAGGCCTAGAGAGTCCAAACACTACTGCCTCGCTCAATTGCCTACAACACGATCCCAAAATGTTCACTTACTTTAATAGTCACTATATAAAGTGATAAAAGGGACACGGCCACTTACATAAGCTGTAAATAGATTACTTGTATGTTACAAATTAAACAAAATGAAGAAAAAACCCTGTGTGCGGGAAACCTCTGGGGAACTATATCATAACGGACTGCCCTTCCCTCTGGGCACCAAGAGGTTAAAAGGTAGTAGTCGTTACTATATCTATTATTAACCTATCAGTTATGGGACGTGCCGTCTCTCGGGCCTCATCCATCTTGATCTGACTCCTCTCTCGGTGCTGCTTGATGTCCCATCTACAGATTTATAGAACGTCCTTCATGGTGACATCACAATGCCATAACCACGGTGTCCTTTATTATGCATTTTCCTCCCACAATACAATACCATAACCTGGATGCCTTTTTTTCCCCTGTTGCCCAGGATTTTTTAACTCTAGCCCCACAGATGTCGATTGCCTAAAATTCCCAGAATTCTTTGAATGCAATAACTGGCCAGAGAGTCACGGAAGTTCAGGGAGGGGGGGGGGCAGCACAGTTTGAGATCCCTGCTGTAGTCTAAATTATTCGTTTTGACTTTCCCGAAGGGCTACTATATAAAATCCAAGAACATTTGTATCGGTATTGAAGGCTCTTTAAATGATGCTGCTCACAGAACTTGACAGTAACATTTCAGTTAGTGTATAAAATGCGTTTGTTTCATGGGCAAAGACGTCACTCACAGTGGCGTAGCGTGGGTTGTCAGCGCCCGGGGCCAGCCAAGAATTGTGCGCCCCCCCCCCACCTGTGGACACGTTATCGATATTGCCCCAGGTCTCACATGGATATTGCCCCAGCTCACACATGGATTTGCCCCAGCTCATGGATTTGCCCCAGCTCATGGATTTGCCCCAGCTCACACATGGATTTGCCCCCAGCTCATGGATTTGCCCAGCTCATGGATTTGCCCAGCTCATAGATTTGCCCCAGCTCATGGATTTGCCCCAGCTCACACATGGATTTGCCCCAGCTCACACATGGATTTGCCCCCAGCTCATGGATTTACCCAGCTCATGGATTTGCCCAGCTCATGGATTTGCCCCAGCTCATGGATTTGCCCAGCTCATGGATTTGCCCCAGCTCATGGATTTGGCCCAGCTCACACATGGATTTGCCCCAGCTCACACATGGATTTGCCCAGCTCATGGATTTGCCCCAGCTCATGGATTTGCCCCAGCTCACACATGGATTTGCCCCCAGGTCACACATGGATTTGCCCAGCTCATGGATTTGCCCCAGCTCATGGATTTGCCCCAGCTCACACATGGATTTGCCCCAGCTCACACATGGATTTGCCCAGCTCATGGATTTGCCCCAGCTCATGGATTTGCCCAGCTCATGGATTTGCCCCAGCTCATGGATTTGCCCCCAGCTCATGGATTTGCCCCCAGCTCATGGATTTGCCCAGCTCATGGATTTGCCCCAGCTCATGGATTTGCCCCAGCTCACACATGGATTTGCCCAGCTCATGGATTTGCCCAGCTCATGGATTTGCCCCCAGCTCATGGATTTGCCCCAGCTCATGGATTTGCCCCCAGCTCATGGATTTGCCCAGCTCATGGATTTGCCCCCAGGTCATGGATTTGCCCCCAGCTCATGGATTTGCCCCCAGCTCATGGATTTGCCCCAGCTCACACATGGATTTGCCCCAGCTCACACATGGATTTGCCCAGCTCATGGATTTGCCCCAGCTCACACATGGATTTGCCCCCAGGTCATGGATTTGCCCCAGCTTACACATGGATTTGCCCAGCTCTCACCTGGATATTGCTCCAACTCCGGCAGGGGTTGAGGGGACCCAGATGCCGGGCAGCGCGGGACTGCCTGCCCGGTCCTGAAGAGTCCGTCCTGTTGAAGGTGATGCGGCTGCGTGCGTGCGCAGGTCACGCGGTCCGGCCAGTCAGGTGGTACAGAGACTCAGTACCACCTGATTAGCCGGACCACGTGACCAGCTGCGCCTGCACGCAGCCGCTTCCCTTTAACAGGACGGACTCTTCAGGACCGGGCAGGCACTCCCGCGCTGCCCGGCATCTGGGTCCCCTCAACCCCCGGGCCAGTTTTAGGGGCGCAAATGCGCCCCTAACAAAACTGCGCCCGGGGCCACGGCCCCCCAGCCCCCCCCCACGCTACTCCACTGGTCACTCACATCATTGGTGGCTGTCCTCGTTTCATGCCAGTGTGTCCAGGCATTGCTCGGCTTCAATTCCTTTCAGAGCCCATTTGACTGCAAGGCCATTTCCTGCACACAGGGACAGATGCCCATCATGTTCTACAAGTCAAAGTGAAACGACAATGAGTTTTACGATGAAGAATATGCGAAGGAGCCCAGCGCAATCAAACTTGCGTTTGTATTTTACACAGCGCATAAAAATAATTTCCACACATCCATCATGTTTAGACTAGGCTTGTGCACCGATTTTTTTTTCGGTTCGATTCGGTTCGATTTGTTCGGATGTTTAAAATTTTCGATTCGGCTCGTTTCGACCGATTTCTGTTTCGATTCGGTTCGGTTCGGCTCGTTTTTCGTGTACATTTTTTTTTCGGAATATCGACCATTTTTCGTGTTTTCGGGTCACTTTGCTCGTTTTTTGTATCGACTTTTCGGAAATTTTGGAAATTTTCGTTTTTTCGGAACGTCTGTTCTCCTCGTTTCAAAGTGTCTACGATAATTCTGGCGATTCTATCGTGTTTTTTTTTATTAAATAAAGAGCCTTTTTTTCTTATGAATAATTAAATAAAGTTGTGACATGTATATTCAATCATATTAAAATGATATGAAAGCCAAGGAACAAAACGATTTAAAAAACGCTAAACTGACCCGAATGCCACAAGAAACAAGTGATACGCATTTACAAATACAAAATTTACAGAATCAGCGATATAACCGATAATAGTTAAATATACGATTTCCAGAATTACCGAAATGGAACCGAAATCACGAATGGAACCGAAATCATGAATAGAGCAAAAATAAATTTCGATTTGACACATTTCAAGTCCATTCGAAAAATCCGAAAATTTTTCGTTTCGGCTCGGAAAACTTTTCGGATCTATCGGTTTTCGGGTCCGACCCGATTCGGAAATTCGGCCGAATCCGAAGACACGAATCGGGAAATTTCGTGAAAATTCCGAAATTCCGAAACCCGAAACGCACATCCCTAGTTTAGACCTTCTGGGTACCCAGTACAGAAGAAAGAGTCAAAAATGCCTACATTAGATCATGGAATATTCTGTTTTGTCTTAAATGGTCTTCATGGATGACCATATGTCCTTTATACAATCTTGCCAATGACACCTAGCGGTATGGTTATATAGAGGCATAATAGAATTGACCATCTGGTCAGAAGAATAGGTGTGAGCCTTCCATTGGATAATTACTGCAGTGATTAACATGTTTCAGCATAAAGTGGCCAGATCCAGATATAATCCGATACATTCGGATAAATTCTGAAAGCTTCATAGCTTTATTGACACAAATGCTTCATTCCGTGGGTTACTTTTTGGAGCGAATGCTCCAGTCTGCGTAGTTTACTTCATCGATGTCCCGAATATATTACACTCATCTGATATTCCAAACTGGTCTGATCCGAGATATCAGAAGCTTCCAATATTCAGAATCCAAAATATTTGAAATCCGACCAGAGTTTTTTTTTTGCCTTTGAACACGTCTAAATTTTAATTCACCATATTGTGGGAGAAGCACATATTATTATTTTCTAAATTAAATCCAGACATTGGATCCTTGTTTAATTTACTTAAAATTTACAAAATATGATTTTTAAACTTGTGCAGACAGTTCCCTGTTTATGTGTTGGAAGTTGGAACCTGATGTTATGATTTTACCCTTTGATTGCTTAAACGGCACTACCATAAAAAAAATGGAACGTCCCTAATGTGTTTATTTGATGTTGCTGATATCTTGCATGTGCTTTGTTTTTCTCTTGTTAAGAAAATATTTAAATCTATATGTGTCACTGGTTGCATCCATTGTGTGATATTTTCCTCTATATGTGTGTCTGGGTGCATCCATTGTGTGATATTTCCCTCTATATGTGTGTCTGGGTGTATCCATTGTGTGATATTTTCCTCTATATGTGTCACTGGGTGCATCCATTGTGTGATATTTTCCTCTATATGTGTCACTGGCGCATCCATTGTGTGATATTTTCCTCTATATGTGTCACTGGGTGCATCCATTGTGTGATATTTTCCTCGATATGTATCACTGGGAGCATCCATTGTGTGATATTTTCCTCTATATGTATCACTGGGTGCATCCATTGTGTGATATTTTCCTCTATATGTGTCACTGGGAGCATCCATTGTGTGATATTTTCCTCTATATGTGTCACTGGGTGCATCCGTTGTGTGATATTTTCCTCTATATGTGTCACTGGGTGCATCCGTTGTGTGATATTTTCCTCTATATAGGTCACTGGGTGCATCCATTGTGTGATATTTTCCTCTATATGTGTCACTGGGTGCATCCGTTGTGTGATATTTTCCTCTATATAGGTCACTGGGCGCATCCATTGTGTGATCTATTGTGTTGTAAACTACCCCCCACAGTATCTTTCCATCACTTGCTCCTCACTGTGTGGCTTTGGCCATAGAATTGAATCTATTGGACGATCACTGACTCACATCATTGTATTTATGTGGGATGTATTCAAAGGACACCACCAGGGGGTAATTAGTCTTTTAAGCTCCCTGTTTTATTTCTTTCAGCTACAATCTCTTATCTCAAGCAGCCTGGACATCTCAGTACACTCCCTGCTGTATTATCTAAACATTCTTTCCGCCATTTTATTAACTGGTAAATACTGTAGATTAGATAAGCCACACAAGTAAAGAAAACCTTTGCTAAATGTTGCCTTATGGGAGGGGGTCATCAAAATGGTAGGGAGATAAAAACTTTTCTTTTTTCATGCAATTACTACAAATGAAGAAAAAAAACAGCAGCGTGCGTTTTATAATGTGTTTTATGAAATGGTTTTGTTAGTAATGCACAAGTAATCTAGATACAGCCGATGTAAGTGCTAGTGTCCCTTAAGGCTAGGGTCAGACGGACGCATTTTTCACGTAGTCCGTGAAAAAGTGCATTCGAACGAATGGACGTATTTTTTCACGGAATACGCGATAGCGGTCATACATTTGCGGAAGCATTTGCGTCCGTGATTTTGTACGGATAATCAATAAAACCCTTTTTGCGTCTGGACGTTATGTAGGGCGGACATTAGCAGCGTCTGACGTCTCCTAATCACGCACACACGCCGCTAGCGGACGCAGCGCACTCTGTACGTCAGTACTAGCGGTATCACGTTCTCTAAAAAATGCGTTTGTTTGCCGCTTGCGTTGCGCAGCCGCACTTTTGTGCGGCCATACTTCGTATATTGCCCATCATTGGCCGTCATTTGCTGCTGCTACGGCCGTGATAAAGTGCGGCTGCACCTGCGTTCACACTGCGTTCGTCTGACCCCAGCCTTAGTGATTGTTATTTTGGAATCAGACGTAGTTCTGAAGAATATTTGATGATTTACGCGCTGTTTGTAACATATAAAAAGGACTCTTCAGGCAGCACTGCATTCTCAAGAGTGCTTTAAACCTATTTTGTTATACATGTTGCAGGGGCTTTGCACCAAACAGGTGGCTGGTCGCCCCTCCTAGAGTTTGCATTTATTTCCATTTGGCGCTTTATTAAAATCCAAGCATCATCGTGATATATAAAAGACTTTAGGCCAGGGATCTCATACCCTGCCCCCCCCCACCCGATGTTTCTGAACTACAACTCCCATGATTCTCTGGCTATTTGTTGCATTTAATGAATTCTGGGAACTGTAGGCAATAAATATCTGGGGGGGGGGGCTGGATCCCTGCTTTAAATGGACACATAGGTGTACTGAATTATTGTTTTTAAAGTATGTAATGTAGTCAGGGGTCAAGTCCTAAAAATAGAAGCGTGGAAACCCATCACGATTTATGTCCCCGATTAGGAATGGTCATCCAACACATGACACAAACACCCACTCAAATCATATATATATATATATATATATATATATATATGTGTGGATTTTAAAAAAGTATAGGTTAAATCCTAATATTTATTGTGACTTAACGCAGAAAGACGATTGAACACTTGAATAAAACCAGTTTATTGCGTGTGGGACTAAAAAGGAAGAGTTCCCTCTGCTTAAATAATGGAGAAACTGTGGTCCCACGCGTTCCCCTTTGACTTGACCTCAGAATGTAGCATCAGAACGTAAAAACAAACAAAAAAGATAATCAAAAAGGTAGAGAACAGGTTCTGGTCCACAGACACTGGGTAATCTTGCCACATTGGATACAAGAAGTAACAAGATGAATACAGTTATTAAAATGATGTAACTTGTGTATTGGAAGTTTCCATTCCGTGAAGAGGTTAATGCCCAAGTGCGCCGGTTGCCAAGTAACAGACGTGTGGGAAGCGGCAACATTCTCCATGCAGTAGGATGCTCCATGTCTTCTAGGATGTTTTTTTTCCCCCTGATGCAAAGTCAAAAGCATTTCTATGGAAAATAGGAGGGTGGGAGGGGAACCCCCAGAGCCTTCATGGAAAAGGAAAAAGAGCCACTCCTGAGGACACAATTTATACGTTTAGAGACTTTGTGTGCAGGTCTCAACATGTTTGCTTAGGTGATTACACGGATGTGGTATGAAGGGGATCACCAGATAATATCAAGGACCGATCCTTCTTGGACTGAGTGATGAAAAAAATAATAAAAATTGAATTCCACTGAACAAAAAATAAATAAAAATTGAGATATATCGAACGCATTCTGTAGGTTCACACCAATTTATTTATAAAGTATGTTACCAGGAAGGATACATTGAGATTTCTCTCGTTTTCAGTATGTCCTGGGTTCAAGAACATTGAATTGTGAAAGAAATACAAAGTAATAAATGCAATATATTAAAAACAAAACACAAATATACAGATTAACATAAAATAAATATGTAAGAAATATAGTCACTATGTTACATGTTTACAGGTGCATTCTGTATATAGTCACTATGTTACATGTTTACAGGTGCATTCTGTATATAGTCACTGTGTTACATGTTTACAGGTGCATTCTGTATATAGTCACTGTTACATGTTTACAGGTGCATTCTGTATATATAGTCACTATGTTACATGTTTACAGGTGCATTCTGTATATAGTCACTGTTACATGTTTACAGGTGCATTCTGTATATAGTCACTATGTTACATGTTTGTTTACAGGTGCATTCTGTATATAGTCACTGTGTTACATGTTTACAGGTGCATTCTGTATATAGTCACTATGTTACATGTTTACAGGTGCATTCTGTATATAGTCACTATGTTACATATTTACAAGCACATTCTGTATATAGTCACTGTGACGGCACTGTTCTCTTCCGCCTGTCCTGACTCTCCAGACACCCCTTCGTTGCGGTCAGCCCGCTTACTGGGAGCACTGTCCTCAGCGCCTCGAGCAGCTTGACCCGCCTGCTTCTGTTTCTCTGCCCTGGAGCCGTTAGGAATTTCCAGAAAGCCGCTCTGTGCCTTCTGAGGTTGAGTGTGTAGTGTAGCGTAGCTGAAGGAGACACCAGACGCGGCTGTATGTTCCAACAGGATTCTCTCTCTGTCTGAGATCTTTAATGAACAAAAACGCCACAATTTATGCTGAGATCCAACAGCCATAATTTGCATAAATGACCCACATTGACCTACTAAAATGCTAATTACATTATGTCAGATATATACAATAAACATTCCTCTTTCTTCATATCACACATCATTTACATAATCTATTGTAAAGGAAATCAGTTAGGTTTTGGCTGAGACAATGGTGACTCCCAACCTCTGAGACATGTAAACAGATAGCAGATGAACAAAGAGAAAACCCTTTTGCCTAACCACAAATTACTTAAACCTATTTTACAATCTATACGAAAGAAAGCATTTGAACTCGCTGCAGGTAGTATCTTTAAAAAAACACATTTTTACCTAAAGAAATATAAGTATATTTAAAACTAAAGCTAGGCAATTTACACTAAACTAATTTAAACTAAAACCAAACTATGTAAAATATATTTAAAATCACACAATATAAATCAACATAAAGTCTCTTGAGGATTGAAGCATGGAGCGCTACGTCAGTTCCATGACAGTCACTATGTTACATACACTATATTGCCAAAAGTATTCGCTCACCCATCCAAATCAAGAGCTGGGCAGGTGAGCGAATACTTTTGGCAATATAGTGTATTTACAGGCACATTCTGTATATAGTCACTATGTTACATGTTTACAGGTGCATTCTGTATATAGTCACTGTGTTACATGTTTACAGGCGCATTCTGTATATAGTCACTGTGTTACATGTTTACAGGTGCATTCTGTAGTCACTATGTTACATGTTTACAGGTGCATTCTGTATATAGTCACTATGTTACATGTTTACAGGTGTATTCTGTATATAGTCACTATGTTACATGTTTACAGGTGCATTCTGTATATAGTCACTGTGTTACATGTTTACAGGCGCATTCTGTATATAGTCACTGTGTTACATGTTTACAGGTGCATTCTGTAGTCACTATGTTACATGTTTACAGGTGCATTCTGTATATAGTCACTATGTTACATGTTTACAGGTGCATTCTGTATAGTCACTGTGTTACAGGTTTACAGGCGCATTCTGTATATAGTCACTGTGTTACATGTTTACAGGTGCATTCTGTATATAGTCACTATGTTACATGTTTACAGGTGTATTCTGTATATAGTCACTATGTTACATGTTTACAGGTGCATTCTGTATATAGTCACTGTGTTACATGTTTACAGGCGCATTCTGTATATAGTCACTGTGTTACATGTTTACAGGTGCATTCTGTAGTCACTATGTTACATGTTTACAGGTGCATTCTGTATATAGTCACTATGTTACATGTTTACAGGTGCATTCTGTATAGTCACTGTGTTACAGGTTTACAGGCGCATTCTGTATATAGTCACTGTGTTACATGTTTACAGGTGCATTCTGTATATAGTCACTATGTTACATGTTTACAGGCGCATTTTGTATATAGTCACTATGTTACATGCTTACAGGTGCATTCTATATATAGTCACTGTGTTACATGTTTACAGGTGCATTCTGTATTGAGGTATGTTAATAGAGATCTCTTAAGTGACTTTAGACTAGGGGAAGATTTGATGGCGTCTGGGAGGTTATTCCATAACTGCGGTGCTCTGTAGGAAAATGAGGATCGAGACACTTTCTTTTTGTATTGTGGTATTATAAGTAAGGTGCAGGTCCTGGATCGGAGGTTATAGGATGAGGGAACTGCTAGGGGAAGCAGTCTATTCAGGTAGGGTGGCAGCGTCCCAGAAAAGCTCTTAAACACCAGGTTGGAAACTGATGAAGGGTGCGTCTAGATTCCAGCGACGGCCAGTTTAGCTGTTTTAACATGTCACAATGGTGGGTCATATAGTACATTGTAGCACAAAGCGGCAGAATGAGTTATACAATGTAGTAAGTTTATGAAGGTGTGTTTGCGGGGCAGCTGCATACACTACATCTCCGTATTCAATAGCTGGCATAAGCATTTCTTGTACAATCTGCTTTCTTACCGCGGGGCTCAGGCAGGATGTTTCTGTACAGGGCACCTTGTTTGGGGTAAATTTTAGATGAAAGTTTTTCGATGTGAGGCCAAAGGATAAATTTGGCTTTAACCACATACCTAGATATTGACTGTGACTGTGGTCAACGTGCCATTTGATTTTGTCCTGACACATAGATCAGGATTTTGCAATTTGTGTAGTTGAGGTGCGGTTCCAAAGAGCATTGTAACAGTTTTGTCAGTATTTAGAAAAGGTTTGTTATCTGCGATCCACTTTTCTACCCCTGTGAATTGTTCTTGCAGCACTGCCTCCAGCTGCAGGAGATCTGGTTTGCTGGTATAGGTTACGGTGTCGTCTGCGTACATATGTACAGTTGAGGCTTTGCAGCCGTTGGGCAGATCATTTATGAATATCGTGAATAGCAGGGGGCCGAGTATCTAGCCTTGGGGTACATCGCACAACTGGACTGGATAGAATAGATTCCAAATGCCAATACCACACTTAGAATCAACTCCAGACATTTTACCTGCTTGATTGATGAAGAAATAATGGAGTCGCCACACCTGGCCATGAAACCGCTTGTGATTCAATTGTCCAATTACTTTTGGTCCTTCAATTTGGATGTGCATACCCTCAAATTAAACCTGATTGTGCACTTTCAGCCCATATCCATTATAGAACTATAGCTTGAAAATGTTTTGTTAAATACATGGAAAAACTAGAATTGTGCCCGTGTCCAAATATATATGGACCTAACTGTATAATTCCTATTTGTTCCTATTTATATAGTATCAATAAAAATGCATCCTTAAAAAAATGTAAAAGGTCTGTTACAATATAAAAAAGTATTTAAATAAAAAAGTCTTAGAAATAAAATATACAACGAGGTCTTTAAAAAATAATTTTTAATTAGAAAAAAAACGATATTCCAATTTTTTTATATTGAAGCCAGGGGTTTGTGAATAACCTCTCCAATCTACTCATTTTACAGACAAATAGCAGTAGTAATTTTGTTCAGCATGGTTTGCAGGAATTTCTGCCGTTGTATCCAGAAGGAAGGGAAAAAAAAAAGGGTTTTTTGTCTGTCGTTTGCAGCAATGGTGAATGTGACGGAATGCAGCCCTCCCAGTGTCGCAAATTCCCCCTGGTGACGGAACGGCCGCCACGATGTTTATTTGCGATAGATAAATCTGGTCATGTTTGGTATCACTGGAAAGGCCATACTATTCCCTTTCCAATGATACCTCACACGTCCCTTTAGCCTGTCAGGATCCAGAGATACTGGGGTCTAAATTATTGTAAAAAATAAAATGTACAGAGTATGGTGCCCCCTTGTGGTAAGCGCCTGTAGGCACATGCCTACTCTGCCTAATTATAAATCCGGCCATGGGGTCAGGGATGGATACCCCTGTAAGGCACCTCCTGGGAGGAAACAAAGCTCATTAGACAGAGAGCAGCCTAAACTGGTTATCCCTCAAACCCATCTCTTCAGATTATGGTACCACATCACTGATACAACTCATCCCTCTGCTCACCTACTCACACATGATTGAAGCTGCTTCAATGGTCCCACCATTCCCAAACCACTGGCACCAGTGATCCCGCCGTCCAGTAAAATTCCCCTCGTCTTCCTCAACCACAATCCCTCTAGACTGTAAGCTCCTGTGAGCAGGGCCCTCTACACCTCGTGTTTCCATCATATGTCCATTTATCTGTATCTTGTTCCCTTTAGTTATTGTACAGCGCTGCAGAAACTGTTGGCGCTATATTTATTATTACCTCCTGGGGAGGGGCCAGGCTATTTATTGGCTCTTTTTTACCGCTGTGGAGACACATGGAACCCCCAGGAAAGAGCTGACATGGGTTACCCCAGTAAAGAGGTGCCGAGTCGCCCGCTAGGAGCCAGTTACAGGCCCTGTGTATTCCTGTATAGAGGCACAGAGCCCCTATAAGGTGGGGCCTGGGTTCCTTAATGGCTCTGTTTACCCCTTATCAAGGTGTGGACTCCAAAAAATAGCCCTAGCTCCTCCTGGGAGGGGCTGGAGCTCCACCCAGGAAGAGCTAGTGCTATTTTGTGGTCTCTATTTACCCCTGTAGGAAGCCGGGGCCCCTGAGGGAAGAACTCATTTGGTTACGGATTTGGCGCGGAGCCCCCTGGGAGGAGCCGGGGCTGCTGGGAGGGCGGAGTCCCCTGGGAGGAGCTGGAGCTGCTGGGAGGCGCGGAGTCCCCTGGGAGGTGCAGGGGCTTCAGGGGGACGCGGAGCCAGAGCTGCTGGGAGGCGCGGAGCCCCCTGGGAGGAGCCGGGGCTGCAGGGAGGCGCGGAGCCCCCTGGGAGGAGCCGGGGCTGCTGGGAGGCGCGGAGCCCCCTGGGAGGAGCCGGGGCTGCTGGGAGGCGCGGAGCCCCCTGGGAGGAGCCGGGGCTGCAGGGAGGCGCGGAGCCCCCTGGGAGGAGCCGGGGCTGCTGGGAGGCGCGGAGCCCCCTGGGAGGAGCCGGGGCTGCAGGGAGGCGAGGAGCCCCCTGGGAGGAGCCGCGGCTGCAGGGAGGCGCGGAGCCCCCTGGGAGGAGCCGGGGCTGCTGGGAGGCGCGGAGCCCCCTGGGAGGAGCCGGGGCTGCAGGGAGGCGAGGAGCCGGGGCTGCTGGGAGGCGCGGAGCCCCCTGGGAGGAGCCGGGGCTGCTGGGAGGCGCGGAGCCCCCTGGGAGGAGCCGGGGCTGCAGGGAGGCGCGGAGCCCCCTGGGAGGAGCCGGGGCTGCTGGAGGCGCGGAGCCCCCTGGGAGGAGCCGGGGCTGCAGGGAGGCGCGGAGCCCCCTGGGAGGAGCCGGGGCTGCAGGGAGGCGAGGAGCCGGGGCTGCTGGAGGCGCGGAGCCCCCTGGGAGGAGCCGGGGCTGCTGGGAGGCGCGGAGCCCCCTGGGAGGAGCCGGGGCTGCTGGGAGGCGCGGAGCCCCCTGGGAGGAGCCGGGGCTGCAGGGAGGCGCGGAGCCCCCTGGGAGGAGCCGGGGCTGCTGGGAGGCGCGGAGCCCCCTGGGAGGAGCCGGGGCTGCAGGGAGGCGCGGAGCCCCCTGGGAGGAGCCGGGGCTGCAGGGAGGCGAGGAGCCGGGGCTGCTGGGAGGCGCGGAGCCCCCTGGGAGGAGCCGGGGCTGCTGGGAGGCGCGGAGCCCCCTGGGAGGAGCCGGGGCTGCTGGGAGGCGCGGAGCCCCCTGGGAGGAGCTGGGGCTGCTGGGAGGCGCGGAGCCCCCGGGCTGCGGGGAGGGGCGGGTCCCGGTGGCGGAGCTGCGCGCTGTTCCCACACCCCTGGCCGGGGAGGGAGGGGCCGTGGGTCCCCGGGGAATCCGGCTCATTGAGCCTTTAATCAGCAGCTGCTTCCTGCCATGATCCTATTACAGGCAGAGCCTGAGCCGCGCTGCACGGGAGGATCCGCCGCGGCCCCCGGAGGGCCCTGGCCCGGGCCCCTGCAAACTGAGAGCGCGGAGGAGCAGGTGAGCGGGGGGAGGGGCTGCACCTCACTGTGCCATGCTGCTGCACTGACGGGGGGGGGGCACAGCCTGGCATCAGGGGCCATGGTAAGGTTTGGGGCTCCAATGCAGGCCATGAGGTTCATACTACAACTCCCACAATCCTTGTACCAGCCATGAGACTGTCACGGTGGGGGGGGGGCGGCACCTCCCTGCCGGGGTTCGGTGATTTACATGGACCCACCGCCCGGTTCGCCTACAATGCAGTGATGGCAAACCTTGGCACCCAGGTCTTTTGAAACTACGTGTCCCATTATGCTGAGCCAGCCTTATCCGTGACTAAACCTCACGGGACGCTTTGTTCAGAAACACCGGGGGTGCCAAGCTTCGCCAGCACGGACCGAAATGTAGCGATGGCAAACACTGGTGCCCCAGATATTGCAAAACTACGTGTCCCATGAAGCGCCGACTGCCTCAAGCCTGGCTGAGCATTGTGGAACTTGCAGTTCTAGAGCCGGGGTGCCAAGGTTTGCCGGCAATGGATAGAACCCTCACAGGTGTTGCCATCCATCGGCATCATACACCTTACCGGGACGTCCAAATCCACCACAAGGCTCATTATACTGGGATTCGCACCTAATCGGGGGGGATCAGCAGCCTCGCCCTCCAGATGTTTTGAAACTGCATCTCCCATGATGCTCATACCATCAACAGGTTGGCTGAGCCTTGTGGCGAGTGCAATTCCAAGAATCTGGAGGGCCAAGGTTGCCGACCCCCTGACCCGAGCTTTTCTTGCAAAAATAAGACAAAAATTATGACATCAGTTAATTCTTCCAGCGCAGTGATTTGGTGACGGATTCTACAAATTCCGCCGTCTGTTCTCTGCGCAGACGCAACCCCGCCGCGTCGCCACTTACGGCTTTGATGGTCTGCATTCATTAACAACCCAAATTTACCGTGTTCAGAAGGATTTGTTGGCCTGGAAAGCTCCCGTCTTTTTTTATATTCCCGATAAGAACATTCAAGGGTTAGAATTCGTTGTTGTTGTTTTTTCTCCTTTTTCAATAATTTTGTGAAATTAATGCAAAACAAACAATGTATCAATATACCCCAATAACTTCCAAGAATCTATGTTTTCATTCCAAGTTTAAAAAAAACAAAAAAAAAAACCCTTCCCATAGTAGCAAATTAACTTCCATAATCCTTGGGTCAGTCTTGTAGTCTGAAAAGCATCATGGGAGTTGTAGTTCCTAGGGCCAGCTCCCCCATAAGCCTCCTTCTGACCATAGGTGATGACAATATGGTGAAACTGGTTATTTCTGGAGTTGGTCCAAGGCCACGTGAGTGCAGGGAGTAGAGCTTTGTAATATGGGGATCGAGGGGGAACGCAGTTCCTCCACTGGTTTTGTAGCGGGAACGGAGTTCCTATTGGTCCCACATAATGCAAAGCTTGTATCCAATTATGTTTCCCTGTTAAATGCTGTATATTTTGTGACATTTCACTAAAATCCACACCTATTGAATGTATCACGTTTTTGTGTTGCGTGGAAGACGATAATGGCCAGTAGGGGGTCAGGAATCACGGTGGAGTTCCCACACTTATTAGGACTTGACCCCTGGTTGTACCGGACATACTTGTGGACGCCACACGACGCTCATGAATTTTGACGTCGGCATAAAAACAGTGAGAAGTATGATGGCTGAAGAAGCCGTCGCGTTTCGCAGTCTGTTTCATACACATGTGACCGACATCAAACGCGCGCCCGCCCGCCTGATGTCCTGTGCCGCTGCCTATACTAAGTATCACATACGTCAACGTCTCCGAGCGCCTCCTAGTGGATCGACGCCGACCAGAAACCTGCGTCTGTTCTAACGTGCGTGAAAATGTACGCGGGTACGTTTTTTTTTTTGTGTGTTCTTCCCTATGACGTGATCCATCAACATTCTATGACGGATGGCATGACGTGTGTTACAGTGGACGCACTTGCTGCAGGCGCGTGGCCCTGTTGCTGCAGGCGCGTGGCCCTGTTGCTGCAGGCGCGTGGCCCTCGTCATTAAAACGTGTTATTTTTATATGCAACACTCCCCAAAGCGATGGAAAAACAACCCGTATCGGGTATCACTGGCTTTAGACGCCAGAGGTGGGGGTTTCGTCGTTGTTCATTGCTTTTTTTCTCCGTCCTCAGATGCCCTTTCCTTGAGGAAGCAAACTCAGCATGTCGAACCCTGAAGTTGCCACCCCGGTGCCCCCTCTCCTTCACCCCACCAGCAGGACATTAACGCTGCGTGGGATCCGCGGGCACACGGCGGAAAGCAGAGGCACGGACACGGTGGCGGACTGCAAGAAGGTGCACTGCTCCCTAAACAAAGTGACTGCCTGTTACCGGCAGCTGGTGATGTGCGTCGGCGGCACCTCGGACTGTAACCGGCTCAGGGAGGAACTGGAAGAGAGCAGGAAGAAAGCCTTCGAACTAAGCACAGGTGAGCGAGGCTGGAGGACAAAATCCCAGTGTCTGTGTTCAAGGGGGGGGGGGGTCCACAAGACACGGGGAGAATATATTTTTACGCCTGTTTAACAGATGCCGGGTAACTTCGATAAACACCCAGGTTCGCCATTGTTGCAACCATGCTACACTTTGTATTTCCAGTTTGGGAAATGCCCGGCCTCAGCTGGAGAAGGAAGGGTCACTGAAGCTGCTCCTGCCGTCAGGAGACGCCAAAGTTTAGCATCAGTTCAACAACGGCAAACTACAATTTCTAGTGAATAACCCGCATAGTAACTTAGTAACGTCGGCTGGAAGAAGGACTCCCGTGCAAGTTCAACCTTCCACTAATCCCTCTTGTTGCTGTTGATCCAAGAGAAGGAAAGAAAGAAAGGGAGGGGAGATTTTCCAATCGTCCTTGATAAAGGGTTTAACAAGAAATGGCAATGAGACTTGTTTTAATGTGAGTGTATCTCAGAGCTGCACAGCAATAAAACTCGCAGTAACGTGCGGTATGAGTGTATCGTGCTCGAGTACACTGGCAGCCTGCAAACTTGTCTATAAACTGGAATCTCAACTCCATACCCACAATTCTTCGTTTGTAATAAATAGCCAGAGAATCACAGCCGATACATTTCAGAAACATTTGCAGCGACGGAGTTTGAGATCTGCGATTCTATAAGCTGTTATCCTTCAATTGCAGCAACCGGCCCCAGCTCTCAAATGCAGGGTATACCCCGGTGGGCCGGTCCAAACGCTGCCTTTTGGATTTAATTATTATTTTGGGAAACGTCAGTAAACACTAGATCTTTCTGAATAATATACCCCCCCCCCCCCGCTTTCTCAATACAGTACTTGTATCTAGGGCTGAAACATCTAATTGATGATTTAAAATAGTTGTCAACTATTTCCATTATCGATTAATCGGTGTCGCTTTAATCGTCCTGTGTACAGCACACACTGTTTATAGTCAGACGGAGTTAAACGGAAATAACCTCAGCTTCGGAGCTGAATGGAGAAGACAAGACCCATCCCTCTGACCGAGCCAGCGCTCGCAGCATCAACCCATCCCTCTGACCGAGCCAGCGCTCGCAGCATCAACCCATCCCTCTGACCGAGCCAGCGCTCGCAGCATCAACCCATCCCTCTGACCGAGCCAGCGCTCGCAGCATCAACCCATCCCTCTGACCGAGCCAGCGCTCGCAGCATCAACCCATCCCTCTGACCGAGCCAGCGCTCGCAGCATCAACCCATCCCTCTGACCGAGCCAGCGCTCGCAGCATCAACCCATCCCTCTGACCGAGCCAGCGCTCGCAGCATCAACCCATCCCTCTGACCGAGCCAGCGCTCGCAGCATCAACCCATCCCTCTGACCGAGCGCTTGCATACCTTGTGTGAAAAGTACCTAAAATACACAATTTGCATATGTAAGTAAGCAATTTGCGTGGTGTACTTAACTTTCTTAAGTAAACATTTTTTTTTTTCTATTGTCCGATGAATCGATTAGTTGGCCGATTAATCTTTTTTTTTTTGAGAATAATCGTTAGTTGCAGCCCTACTTGTATCCCTATATAACGTCCTTTGCCAGAGAACTATCCGGACCTTTTTAGAAAAGCATAAACTGGAACTGGATAAAAATCACCTTTTTAGAGAATCCCACAATATTTATGTTCTGTTTCCTTTTATTGTTGGCGAAATACTCTTTCCTGGAGTGTTTGAGGATGCATCGTGTGTAAAGTATTGTGCGTCAGGGAAAGACTATTTGTGTTATGTCTGTATCGATTTAATTCCAAGGTATCCGGAAGATACTGCAATGTTCCCTTCAGGTACCTCGGAGATTTGCGTCAATTCTTTGTAACCTTTTGCAGGTTCACACGTATCATGGTGCCTGCAATAGAGAGGACCTTCTATGAATATACTATTTTATCACCCACTCAGGAGGTCATTCATACCCTCAAAACACTTCATCCTCATCCCTGTACGTCCCAATAGGTGGTTCACTGTCAAGACTTTGTAGATGAAAGCATAGGAGAAACATATTGCAGACACACATAACTTTAAACACCAACATTGTGTCTCCCTCCAGATCTAAGGAACACGTTGATGGTCCTGTTGACCGAGCAGGAAGTAAGTCCAGAAGAACGCTTGGAGCTGGAGCGGACCTGGGTGCTCTTTTTATCCACCTTGGAGCTTTTCCAGCAAGACTTGTGCAAAGCCCACCACCTGTGTCAGCTCTTCCCCTTGCATGGGCGCCGAAAGAGACTGGTCAACACCGGCGTCATAGGCAAGACGACCGAAGTTGCTTACAGAGCCCGTAACATTAAATCTCCCAGCAGCAGAGTGAGGGAGAACCCGCAGAGATCGGACCGGCCTTGCTCTCCGGATCTGGCCGAGCAGATCGAACACATGGAGAGGATGTTGCATGACATGCAGATGAAAGTGAGCATACCCATCTGGTCCGTGGAGGCAACGGAGGAGGCCTGGGCCGAGGTCAGCTCCACATGCGACCTGGACGAGGGATCGGATAACGAGATCCTGGCTGGTGAGGACATGTCCAGTCGAGGATGCTGCGCTCGTGGGCAGTCGCTGCACAGGCCTCTATGTATGGTCTCCTAGTTATTCAACCGCGGCAGAAATTGTCACCGAAAAGATAAAAACCACACCGATCTACAGCCGTAGAGACAGCAGGTGTCAACAGTGCTGGAGTAATTGCAGAAGATAAATCGGCCTCGAGCCTTTAACCATTATTGACGCCTGTTCTGCATCAGCTCGGGCTGCCCATCCGCCTGTGCGTAATTTATACAGAAGTGGCGCGAAAGGAAAACCGGCGGCAGGGCATGAATGCGGAATGTCGAGTAACCTCACGCTGCCACGAACATCTCGATCGATTTACATATTATTTTTTGCAGTTGCCTTAGAGGAACGACGCCGCCATTAGGGATTCCGAGTTTTAGGTTACTCTTGAACATTTGTTGGAAGGAGCCCAGACCAACCACATAAAAACAGACTTCTACAATCTGGTGCCATTACAGACATATGTGTAGTCTTCCTCAGGGTCCACATACAAATAAGCACTTACTAATTGTAACCCCCCCCACCTCATATACATAATCATACCTTTCATGTATTGTTTGTACACTCCATGTAAAGTTGCACCTGTTATACCTACCTGCAGGGCGCCGCCATCTTGGTGGAGACCATTGACCGGGAGTGTCATCCTACAGGCACGTCACCTCTGTCAGCCACGGGGGTGACTGCCGACATGAAGGCTTAAAGTCCACATTACACTGAGATATGGGGCCAGATCACAACTTAAATATGTAACGGGCAAGATGCCAACGGGAAACTTGTGCGGCAGCCGTTTTTCCATTTGCAGCTCGCCTTTAAATATATCTGTATTACCAGAGCCGCTTTCTCGACAGCTTGAGTCGTAATACTCTGCAGCCACAGCATGGTGACACCAGCGGCGCCAAGTGCTGGTATCGGCTCCAGGAGTTCATAGGACTACAGGGTGACAGACGTGAGCTCTGGCCGGGATGGCAGTAGGGAACTATTTGTTTCCAGTGTTCTTCAGAGGAGCGAGGAAGTGGTGGATCACACTGCTCTCTCCACTGAGGGAGCGGAGGCGAGTACGGGAATTTTTTTTAGAGGGTGTGATTATGATTTTACTTTCCGCTTCGAGGGTAGGACCACTGACCCGGTGGTAGGAGGATCTATAACGGCGCCCTGGCAGGAGAGTATAACGGGTGTCCTTTTAGAAGGAAAAAAGTCGACGCTTCAGCAAACTGTCTCAAAGTATCTGTATAGTTCGTGTCCGGTTGTAAGTCTCGGTCCGTCGATGTAAGTACCGTGTCTCGGTCCGTCGATGTGCTCAAAGTGCGAGGAGGTTTTCCATTCTAGAAACGTTATCCTGTAACTATGTAAGCGTATCTTCGCACGCGCGTAATGTTTTACGGCAGTTCTGAGTGCAACCTCCTGTCTAAATGTTGGGATATGCAAGAAATATAAAACTCACACTCTGTACCTTACGGAATGCGGCTTGATCGACACAGTAAAATGATTGCATTCGGAAACGTGACACAGTGCGTTACTGTATAAGCTTAAGGCGCTCCATCACATGGCAATCCTAGGGTTACCAGGTCGGCCATGTTTCCCTGGACGCATATAATGTATTTGTGCTGAGGGGCAGTGCATGAAAACTGTCACCTCGCAGCATGTAGAATCCATACACTACAGCTGAGGAATCCCAGATGACCTGCCTTGATTACCTTCCTGCAGCATATAAATTAAACATGGGGCAGGGCAGCAGTTTTCCCTGTGTTCCCCCTCTGCATGAAATAATGTGTCCAGGAAAACATGGCTGACCTGGCAACCCTAGGCACACAACACAAGCGAGTGTCAATACCCCAGTCTGGGATGTGAAGCAGGAGTAGGGTTGCCAGATTGGCCAGGTTTTCCTGGACACATAATTTATTCCTGTTGAGGGGTAGCATGTGAAAAATGCCACCCTGCAGCATGTATAATCCATAAACTGCAGGTAAGGGATCCCAGGTGATCTGCCTTGATTTCCTTCCTGCAGCATATGATTTATACATGTTCCAGGGCAGCACACTTCCCTCTGCATGAAATGGTAATGGGTGTCCAGGAAAACCTGGCCGATCTGGCAACTCCGATCTTCTGGCTCCTACATTCCTGGATTATTCTATGCAGGTTTTGGCCTGGCTCCTACGTATCAGAGCTGGTGCAACAGCAAGATCATCATGCAGCCCAGGGTTACCAGATCGGCCATGTTTTACTGACATTACTATTATGGACAAAGTGTAGCACAGGAAATGTGCAGCCCTGTTTTATGAATATTGCATACCTTCTTACAGGGAAATCCGTTTCCTAATCGAGGCAAGTCATTTGGTATTCTGCTTCGATTTCTCACCTGCAGTATATAAATTATACATACTGCAGGGTGCCCCCCCCCCTTTCTTTCAGGCATGGACCATTAGCATGAATAAATTAGAGGTCTCTCTAGGAAAACATGGGAGGTCTGGCAACCCCAGTAATGCCTCATGCAGAAGCATAGGACATATGAAAGTACAGCAAGTGCCCGACGAGCCTCTGTTACTTAAGCATCAATCCGAAGCGTCATGACAGGGGACGCCTTGCAGGAATATCTGAGTTGCCAGGTTGGCCATGTTTTCCTGGACACCTATAACTATTTCATTCAAAGGGTGTGTGCCTGGAAACGTGCTGCCCTGCAACATGTATAATTCATATGATGCAGGTAGGAGATCAAGGCAGGTCACCTGGGATTCCTTTTTGTTTTCTTACCTGCAGCGTATGGATCGTACATGCTGCAGGGTGGCATTTTTCATGCTTCAAGGATCACCTTGGGGAAATGCAGACTGAATCCTGCAATCACTGAGCAGCAAATCATATCACCCGTGCTGTGCTTCACATATCCTGCAAACCTGGCCTGTCAGTGGGGACAGATTTGGGAAACACTGCTTTGAGCCATTTAAGAGAGTTGTGGAGGGGGGAGGGTTAATGAACTTCTTCTGGTACCACTTAAAACTCATCCTAGGCAGATTGAAGCTGAGGATAGTAACTGCCATTAAAGACCTCACATGGGAGGATGCACTTTAAAGCCTTGCATTAAGCTAATGGGGATGTTCTGGCATCATCCACCCAAGGGACTTGGTGTAATAAGTGTTAGGAGAAAGCCTTAAACACTCGCCCTCTGTGTATTAATGCTTTTTTCCAGTAGGGAACAAAATATAGGATTGCAATGTTGTTTACACAGTGGTAGTGGAAAAAAAAACATGGACCATGTTAAGCTCCTGAAATAATTTAAATATACACCACTTTGCTGTGATTGTGGCCCGCATTCTCCGCCGTATCGTGCTCATAAGCTCATGCAATGTCACAGCATTTATTTGCGTCCCGAGTGGCTTTAATTTGTGGCCAAGATCTTGTATTGATGATTGGAGAGTCTCAGCGCTGCGTAGTCTTCTCCAGCGCATTATCACAAAGATTAACCTCAATGGGGTTACGGTCTGGACTGTGCAGTGGCCAATCCATGTGTGAAAATGATGCCTCGTGCTCCCTGAACCACTCTTGCACAATTTGACCCTGATGAATCCTGGCATTGCCATCTTGGAATATTCCCGCTGTGCCATCAGGGGAGAAAAACCCATTGATGGGAAAACCTGCTCATTCAGTATATTCAGGAAGTCACATGACCTAATTTTACAGCACACAAAGAATCAAGAGTCATTATTTTACTGAGAGGGTGGTGGATACATGGAACAGCCTTCCAGTAGAAGTGGTAGAGGCCAAAACAGTAATTGAATTTAAGCAAGCATAGGATAGGCATAAGGCTATCCTAAACAAAAGATAAATCCAGGTAAAGTATCCATGTAATTGGGCAGACTAGATGGGCCGAAAGGTTCTTATCTGCTGACATTTTTCTATGTTTCTAAGATTCCAAAAATGCAAATTGTGGAAGGCAGGTGATGGCCGATTTAATCGTGAGTTCTGTGCGTATCAGATCCATGCAGTGAGATAAATGAAAGAATAGTTATATTCCAATAAACTCCGAAAGCCAACATGGTCCTGGTGTATATAGATGTCAAAAATGGGAAAAAGACAAATAATTGTGCAACGGTTTATATAAACTGAGGTGAAACATTTTGTAAAATCGAGATACTGCTCACATCTTCCAGAGCCTGTAAACTTGGCTCTACAGGTGAAACTCGAAAAATTAGAATATCGTGCAAAAGTTCATTTATTTCAGTAATGCAACTTAAAAGGTGAAATTAATGAGACTCATTACATGCAAAGCAAGATAGTTAAAGCCGTGATTTGTCATAATGGTGATGATTATGGCTCACAGCTCATGAAAACCCCAAATCCACAATCTCCGAAAATTTGAATATTGTGAAAAGGTGCAATATATTCTAGGCTCAAAGTGTCCCACTCTAATCGGCTAATTCAGTCATAACACCTGCAAAGGGTTCCTGAGCCTTTAAATGGTCTCTCAGTCTGGTTCAGTAGGAATCAGTCATGGGAAAGACCGCTGACCTGACGGTTGTGCAGAAAACCATCATTGACCCCCTGCGTAAGGAGGAGAAGCCTCAAAAGGTAATTGCAAAAGACGTTGGATGTTCCCAAAGTGCTGTATCAAAGCACATTAATAGAAAGTTATGTGGAAGAAAAAGGTGCAGAAGCAGCAGGGATGACTGCAGCCTGGAGAGGATTGTCAGTAAAAGGTCAAAAGTGTTTGACTTTCACAAGGAGTGGACTGAGGTTGGAGTCAGTGCATCAAGAGCCACCACACACAGACAGATCCTGGACATGGGCTTCAAATGTCGTATTCCTCTTGTCAAGCCGCTCCTGAACATCAGAAGTGTCTTACCTGGGCTAAAGAAAACCAGTCCTCTTTACTGAAGAGCAACTTCTGCATCTCATGTGGAAACCAAGGACCCAGAGTATGGAGGAAGAATGGAGAGGCACACACTGCAAACTGCTTGATGTCCGGTGTGAAGTTTCCACAGTCTGTTGATTTGGGGAGCCATGTCATCTGCTGGTGTTGGTCCACTACGCTTCATTAAGTCCAGGGTCAACGCAGCCATCTACCAGGAGATTTTGGAGCACTTCATGCTTCCTTCCGCAGACAACCTTTATGGGGATGCTGACTTCATTTTCCAGCAGGACTTTGCACCTGCCCACACTGCCAAAAGCACCAAAACCTGGTTCAATGACCATGGGATTACTGTGCTTGATAGGCCAGCAAACTCGCCTGACCCGAACCCCATAGAGAATCTATGGGGCATTGCCCAGAGAAAGAGACGGAACAATGCAGAAGAGCTGAAGGCCGCTATTGAAGCCTCAATAACACCTCAGCAGTGCCATAGGCTGATAGCTTCCATGCCTCATTGAGGCAGTAATTGCTGCAAAAGGGGCCCAAACCAAGTACTGAATACATATGCAGCTTATACTTTTCAGAGGTCCCATGTTCTATGTACAATCCTTGTTTTATTGATTGCATGGAATACTCATTTTCTGTGATTGTAGATTTGGGGTTTGAGCTGTAAACCATAATCACAATTATGACAAATCACAGCTTGAACTATCTTGCTTTGCATGTAATGAGTCTCATAGATTCACCCTTTAAGTTGCATTACTGAAATAAATGAACTTTTGCATGATTAGCAAATTTTTCGAGTTTCACCTGTATATCCTTTTCAGTGTCCTGGCTTCTAGAGCTAGCACAGGCCAGCGCTGATTCATATTTCAATTACCCGAGAACAGAGCACATAAAAGGCCTTCATAAAAAGGGGGGGGGGGGGGGGTCAGACGAACGTGCATTTAGCCGCACTTTAGCACAGCCGTGGTGCAGCAAATGATGTCCAACGCAGGCCCACACAAAATACGGCAGTGCAATGCAAGTGGCAAACTAACGCATTTTTGCAAGAACATGGAACCGCTAGTACTGACGTACACCGTGCGCTGCGTCTGCATAGCGGTGTGTGTGGTTAGGAGACGTCAGATGCTGCTCATGTCCGGACACCCAAAGTCTCCTGGTTTGGATCTGTATTTTAAAAAAAAAAAAAAGCCGAAATTGCACATTGTAGGACCACTATCGCATCTTCCGTGGAAAAAAAAAAAGGAAAGCGTTGATGCAGCAACACTTTTGATGGTAGACGTGAAACATGCGTTCTGACCCTAGTCTTATAGCAGTGGTCCCTAACCCTCGGCACCCACTAACAGGCCAGGTTTCCAGATATCTGAAGCACAGCATGGGTGATATGATTTGCTGCTCAGTGATTGCAGGATTCAGTCTGCATTTCCCCAAGGTAATCCTTAAACCTGGCCTGTTAGTGGGTCCTGAGAACCAGGTTTGGGACCAATGCTGTAAAAGGCAACATGCCTGAAGGCTGACTGAGCCACATGGGTGATGTAGTTCCCAAAATCTCAGAGAGCCAAGTTCGCAGACCCCCTGGTTTAGGCTGACCGTCCACTAGGTCGGTAGTTGGAGACAGACTTGGTCATCCAGCTACGGACAACACTGTCAGCCCATCCACTAGAAGTGGCTGGATAAACCAGGTCGGTTGACGGGGGAAAAAAAAAAAAAAAAAAGGCAATCCTCCTTGAAGGCTGGAGGGGGAGATAATGGTTAAAGCTATGGGGGGGGGGGGTGTTAACCATTACATACAGCAATGCTGAGTGCAATTAATCTATGGTCAAGAGAGAAGAGAAAAGAGGGAGGAAATCCTAAGCTTGGGGTGCAGTTGCTGTAGCCCTCCGGGTTTTGTTTTATCCATATGTTAATGAATTTTTAAACTTTTATGCTGCATTACAGGCAGATCTAAAAATAATTCTAATGGACAAAAAAATTAAATACTTACTGTAGATACGAGTATAGCACGACCCGAATATAACAATGGATAGATTATGGAAATTAGAATATTCAAGACTTGAATATAACGTGAGAAACAAAATTGTACTGTACCGGTAAACAATTAAAATCCTTCCAGGTTCTCTCTCAGACTCCCTCAGGCCAGGGTTCTCTGCTCTAGAATGATTGCAGCTGTTACCAAGTATGAAGCTGCCGGCCACCAGTTGTCTTTACCAGCGATTAGATGGCCGGCAGAGGCGAGCGAGGTGAATGATTGGCTGTGCTGGATCCCACCTTTCCCGAATCCGGCAGTTCCTGAAGTGTTCGCGAGCATCACTTCAGCAAGACTACCGGAACTTCTGGGAGACTTAGTATCCAAAAGCAAGACAATTTTTTTTTTTTTTAAATTTTCACACGATGCAGATGTCTCGAATATAATGCAACCCCTCCAAATTTTGTCAAAAATCTAGCAGTACACGTGAGTAGTAAGCAAAATGCATTTTAGAATACCCTTCTAGAATTCAGCTTATTTTTTTTGCAGCTGAAAAGATTCAGTACAATAATTCTCCAATGGAAGGCTCACACCTATTGGCCAGTCATTGTATTTGTCATTTAATACCCGCAAGGAATTCCTTTAACTTACGGCAGGAGAATATAAAAAAGTACTTCCTACCCACAAAACAGTGGCACAACCAGGATCTTAAAAGGGAGTGTCCAGTTTTATAACCCCTTGTTATAGCAAGAAGTTATTTGTGCTCAAAATCTTCAGTACAATGTATTAGGAGGAAACAAATTCTAAACCTCACAATGCACCAACGCGCAAAAGCTTTCCAATGTTTTATTTTATAAAAAAGACAAGTACCAAAGACATACAGAGAGACAGGCTGAATACAAGAGACTGACACTTATAAAATCACTATTTGTACAACAGTCTGTTAAGTTAAGCATATATTACAGCGATCCTGTACAACGCAGAGTTGGCGCCGGGAGCTCAGATGTCCTTTTCTCGCACTTGCTTGTGATACTGTTCATGGAGGTGCTTCTTGTATGCTGAAAGACAGAATTTGTCATCCATAGCGCCAAGAGTTTCTTCAGTGCTTTACAATAAAGGAACGAGACAATTTGACCATAGGAACAGAAACGAGAGAAAGCGCTTCATGCAAACCTTAAAATACCAGAGCAAATGCCATCTCTGGATAACTACTGTATAAAAATTTTCAGAGTCTGAAAATATTGATTCACTTGTCTTCAGCCTTTTTGGTCTAGAAAGTTTTTGCCATTAAATAGACTATAATTATTCTTTATTTATAAAGCGCCAGCATATTCCGCAGCGCTGTACAATAGGCACAGTATAGACAGGGTTACAATACATTGAACAACATTTGACAAACAGTACAGGAGGAGATGAGGCCCTATTCCCGTAGGAACTCACAACCATCAATCACTCTCACCTTGCAGTCCTCTCCTGTTTCCAACCCTCCTAGATTGTGTCAGTGAGTTGGGTGGTAGGCTTCCCTAAATAGGAATGTTTTCAGGGAGTGTTTGAAGGAAGAGAAGTTAGGGGAAAGTCTGACAGTACGAGGGAGAGCGTTCCAGAGAGTGGGGGCTGCGTGTGAGAAATCCTGCAGTCTATCATGGGAAGAGGTGATGCGGGGAGAAGCTAGGCGCAGGTCACTGTTTGACCTTTGGTGATTAGTGAGGACAGGTAGTGGGGAGCTGAGTTAGTGAGGGTTTTGTAGGTAAGGATAAGGATTTAGAATTTAATTCTGCAGTGGATGGGGAGCCAGTGAAGGGACTCGCAGAGGGGAGCGGCAGAGAGAGCGGCGGGTGAGGTGAATTAGCCTGGCGGAGGCGTTCAGGATGGATTGTAGGGGGGAGAGGCGGGACAGAGGGAGGCCAGATAAGAGATTATTGCAATAGTCGAGTCGGGAGATTACCAGGGAGTGTATGAGTTGTTTTGTGGTGACAGCGGTAAGAAATGGCCAAATTCTGGAAATATTACGCAGTTGGTATCGGCAGGAGGAGGAAAGAGACAGGATGTGGGGGGATGAAGGAAAGAGCAGAGTCAAGTGTAACTCCAAGACAGCGAACTTGGTTTGATGGGGAGATGGTGATACCCTCCACCGTGATAGAGAAGTCAGGAGGTGGGGAGGCATTGGAGGGAGGAATAAGTATGAGCTCAGTCTTTGACATGTTGATCTTTAGGTGGTGGGAGGCCATCCAGGAGGAGATGCCAGATAAACAGTCACTGACTTTTGAAAGGACAGGGGGAGAGAGATCAGGGGTAGAGAGGTAGATCTGAGTGTCATCAGCGTAGAGGTGGTAATTAAAGCCAAAGCTGTTGATGATTTTGCCCAGGGAGGAGGTGTAGATGGAAAAGAGCAGAGGACCAAGGACAGAGCCTTGAGGTACACCAACAGATAGAGGCAATGAGGAGGAGTTACCAGCAAAGGACACACAGGACCTGTTGGATAAATAGGAGTCAACCCAAGCAAGTGCAGTGTCACCGAGACCCAGAGAGTTGAGGGTCTGTAGAAGGAGGGGGTGGTCAGTGTCAAAAGCAGCCGAGAGGTCAAGCAGGATTGATGGTTGGGTCAGTGAGTTGGGTGGTAGGCTTCCCTAAATAGGAACGTTTTAAGGGAGCGTTTGAAGGAAGAGAAGTTAGGGGAAAGTCTGACAGTACGAGGGAGAGCGTTCCAGAGAGTGGGGCTGCACGTGAGAAATCCTGCAGTCTATCATGGGAAGAGGTGATGTGGGGAGAAGCTAGGCGCAGGTCACTGTTTGACCTTAGGGAGCGGGCTGCGGTGTATTTGGTGATTAGTGAGGACAGGTAGTGGGGCGCTGAGTTAGTGAGGGTTTTGTAGGTAAGGACTCTGCTCCACACCCCCCATGTTTTCTCCCACGTCATGCGCAGCTCTGCTTCAACTCGGGACTTCCAGGCTCAGGAGTCCCTGAACCTTTACTGCAGTTTGTGCTCTGACACTACTTGCAAGCCACATAGTGAAACATAACTTGTGCTACAGATCTAGCAGAGCATTAGAAACAACTTGAGCAGAATGATTGACCGGAGCTGTGCACAACTGATTAATTGGCTGCCAGAGACCATATGCTGCAACAATTTGTTTCAGAGTGTGATTTCCACATGCTCTGTGCAATGTCACTGGCAGCCAAGGGAAAAAAAAAAAAAAAAAAAAAAAAAAAAAACCACAAAAGTCTGCTGGGTGGAGATTACTCCATGTCATCCAGGGCTTTCTCCAGATCAGCAGGGAAGTTCTGACTTGTGAACACACCCCGAATGAGCAGTGCACCTACCGGCCTGATTACGCCAGAGCTCTGCTGCGTTTAGGTTGAACGGACTCTCGTTGTTTGGTTCTGCATAGAGGGAGAACAAAAAAAAAAAAAAGTTAAAATGCACACCATTCCCAAACCCTATAGAATGGTATCGCTTCCTGTACAGCGAGTCAAGTCCACTTTCTTTTGGAGGATGAGAAACAGGATTTTACTCATCTCAGGAACAGCATTGATTAGAGGGTTACATGCGCAGTACAGAAAGCACGAAAGCCACAGGTGCAGAGAAGTCTCCTGCACCCAGTCATGTTCAGACCAAAGTCCCTCAGCCTTACTGAGGGTTAAGGTAGTAGAGAATTATGGTGTACTGCACACTGGTAGTCAAGGAATACAGGGTGCTGTGCTAGTGTCAATAGGGCTAGCCCTGCACGCCCCTCAAAATAAGATTATATAGCTTTTTAATGCATGGAATTAAAGGACTGCCCTGAAGAACCATGTAACAATTGCACAAGATATTCTTGAAAATGTCACGACAAACCGAGTGTCACCAATCCTCACATTACCAGTGTATAAGAGCCAAGCCAAAAAAAACCAAACCTAAATATCACATCCTGATTGGTAATGTGAGTACCGGTGACAAAAAAAAAAAAAAGTGTACAAAATCAGATCTTATTTTGCTTTACTTTGTGAAACAGATCTGGGTTTTTTTTGGGCTGTTTCAAAGTAAAGCTAAAATCAGATCTGTGATATACACTATGGTAATGTGAGGACTGGTTGAGATGTTTAAGAGGTATGTTGGTCCTTTCCCAGATTGCATGCAATGAAAATATATAAAGTTTTGCTAATTTAGTGTGCAAATATTTTAGTAGAAATAAGTTACATTGTTTGCATCTGTTTACAGTAGTAAAGCCCTCTACATTGAAAGCCTGGGGCTACACTCAACTACCCCTTCACTACCAAGTGCTTTGATGAAAGTATTGTAACAATTCAAACACTTTCCTAACGTAACGTTTTTCATAGAAAGCGGTTATACAAAATTTGGTCACTTTATATAGTTTCTCACGCACTCTAGCTTTAGATAATTGTTGGCATTAAAAAAGGTTCTAGGCTCTAGATGGACACTGGGTATGTAAAACATCCTGTTCTATTATTCAGCTCAAACCATCACTGGAATCTGCATGAAGTGCTCACCTGCCAGCAAGCTTTGTATGGACAGCAGAATGGTCCTGACGTCATACAGAGCCGACCACTTGTCCTTCAGGATGTCCAGGCAGATGTTGCCGTGGCTGTCTACGTTGGGATGGAAACACGGTGTGACAAACTTCACCGTCGGGGCGTTGTATGGATAGCCGCTTGGAAACTCAAGGGAAAGCTTGTACCGCAGGTCCTCGTAAACCTACAAAGCCAAAAAGATACCAGAGGTTAGGATTTGCTGTCTCTACAGAGGGATAGAGGATAGCTGGTCATTTACTTTAGAACAAATAAGCCTTTTCAGTAAAATCCCCATGTGTTCCGACAAGGGTTTTATAGTCTATTCATTGAATGTTTAGGGTTAAATAACAGAGCTCAATGTCATGTCATTCCTTGCATAAACAACTCACTAATATGGGTAATAATAAATACATTACAGTTCCGACAGCTCCATCAATGGTCCCAATCCACTTGAACAGGTTATCAGACTCTGGGAAGGCCGAGATCCCTTGATCACCAGACATCTGGGGACAGGAAACAAGAGTCACTAGTCGGCTTACAAAGCTGAAGTTTTTAGTTCGCTTGACCACGTTGTCTAGGGCTGCAACCATTATTTTCAGAAGCTGATTAACCGGAAATCGATTCAGGTTCAAATAAATTTGTCTACTTAAAAGTATAGATAGTAACACATAAACAAATATTAAAGACTAGCTCAGTGAAATCCACTTGCAAGAGACATAAATAAGCTCAGGTGTCTAAAAGATCTCCAAGATGTCCGGAAAGAAATGGAACATTCCATTTAAAAGTCAAACCACTCTCTTATGCAATTTGTCTAGTGTATGCAACGTTCGTATGTACATACAAAAACTGCGTAACGCAAGTAGGGTCAAAAACTAAATGGAGAATAAAGCAATAGTTGACTATTCTCATTTATTGATAAAAGTCTACATATATTACAGTGTTAAACGCAGTCTGTCTAAACAGTATAAACGTCAATACTACTCTGGAGCTGATTGTACGATTTTGTTCTAGGGTTATGTTGGATGTCAGTTTGTTTTTAGTTTACAAAACAGCAGCACGATAGCACAGACTGAAGTACTGCCGCTGGGTGGTTGGAACTGTACCGTCAGTGTTTTATCCTTGGAGCTGGAGTTCTGTGCCACCACCACACCCTCCTGAGCTGCGGTCACTCCCGGCCCATTCCCAGCAAACTCACTTTAACAAAACAAAAAAAAATACCCCCCACACACATGCAACTAATGGATTACGAGATAGTTGCAGCCTCAAAATGCAAGTAACTTGCAGACATGTTTTTTGGCACACAGAAATGGTATACGAGCACCTGGTCAGGGCGATTGATTCAATGCCATGTGCGCAGCTCAAACTCTTGCCAGTTTTCTCCAAGCAAAAGCTGCAATGATGGTTGTCCCCCCCACCCCCATCCAAACACAGGCCCTGAAACAATTTTGAGAGGACAAAAAGCAGAGTGGCTGAAGGAGTGAGTTTGGGCAAGGGACTGTACCCAATTGCGAGCAGGAGGGTGTTTTGATGAAGGAACTGGACCAGAAGGGAGGGATAACAGCTCAGGACCAGAGAGGAGGCAGGGGTGGTGGCACAGGACTCCAGCTCCAAGGGTAAGACACTGGTGGTACAGCTCCTCCACCTAGAGTCTGCTGTAGCTCAACTTTTTTTTTTTTAAGTTTACAAAACTGGTAATATAGGACATAGGCCAAGAACCAAAACCAAAATCATACCAAGTAAAGCAGAAGTTAAGGTTTAACCCAGTCTAAACAGTGTGCGCTGTACACAGGTTGATAGTTTCAGCCCTAACGTCTGCAAAGTGTTAAATAGCATTAAGTCACTGATATCTACATTAGAAATATCCAGAGAGGGATGCCTTCGCTTAGAAACCATTGTTTATGACAAACTGGCCATTGGTGCCAGGCTATAAAACGCACCGATCATGCCACGGACACCATGTGGTGTTTAAGGCCCGTGTCAGACGAGCGCAATGATCAGTGTTGCCACACATTTGCATGTCCGTTATAGCATATAATTATGACCAATGGAGCCCCACACTCGAAGTACGCCCACACGAAACTGCAGACACAGATGTGGCAAACGGATGCAGGTTAGGCAAGAACGTAAATCCGCTAGAACGGACACACAGTGCGTCTGCAACGTCCACATTTACTTTGTTCCATCACACACAAAGCTGAGAAGAGAAGAAAATCTTTAACCCCTTTACTACCAATATCATATTTACTTACATGCAAAGTATTTTTGCTCTCGTTTTCAAGTATGTCCTGGGTTCAAGAACATTGAAATTTGCTTTGGGGCTGCAGAAGGTGCCCCCAAAAGATTTTAGACCAGTGGGCATAGTGCCCAAAGAGTGTTAAAAAAAAAAAAAATCAAAAAAAAAAAATCAGCAAACTGAATATCAGACCGCATTCAGCAAGCTGATGTTTAAATAAAAAAGTTAAGAGTAAATAAACAGAATGGCAACTGTAACTAGGTTCAGTAGATGGCACCATCTACAGACCAAATATGTTATTACAGTAAAAAAAAACAAAAAACCATTGGGAGTATTTTTAAATGTCTTTGAAAAATTATTCCCCCCCCCCTTAAAATCCAGGCATTTTTCCAAATTTTCAGTGCAATTCTGCAATCTGAACAGAGTTTAATGGGACGTTTAGTGCCACCAAACGGCGGCAAAACGCACCGTATTACACCTGTATTTGGCAAATTGACAGTTGAGGCTGGGTTCACACTTGGGTGTAGCGCTGCATCGCACAATGCGCGTTTTTTTTAAACACACGTTTGCGCATACGAAAAAACAGGTGAACGCGCATTGCAGCGCATTCGCGGCTATGTCTATGGCCTCGAACACACAGCTGTATGCCCGAAAAGAAGCTCCTGGACGTCTTTTGCGTCGGCCGTTTCAAAGCGCGTTCCAGAACGCATAGGTGTGAACGGGGCCCATAGCAAAGCATGAGATTTCCCCGTTCATGCGTTTCAAAACGCGCATAAAAACGTCTAGGGGTGAACGGGGCCCAAGTGAAACAAAACACGCCCCAAATCGGCGAGATTCCCCATTCAGAGCAATATCTGAGGTTAAGGGATAACCCACTGTTGTCTTTAGCCTGGCCCAAGTGATCAGGCCACAGAGGGCAGAGTTTCCAGATTACGCTCTCCATGAAAGGAGGGAAATGTGGTTAATTATTATTGTCATCATTTAATGGCTCATAGTAACCAGCTTGATGCCCCTCTGAGCCCAGCAGGGCAGCTCACTCACCATCAGAGTCATCAGCTCCTGCTGCAACCTGGAAGATAAAAAAAACAGAATAAGATTTTGCTGAGCAAAGGCCCTATGTAAGAGATCCTACCTGCTGGACTACACTTCCCGTGATGCTCAGCCAGCCAAACTGCCGCCTGAGCCTTACGGGAGCTGTAGTTCTCGCCACAGAAAAAGGTTTAGACGAAAAGCTACAGGCCTAAGCAGCCAGCAGGGCGGTTGCCATCGCTGCAGCGGTCCCTTACCTCTTCCCAACAGAGCCCCTGGCGGCGGCGGAGCCCTGCTCTTTCCCCTTCCTGGCAGAGCCAGACGGATCTACATTCTGCGAGGCCATTGGAGGTGGGGAGGGAGTCGGGGAACCCTGAGATAAAGAGAAGCGTCCCGGGACGGAGGACAAACACTGGGGTCGGAGGAGGGCGTGTGGCGGCGACTGTCAGACCTTTACTGCTTCCGCTCTGGCACTGACTGTAACATACCGCTTTCCGTTTGAATTGTTTAAATCCCAGGCGTGGCGACCAATCAGCGAGGCCAGGCGGTTTGATCCGACCAATCGCAGCACGCCGTCAGGGAGTTCCCATAGTGACCGGTGACTTGCGCGTCGTTATGCGGGGTTTTTGAAACTCAGTGAAACTGATTGGTGGACGCGGAACTCTTCACTGGGATTGGATGCGCAGAGTGTCAATCAAAGCAGCCAGTAACAAAAAGGGAGAAATAAGCATTTTGTGCCAGGACATTCATCAAATAGTGTAAAAATGCTGCTTTTTTTCTGAATATACACATGCTGCTCTCTACCCCTTTTCTTTGGCTCTTTTCCCCTGGTGTTTATTGGGTAAATGATGAATTAGTGAGAAAGTGGGAGAGAATGGAACATTTTAGGCTAAAATGTTCGATTTTGACAATGTTTCCTGCCTTGGGGACCTTAACACTGGACTATTTTGGCCTAAAACGTCCAAACTCCCTACAATCCACCTTTTTGTGAATTAACCCTTGCTGCTATGTCACTTTTACCATCCATAACACCCAATAAATAGTGAATTAAGGGACAAGATCAATAATACTTCCATTAATTTGTGAATTAAGGCGAATAAATCTATACAACCCCCAATAAATAGTGAGTTAAGGAAAGTTGGTGGTGATATGGGAGAAAATGGAACATTTTAGGCTAAAATATTTGAATTTGACAATGTCTTTTCCAATGGCGTCCCTTATGCCAGGCTATTTAAACCTACCGTACGATATCCAAATATCCTGCAATCCTCCTTTATGTGAATTAACCCTTGTCACTCTTTGCACCCTTTCGCAATTTGTTATTTTAAACAATGCAAAAAACGTTTAAATACACAAGATAGTGAATGAAGAAAAAAAATATAATCACGATTTATTATTAGGTGTAATATATTTTTGTCCCCCCCCCCCCTTAAACCTATAATACACCTAAGGGGTGAACGTGCTGGTCCACCAGGCGGCAGATGGGCCACCATTTCTACTTGAAACTTGAATACGCAAGTTTAACCTCCCTGGCGGTCTAATTTTTTGCAAAAGTTTGCGTCTAAAAGCGTTTCAATTTTTTTGAAAAGGAAATGTGTTGTTTTATATAGTAAGCCTGTATTCTGTAGGAATAACTCACTGAAATCCGTGCAAGCAAGAGACTAGTAAACACACGGAGTCAGAGAAGGTTTGAAACACAAAATAATAATTTATTATCCCAAAAATAATTATTGAATATAATTTCCATTATTTTGGATAATATAAATCAAACCAAAAATCTGCCTCTTTCCTCTGGGTGCTGGGATTCCTGTCCAGATGTAATAAGGCTTTGTAATACAAGCTTCGCTGGTGGATCTGGGCAAACACCAGCGAAACTTGTTTTGCAAAGCCTTATTACATTTTAGAAATTATTTTTATTCGCCTTTTATTTCTGTAAAGCTGCTTTGAGAATAAATACTTTTTTTTGGTACCACCGTGTCCTGTATTAGTTTGGCAAAGGAGTGTACATCTGGACAGGAATCCCCAGCACCCACTGCACAGCACTAAGTTTATTGAAAAAAATGTTTTTACTGTAATTTTTTTTTCATTTTTGAATTTGCCACCTGGTCCCGCCCCCCTGCATCGTGTGACTCGCAGGGAACGGAACCAGGAAGCAAGGTTTAAATGGCAGATGAAGTTTAATGTAGATAAATGCAAGGTTATGCACTTTGGAGTGAAGAACACACAAGCAACTTATACCCTAAAAAGCTACTGAGTTAGGGAAATCAAAGAAGGATTTGGGAATAATCATAGACTCAAACTAAGCAACAATGTGCAATGTCAAACGGCAGCCGCCAAGGCCAGCAAGGTATTGTCATGCATTAAATGGGGAGTTCACTCTCGGGATGAAAATGGTTAGACGCACCTTGAATATGCCGTGCGATTTTGGGCACCCAATTTGCGAAAGGATATTCTACCGCTAGAAAAAGTGCAGAGGCGGCAACTAAAACAAATTCCTGGGAATTGAAGATTTTCAGTTATGAGGAAAGTCTAACAAGCTTAAACCTGTTTAGAGAAACGGGGCCTTAGAGGGGATCTGATAAATTTATACGGCGCCTTAGAGGGGATCTGATGACTTAAAATAAATATATACAGGGCCATTATAAACCATTGTCTGGAAACCTATTCATTAACAGGACTATACACAGGACACGGGGTCACCCATTTAGGCTGGGTTCACACCTAAGCGTTTTACAGCGCACTCCTGCGCGCTGTAAAACGCTCAAACAGTGAAATACCATTATTCCCTATGTGGGCATATCACACCTGGCCGTTTCTCAGTGCGCATGAACGCGCTGATAAACGCCCTACGTCCAAAGAAGTGTGGGAGCTTCTTTGGGGCAGTTATCAGCGCGTTCGCGGCCATATCATAGCCGCGAACACGCTGCAACGCACGTTCGCGCGTTTTTTTGTATTCGCGAACGCACGTAAAAAAAAAACGCGCGCATTGCGCTACGCCGTGGTGTGAACCCAGCCTTAGACTGGGCGAAAGGAAATTCAGCCTAAAGCGTAGGAAGGGTTATTTTACAGTGAGAACAATAAAGCAGTGGAATTCTCTGCCTGTTGAGGTGGTTGGGTCAGAGTCTGTACAGACTTTTAAGCAACAACTGGACGACTTCCTGCAAAAACAATATTAAGGGTTACAATATTTAAGATGTGTAAAAGCTTCTTGATCCAAGGAGAAATCTGACGCCATCTGGGGTCAAGAAGGAATTTTTTCCCAGTGTGTTGCATATTGGCGAGCGCTTCAGACTGGGGTTTTTGCCTTCTTTTGGATGAACAGCAGTAGGTGATGCGTGAAAGGCTGAACCCGATGGACGTATGACTTTTTTTCAGCCTGTGTACTTATGAGAAAAGCAGATCCTCCAGAAACAGGTTTTGAGCTGACGGTGCGCATTTATGGGCGAATTTAATTAACATTGCTAGTTTTTGGGTAGAATGTAGCATTGTGAAGAGCGATTAAACGGAAAAGGTTTCTTATTTTATTTTTTCTTGCAACTCAATCTGTGCTTTGAGTTATTTGTTTTTACTGGGGGGGGGGAATAAAACAAGAAGAACAAACAACAAAAGCCAGTTCAAAACAAGCAAAGGAATAACACGTTTTTTATTGTGCAAATTCCGCTACAACGTACACATAAAGGACTTAAATGTATGGATGTTATCAGGAAAGTGTATGGGAACATTGTATGGCAATAACTTGCCTCAATAAGAGTAGATTACAGAATAATGTGTATAGGAGCACACTGGAAACACATTGCCGCTGAGAGACCAACTGCTCGCAGTAATGTTTTGATTTTTTTTTTTTTAAGGTTATTCTCAGACAACACTTAACGGACTCTGTGCATCCTGATTACTTTAGCTTTTTTAAGTGGACAGGGTGTCTAGCGTTCCCTCCCTCCAGCGACGATCTACTGTAGGCTAGGCGTCCACTGGGTCGGTATTCGTGCATTCATCCGATATCGTCTAAAGTCGTCCGACCGATTCCAAAACGCGCAGGTGAATCAGCCCTCTTCCACTGCCTCCGACTTCCATTGGACGACTTCAGACGATTTTTTGCGACTACAACAGACTAGCGATGTTGCCAATTTGAAGGGGATTCTGTCAGATGAAAGCATGCGATCTGGTACAAGTTACATGATAAAGATGAATTGTATAGTTAAACCGCCGTGCCGCGGCAAGGAAATTGTCCCATAGAGCAGTGATTCAGTTCGAAGCCCATAGGATTCAATGTAAAAAATATTTTTCTATTTTATTCCACCATTAATTTTTTTTTTTCAACCGCAGCAAAAAGCCTCTAGTTACTGTGATAAGGTGAAAGGAATTGTGTGCGATGGTGTGTACATACCCCATGTGTTTTTGAGCGGGCAGTGGGCTGTTTAAACCCAGAAGGAAAATATATGTGTTTTAAATTGTTCCGCTCTGCTGCAAGGTCTCCACACCTGCTAATTAAAAGCCCTTAAATGTTTCCTGGGTGTGAGGAACCAGAGAGAGAGATTGATTCATTTTGAGACACAGACGAGTAACAGCAGAGCTGGTGAAGTGCTATGGTTGGCAGCGTCCCTAAAGAAAAGGTTGGCAAAGAGTTCTGTTATTTTATTATTTACCTGCGTTAGGAAGGGACATATACTTTGTTAGACGAGTTAGGCTTTGATTTCTGTTTTGTTTGTATGCTGGAGTGCCACAATAAAACTCCACAATAAAGAGACTGTTTCTGTGACATACTTGCCCTAGAGGACTGCGCTATAGCACCCCCTTGTGACAATATGGTGGAGAATGCGGGCAATTAGCGCCAATAGGTCTGTGGGCATGGAAGCTTGAAAAGTGCCTGGTGAAACTGTGGTGAACAGCTGAAGGCTTAATCAGCATAGTGCTGCTGCAGCAGAAAAAAAAAAAGTGTGTTCCTGGCACGTTTAAACAGAATTCCTGTGGAGGCTCATCTCTCCCCATTCGGCCATTGTCATGGAGGATTTAGTGAAAGCCCTGGTGCAAGCAAAGGCTGTACAGCAAGAAACCAACCGCTTATTGGTGGCACAAGTGGAAAGCATAAGGGAAACTCCGCAGGAAGATAGAGCAATCTTCACAAATGCTTGGCAGTAAGCCTTACAGCCGGGTATGGTGAGCCCCCCTATGGACAGGGAGCGGCGTATTCGAGCGACTGACTTTCTGCACAAGCTGTCTGAGGCAGATGATGTGGAGGCCTATCTCACGACCTTTGAGCGGGTCGCCAACAGCGAAAACTGGCCCCTTGAACAGTGGGCAGGACTGTTGGCTCCATGTCTGAGTGGGGAGTCCCAGAAAGCCTATGAGGATCTGCCTTACAGCCAAGCTCAGGATTACACACGCCTGAAAAGCAAAATCTTAACGCGTATTGGAGTAACACCCACGCTACGAGCGCAAAGGTTTCATAAGTGGGCTTATGACTTGGAAAAACCCACTAGAACCCAAATGTATGAGCTGCTGAGATGTGCGCATAAATGGTTGCAACCAGAGACAAACCCGCCGACAACAATTGTGGAGATGCTGGTTATGGACCGCTTCCTCAGGAATTTGCCTACAGGGCTGCGACAGTGGGTCAGCCAAGGAGACCCAAAGGATCCTGAGGAGATGATGTGTCTGAGCGGTATGTGACTGCAAAGGAGCTGCACACCCATGAACCTCAGCCTAAACCCAGATCTCCTAACAGCCGGGCAAATAGGAAACCTGGCAACAAAGGACAAGGCCCTGTGCCCAGCATGGAGTTACATGATTATGGTGGCAAAAGGTACCAAAGAGATCGGCAATGGGTGCCAGACCTAAACGAGGAGCAAATAATATGTTTCAGGTGCCATTTGCCAGGACATATCGCCCGCAATTGCTGTCAGGGTGATGAGCCCATGCAGTGTGACATAGGTGCGCGAACCTCGCAGAAGACTGTTAACCTGTTCAGAACTGTGTGTGGGAACAAGTACTGTGAACGTTAACCATTGTTGGTTCCAGAGACACACAGGAATACGGTATTGAAGCTAGCCCACAACCATGTGTTGGGAGGTCACCTTGGAGTGGATAAAACAAGGGAAAGGGTTCTGAAGCGATTCTATTGGCCAGGTATTTTTGCTGCCATTGAAAGGTTTTGTAAATCTTGCCCAGAGTGTCAGCTCAAGGCTCCCAGTAAAGGTTTCCGCAACCCTCTTGTACCCCTACCTGTCATAGGAGGTACCATTTGAGCGAATTGGTATAGACATAGTAGGACCGTTGCTTAAGTCCGCTAGGGGGCACCAATATATCTTAGTCATTGTAGACTATGCCACACGGTATCCTGAAGCGGTACTATTATGAAACCCCTCCTCTAAGAATATAGCCAAGGAGCTAATACTGATGTTCAGCAGAGTGGGCATCCCAAAGGAGATCCTTACAGACCAGGGAACTCCTTTCATGTCCAGAATTATGAAGGAGCTATGTAGACTCCTTAAAATCAAACCACTAAAAACATCGGTATATCACCCGCAAACCGATGGCCTGGTGGAGAGATTTAATAAAACCCTTAAAGCCATGCTACGTAAAGTAGTAGATAAAGACGGAAAGAACTGGGATTGTCTGTTGCCTTATCTAATGTTCTCTTTTCGGGAAGTTCCACAAGCTTCCACTGGTTTTTCGCCATTTGAACTATTGTATGGCAGACATCCCAGGGGCATTCTGGATATTGCTAGAGACATGGGAACAAGAACATACCCCTCACCGTAGCGTGCTAGAACATGTTTCCCAAATGCAAGACCGAATAGAAGCAGTCCTGCCTATAGTCAGGGAAAACATGGAGAAATCTCAAAGGGCTCAGCAAGCCAGTTACAATAGAAAGGCGCGGTTACGGAAATTCAAACCAGGGGATAGGGTACTGGTCTTGATCCCTACCGTTGAAAGTAAATTCCTGGCCAGCTGGCGAGGGCCTTCTGAGATTATTGAACAGACCAGTGAAGTGAACTATAAAGTAAACCAGCCGGGTAGACGGAAGACAGAACAGATCTACCACATTAATTTATTGAAACCCTGGGTAGAGCGTGAAGCCCTCTTAACGTCTAAAGGTAAACCCACTTACGCCACTAGTGGGAAGGAACCTGAGGTGTATATTGCTGAGACCCTTGCCCCTCATCAGAAACAGGAAGTGAAGGAGTTGGTGTCTAAGAACAGAGATGTGTTTTCTCCAGCACCAGGAAAAACACATGTTATCACCCATGACATTGTTACAGAACCCGGGAAAAAGATTAATCTAAAACCGTATAGGATCCCAGAGGCTAGAAGGGAAGCTGTTAGCGCAGAGGTGAAAAAGATGCTCGAGATGGGCATTATAGAAGTCTCGCAAAGTGAATGGAACAACCCAATCGTGTTGGTGCCCAAGCCGAACGGGGAAATTCGATTTTGTAATGACTTCCGTAGACTGAATGAAATATCGAAGTTTGATGCCTACCCTATGCCTCGGGTTGATGAGCTCATTGATAAGTATCTGGCTCTACCAAACCTAAGCACGCTGGATTTGACCAAGGGCTACTGGCAGGTTCCCTTGGCAGCGAAAGCAAGGGAAAAGACAGCCTTTTCTACCCCTGAGGGGTTATTTCCGTACAGATTACTGCCATTTGGGCTACATGGTGCGCCAGCCACATTTCAGCGTATGATGGATAGGATACTGAGGCCCCATCGAGAGTATGCAGCTGCATACCTTGACGACGTAGTGATTCACAGTGAGGACTAGGAAACACATCTGTCTAGGGATCAGGCAGTAGTGGATAGTATCCGGGCTGCCGGTCTAACTGCTAACCCTGCAAAGTGCTCCTTGGGTTTGGAAGAGGCCAAATATCTGGGTTATAGGATTGGTTGTGGGCTCCTCAAACCCCAGCAAAGTAAGGTGGATGCCATTGCCAATTGGCCACGTCCCGTCACCAAGAAGCAAGTGAGAGCATTCCTGGGTTTAACAGGCTACTATCGTTGGTTTATTCCCAGTTTTGCTACCCTTGCCAGCCCTATGACAGAGCTTACTAGAGCCAAAAGCCCCATCATGGTCAAATGGACCCCAGAGGCAGAACAGGCCTTTCAGATCCTAAAAGAAGCCTTGTGTGATAGCCCTATTCTGGTAGCTCCAGATTTCTCCAAGCAATTTGTCGTACAAGCAGATGCGTCAGATGTGGGTTTGGGTGCTGTTCTCTCTCAGGTGCATGGAGGAGAGGAACATCCTGTTATGTACCTGAGCCGGAAGCTGGATTCTCACGAGCTGAGGTAATCCGTAGTTGAGAAGGAGTGCCTGGCTATTAAGTGGTCTCTGGAGACTTAGATATTACTTGCTAGGGAGGCAGTTTTTGCTGATCACTGACCATGCACCGTTGACATGGATGAGGCAAAACAAAGAAAAGAATGCCAGAGTGACCAGGTGGTTTCTTCGTCTCCAACCCTACCAGTTCTCGATGGACCACCGGGCTGGTACGGCCCAGGGTAATGCTGATGGTCTCTCCAGAGTTCATTGCCTCTGCTCTAAGGCCGCTCGCCCCGATGGGTCTGAGCAGGGTGGGGGGATATGTGATAAGGTGAAAGGAATTGTGTGCGATGGTGTGTACATTCCCCCTGTGTTTTTGAGCAGGCAGTGGGCTGTTTAAACCCAGAAGGAAAATATGTGTTTTAAATTGTTCTGCTCTGCTGCAAGGTCTCCACACCTGCTAATTAAAAGCCCTTAAATGTTTCCTGGGTGTGAGGAACCAGAGAGAGAGATTGATTCATTGGAGAGACAGACGAGTAACAGCAGAGCTGGTGAAGTGCTATGGTTGGCAGCGTCCCTAAAGAAAAGGTTGGCAAAGAGTTCTGTTATTTTATTATTTACCTGCGTTAGTAAGGGACATAGGCTTTGATTTCTGTTTTGTTTTGTATGCTGGAGTGCCACAATAAAACTCCACTATAAAGAGACTGTTTCTGTGACATACTTGCCCTAGAGGACCGCGCTATAGCGCCCCCTTGTGACAATACTTTTTTTTTTTATTTTTAGGTATTTTTCAGGAGAAATTTTGGGTTCCTTTTTTTTTTATAAAAAAAAAAAGCCTTATCATTTTTTTAGTTTTCTCTCGCTGTATGCTTCTTTCCGCCCCCCCCCTCCCCCGTGGTCAGGCCAGCTGCTTGCAGCGCTGATGTCCTTGTTTCAGCTGCACTGGATGGGGGCTGTTCTTAGTGCTGAAACTGTTTCAGCACCAAAAACAGGTTGTTGTTTTTCTTCTGCAGCGGTTTTTTGTTCAATGGCCTGTCCGTCGGCCAAGCTGGCTCGTTGACAGACGCTTCCAGTGGACAACAGCATTGTCCGTAGTCAGAAGACCATGTCAGTCGTCCGACTATGGTTACAGTGGACGGCCAGCCTTAAACTCTGTATGAAGCAGAGGAGTTTCCTCCACCCGCCCCAATGTCACCGGCAGCTGGAATTTTGAAGTTCCAGGCAGCTTGTCACCAGGACACTGGTGACATGAGCATGCTCTTCGTGCTGGCGTCACTCGCTCTCAGAAGCCCTCAGAGAGCTTTCTGAGAGAGGCAGTGGATGGATTGGGTTTGTTTATGGCCACAGCGCCGATCCATGACTCTGGGCAGACGATGTGGAACTTGCATACGTAAAGCGCACAGGCAGTGAGCGAAATGCAATTTGCTGTACCTAGGCTACGCATTCAGAAGCCCCTGAGTTGGAGGGAAGGAGCTGCGTGCGGTGAGGGAGAAAAGGCAAATCCATTTACCTAGAATAATAAAAATAAAGTAATAGGGCAGATACAGTCAGCAGCATCTTCCCAATTATTTAAAGGGGGGGGTTTATTAAACTGTTTAAATTAAAATAGTGGTAATGGCTAATCTTGTTCAGATTAGCTGCATCGTCATATAGTTTCTCATCTTCTCGGCCATCCACATGGGTACAGCAAATGGCTTAAGTTCATCCAATTTCAGTTCCAGCGCGTCCCTAGACCAAAAAAGGAGAATTGGGAAAAAAGAAAAAAAAAAGATAACTAGGATGCAGCAACCTCAGCACAAAGAATTTAAAGCCAGAGCCTGCTGTAGCGGGTGACAAGAGGGGCGCAGGATCCGAGAAATTAGTTCCCGTGGGCACAAGGACCTCGCACAGGAATAGTGTTTTTCCTTGGTTGGCCGACACTACGGTGGGGCGAATACCCTAGTAAATCCAACTCTTACAGCACCAACCCACTGGACCACAGCCAATAAGCCTGCACCCAGGGTCCCAAGATAGAAAACCATAAAGAAATTCTATACCTGTATTCGTCACTGGCTGCCAGTTCCATGATATCTTGCTCAACGACGAGATACGCCTGCAATACAGAGGACACAGGATTATACACATCATACTCTGTCCTGTGACACTGAACAAACGAACAGATGCGACAAAGTTCCTATCCACTTTTACTACTATTAAAAAGGGGTTATTCAAAAAGAGCTGAACCTGTCACCGAACGGTGAATTTCTGGGCCATTTGGCTATTCAAAAAAAACCGCAGTTTGCCAAATTTTTATTTTATTCATAAAGGATTTTACCAGGAAGGATACATTGAGATTTCTCTCGTTTTAAGGTATGTCCTGGGTTCAAGAACATTGAGTGGCTACAGAAATACAAAATAGTAAAATGTAAGATATTAACACAAATAGTGGCGTATTGCAAGTGAAACATGGTGCTTGTTCGGTGGCAGTGAACTCCCCATAGAGAAGTAATGGTTAATGTATTCAGAGACATCGAACAGCAGTGAAATGTCCTGATTGAAACCGGTCTAGCAAAACCACCGACAATGTAAAGTAAAAAAAAAAAAAAATCCCGGTTTTTATAAAATGTTTCTTCTTTTCATTTGCAGCAAAAATTCGCTTTACTCATTTTTTAGCGAGATTTTAGATTTTTTTTTATGGCGTTTTTTTAATTCTGTAACCAACCTTTTTATTGTTATTCATATGACCATATATAATAAGCATTATTTTTGTGTAACGAAAAAAAAGGTTGTTTCACATGGAGATCATAAAAGTTTACAGCATAGAAGAAAAAGGTACTAGATTGGATTAATAGTACCGTAAACTCGGAAAATGTATGGATCGAAAAAATAACCTTTTTATTGCGTCCTTATAAGGGCGGTTACACACATTTTTTTTGCTGAATTCACAACAAATTGGTGTCATGAACGAGCCGTAACACACAAACCACAAGATATATAAAGTGTAGACAAAACTAAAGGTAGAAATGAAAAACTGATTTAACCCTTTCGCTGCTGAGGCTTTTCCCGCCCCTGTGCTGAGGTCATTTTTTACCTGTTTTGCGCATCATGTTTAAACGTGTTTTGAAGGCTTATTTTAGTATATGACACCGACATATTATATATCGTTCTTTCCGTCAGACTCGGTAGATTCATAATATGTCATTATTATATGTATACGTTATGTCATGTCTGTATATTATAACAAAAAAATGCAATAAAATATGTATTTTCAATAATTTACAACGTGTAAAGTGTTTTTTTCCACATTTTAACATGCGAGCAATTGCGGTTATATTTTGTATGGGGTGCGCTTGTTAAAAAAATTAGAGATGGGGTCTCGTTACATTTTTTTTTGGGGAAAATGACACTATTTTTAACAAACGCACCGCATACAAAAATCGTTAGTGCAGCATCATTGTTCACATTATAATTGAAATGGGAACAATATTGCTGCATTAACAAACCAAAAAAATAAAAAAAAAGTGTTTATTTTTTTATTTTTTTATTTTTTTTATTTTTCATTTTTTTTTTTTTTTTACAAATTTTTTAACTTTCATGTTTGGTATCGTTGGAACGGCCATGCTCTGGCCGATCCAACGATATCAAAATTTAACCCCTAGCTGCCACGGATCGGGAGATAGGGAGTTCCAATGAACTCCCTATCTCCACAGTTGGTGGCAGTTAGGGGTTAACTGTAGGACTGGCGTCATCGTGCTGCGCACGATGACGCCAGTCCTCTGGGGAGTTCCGGAAGCTTGGCCGACATCCAAGATGTCGGCCAGCTCCCGGGAAGGATCGCGAATCGGCGCTTTTCAGCGCCGATTTGCGATCCAGCTCCCCAGGGGTTAATGCCAGGCATCATTTGGAAGGGCAGGCTGTGCCCTTCCAAATGATGCCTGGGTTAAGCCCCTGTGTGCCACCGATCGGGAGGGAGAGAGGTCCGAAGGACCTCCCCCCCTCCTTTCAGGCGCCTCCTCCGCACATGCGGGGGGGGCGCCTGAATTAGGTGTCATCGCGCCCCCGCGATGACACCTAATGTTGGCGGCTGCTGGTCCGGATGCCGGGCTGACATCCAGGATGTCAGCCCGCACCGGAGGGGCCAGCGATCGGCCGGAACCCGGCCGAACGCTGACCCCAAACTGAGGACGCGCTCAGCGCGTCCTCAGCACACCAGCGGTAATGCTGAGGACGCGCTGAGCGCGTCCTTAGCATTGAAGTGGTTAAACTACCTCCAATAAGAATAGGGATGCACCGATTCCGATACTAGTATCGGTGCCGATACTGCATTTGCACGAGTACTTGTGTATTGGGCCATTTGCACGAGTACCATTCCCCCCCCCCCCCCAATACCGGAAGCAAGCGCTGGGCCAGCTTGCCGGTATCTGCAGGGCTGGAGAAACTGGCAACGTGCATGAAAAGCACTCGGCTAGCGTTCCCCTCCAGGATACTCACCTAGCGGTGGGTCCGGCCTTCGCAGGGCTGTGACGCGGCTGCTGGGCAGTGGAGGCTGTGACGCTGCCACCAGCCGAGATCTCGCGGGAGCCTCCCGCGAGATCTCGGCTGGAGGCAGAGTCAAGGCCTCCACGGCCCGGCAGCCGCGTCACAGATCTGCGACCAGCATCCGTGGAGCCCAGCAATCCCGGTGAGCTGGGGGCAATATATCTATCTCGGGGGGGGGTGTATATACTTTTGAGCTGGGGACATTTTTATATATGAGGTCTGTTCTTATTGGAAAGCGTTCACATGACATAAAATAAAAGTATTGGTACTCGGTATCGGTGAGTACTTTATAAAAAGTATCGGTACTCTGTCTTAAAGTGGTATCGGTGCATCCCTAAATAAGAATATTGGAGGTAACCCACACTCCTGCTGGATAAGACGTGATTTGCAAGTTTGACGCAATGTCATAAAATGAACCTCGTCTTGTGAGATCAAGCAAATGCAAGAGGTCGCAGACCAGCAGGATCTATGGTGCTGCTGCGTTCGGAGGATCCATTTCAACGACCCTGTGGTGAATGCTGAATTCACCGCAGGGCTGGTGAATTCAGCCCGCCGAATGAACGAGCACCGAAATCTCAGTACTCTTTGAATAACCCCTTAAGAGTAAAGAAGAAACAAGGCAGAAAGAGACAGAGGGACTATTCCGAGTCTACTTCAAATACAGTCGCGAGGAGTCGGTGGATCGAGGAGAGAACTTCAGGGGAGCTTTGAGAGGAGTTTTGATCCTGGAGCTGTGTTTTACATTCTGTAGAGTGATTTTACGCTCACGAAAATAACTTTATGGCCGTTTTATGGAAGCACAGTTGCGGCACCTTTTTTGCAACACAGAATTGCTTGTCATCTCAGCGCTAGCAAAGGTTTATGCTTCCTATACAAAGTATAGGACACACAAACCAGAACAAGTTACACTTAAAATACCACCAAGTGCAGTACTGATTGCGTGAGGCTCCGCAATAATTACCAGGCCTCGCGCAATCATCACCGCACTTAACGAGGGTTACTCTCTTAAAGGCATAGAGCCAATACTCACCATTTTTCCACCCGTGGCTCTCATGTGCTGCTGTTCTGTTAGCCACTGCTTGTCCTGGGGATCTGCGGCGTACTGCAAAACAAAGATCCATTTAGAAAACGCAAATACAGCCGCAGAAAGGAGAGATCCGAACTATAGAACAGACAGCAAACGTCTCAATAATGTGATAATCATTATGGAGAAAAGACTGCGGTCCTATAAGGCTAAGGTCAGACGAACGTGATTTCTACGGACTGTGCATCCCTGCAGTACGGACGTTAGTACGGAAGACACAGTAGTGGTCACACAGTCCGTTTTTTCACTGACGTATATTTTGACGGATGTAGGAGGGAAAATAAATTAAAAAGCAAAACCATTTTGTCCGTCAAAAATGCTGGACGTATAAATGCAGTCCGCCTGACCACGTTCCATCACTCACACACAAAGCTATGCGGACGCAGCGCACGTTTTGCGGCCGTTCTAGGGGTTGTACGTTCTTGCCTAACGTGCGCCCGTTTGCCGCGGCCGTTGTGCGTCCGCAGATCAGTGCGGACATACTTCGTGTGTGGGACTCCATTGGCCTTTGTCATGCTATCACGGACGTACCTTTGTGCGCCATCACGTACATGAACGCTGCTCTCGTCTGACAGGAGCCTAAAAAGGCATCAAGTCACGGCTTGATATGTCCGTAAGGCAGTCCATCAAGATTATGATCACCTACATAACCCATTGTGTATGTACCAAGTAAGAGCTCCCACATTATCAACGTCATATCCTCCTAGTGTTGTCTGCCAGGAGACCATGTAGAAGTCGGACATCTTGCTCCTCACTAGACCAGAAACTTTGTTAATTCTCTGAAAAGATCTCTCTTTTCAGAGTCCCACTTCCAGTTTGGGCTTGACCTGATACCCTGGATATGATGGTCCCGCTTACATTACCCAGAACAAGCGTCAGCAACATCATCCCTCCAGATGTTTTGGTACTATTTCTCATGATGCTCAGTCAACCTAATGAGTGTCTCAGCATCATGGGAGATGTAGTTCCAAAACATCAGGGAGGCCTAAGGTCGCTAACCTTGAACTGTGATGACAGCTAACTGCTTTGGTTCAAAGTGTCAGAATTAGAGATTTAAAAAAGCATATCCTTTGCATGCTTCTCACAGACATAGAAGACAAATTAGCATTTTATTTTCGATAAAGGAGTGCCATGGCTTCTCATTAACAACTTACCCCTGGCTCAAACACCAATATTATAAATGACAAATAATGCTAAAGACAAAAAAGGTGTGGACCTGAGAAGGAAGATTTTGGGTTAACCCCTTAAGGGCCCGATTACATTCTTTGCGCACAAAACGCATTAACGCGAGGGGCAAAACCCTTTGCGCTGAACGTCATATTACAACGTTCGTGCACAAAAAGCGCGTTAACGTCTAACGCGAGTGACCCTGCGTGAACCCTTTGCGATCGTAACTTAGTGCGCGCATCCTATACTTAACATTGTGAGCGCAAATGCGTTTGTGCGTGCATGGTATTACAATCTTAGCACAAAGGTTAACGGACAACGTTTGCGCGCATAATTTTAACGTCTTTGAAAAGCTGGTGGTAACGGCAAATTGTAACAACCTGACCGTACCAAACTGCAGATTCACAACGGAGAACGTCGATGCGCAGATTTTATTTACTAGATCTGTCAAAAACGACGGCCACTACCTTGTCTTGTCAGAACGTACGTCTGCTGTGCGCCGTCCGCGTTAAAAATTAGATTGCGCCGATTTCTGCACGCAACGGTACATTTTTGCGCCTCAGTTTTACGAGCACAATTTCCCAACGGATGAAAAAATGCGCGAGGAATGTAATTCCAACGGTGATTTTCGTGCGTTAACGTTTAATGCTTTGTGCAAAAAACACGCGTCAGACCAGCGCACTTTTAACGTGCGTTTTGGCGCACATAATTACGGCCGCACTAGCAGCAGATGACGGGCAATGACGGCCAATATACGATGTACGGCCGCACAGAAGTCCGGCCTGCAACGCAACGCATTTTTTTGAGAACGCTGAACCGCTAGTACTGACGTACTGAGTGCGCAGCTGCGGCATAGCGGCGTGTGTGCGAGATTAGGAGATGTCAGACGCTGCTAATGTCCAGCCTACATAACGTCCAGACGCAAAAAGAGTTTTATTGACGATCCGCACAAAATCACGCCTGAAAATGCGCGTCGTCTGACCATTTTTGCGCATTCCATGAAAAAAATACGTCAATGCGTTCGGACGCACTTTTTCACGTTCTCGGGGAAAAATGCTTTCGTCTGACCCTAGCCTAAATGTATTATTTCTGACTATTCAAAAAAAAAAGCACAGAAATTTAGGTGCTCTTTCCTTCGGTGCCCTTTGCCGTGAATTCAGCATTCACCGCAGGGTCCCCGAATCGATCCGATAAACCCGCTGAACAGGGGAAAAAAATAAACACGCACACAGCATATTTAAAAGGCGTTTAAATAAAAAAATAAATAGGTCATGAATAGCAATAAAGAGGTCTGTTACAGAAAAGAAAAACAAATATCAGAATCAAACAGTTTGCCAACAAATCCAGAAAAATGCCAAAAATACATGTAAGACTTTTTGCTGCAAATGAAAATAAACGGGTGAAAAAACAAAACTTATGGGATTCGCCTGTTTAAATCTGTCAAACTGGGACTGAAAAATAGGGCATTTCGCCAACATTTCGTTCTCTGAATAGATTAACCATTGCTTCTCTACGGGAAATTTCACTGCCGCTTTAGGCTAAGGTCAGACTAACGCAGTATTAACGTGCGTTTAGCCGCACTAAATCACGGCCGTGCTAGCAGCAAATTACACCCAATGCCGGGCAGCATACGAAGAACGGGTGCACAAAAGTGCGGCCGCGCAACGCAAGTGGCAAACGAACGCATTTTTTCGAGAACGTCGAACCGCTACTACTGACGTACAGAGTGCGCTGCGGCCGCATAGCGGCGTGTGTGCGTGATTGGGAGACGTCAGACGCTGCTAATGTCCGGCCAACATAACGTCCAGACGCAAAAAAATGTTTTATTGATACGGACATAAATGCGCATCGTATGACCGCTATCGTGTATCCTTGAAAAAATGCGTCCATTCGTTCGAACGCACTTTTTCACGGACAACGTGAAATGCGTTGTCTGACCCTAGCCTAAGATCACCGTATTTCGCTGGCAATTTGCCAATATTTGGAGAATCGCCAAATGGCCACAAAATTGCACCACATGGGGAAATTCACTGTTCGGTGCAATTTGGTGGCAATTTCGGCTCTTTTGAATAAACCCTTAAATATTGCACAAAAGAGAAAAAAAAAAAAAAAACACAAACAGAAATAGATCAGTATGCGAATACCCCTCACCTTAAACAGCTCAGGATGTTTGATATAAAGGCGGCCCCTGGTTCCCCCCATGCCAAGAGCCCTGATAACAAAAAGAAACATTGCATATTACACAAGGCATGTGTTCAAACTGGAAATAAAAGCAATAGTGGGGATTAACATTTATTGATTTTAGGGTATTATAATAAAAATACAAACAAAAAAAAAAATCTACAAGGATGAATTACAAATGGTATAAAAAGGGGGAATAAAAGACAATAAGTCATGCACCAGAACAAGATTTATTTAAAACACAGAAAAGTAAAATATAAATAGAAAAATGTCGTGGGGGGGGGGGGATGACTAGAACGGGAAAGGGTAACAGAATTTACTCAACTAAAAAAAATATATAAATTAAAAATAAAAAGGTAGTACAACTAAGCAACTGTATGTAAAAAATAAAATAATGTAATAATATACCCAATAATTTAGAAAACAGTGTATCCGCGTGGCTACATCTTTGGCCTTAAAAAGGATATTGAAGGCAAATCACAGGTTCACTTTAAAATGATGAAACAAAAATCACAGCAAGCCCGGGCTTGACAAATGTTGCTGAGCAGCGAAACAATGCACAAATAAAAGATTGCCCTGATTTTTGGAGTGCCTTGGCTTGCTGTGATTTGGATTCAACAATGAAGAGTGAGCCGCTCACGTGCGCCCAACACATTGATAAGGATCTGTCATGTACATTGCCGCTTGTTGAGGCTTACGCTTTAAAATGAGGACACACAGTAATAGCAAGGAACTTAAAATACATATACATATATATATATTCTATCACACACACACTCACTTGTTAGCTCTTGATCCCAGTACAAAGGTTGTCATCTCATTTAGTCTGAATGGATCCCACTGCAAATAAGAACATGTGGACACAAAACATTTCTCTAAGTATCACAGAATTAATGATTTCTCAACCAAACAGAATTTCCAAGAACAACATTAACCCTGTAAAAAACGACCTCCGTCTTTCTACCTTTAGTCCCGATCGTCGGATTGGTTCCACTACTTTACTTTTCACTCTGAGAATTGAGAAAGAAAATAAAAGGCCCGATTCAAAGAGATCCTAATGCTCTTAATGCAATAATACTGTTAATATATTCTTAAGTCCTTACACTCTTGATGCCAAGAAGTGTTACCGCTCGAGTATCCGTCAAATGATATGAAGGAGCCAGTAGCACTCCAGATCTACTGGATACACTGCAATAGCAAGCCGTAACACAGCAGCTGCAGGTCAGATTTTGTATATTATTATTATCGCTGCAGCAACACAATATATTTTTTTCTATAGTAAAATATCTGGGTCGGGGTTAACCGTTTATAACAAGACATTATATTCAGGCTATGGTTTGCTCATATAGCGTCGCTCTTATACTTACGAGGTGAACGGTACATACGTTCGATCACCACCCATGGATTGTCCAGGAGGCCGTCCCTTCCTCTGCAAAAGTGAGAAGCGTAACATGATGACCTAGAACAACACAGGGACTTATCTCCTGGGTATGAGTGTTAGATTACCTTCTTTGGAACGGGGCTCCTCCGCATGGTGCCCTCGTCATCAGCTTGCCTTGCTCTCTAGAACACAGATATCGCATGGCATCAGCACTAAACCCAACTAAACATAAATCCCTTAATGCCAGGTCAGGTGGCACCCGACAGGAGGGGTTAACACCAGGGGCGTTACTAGTACAACCTGCTTGCCGGCCCTTACATGCATCATTGACTGCGGTGGGATGGCCCGAGTACTTACCATCCCGCAGCAGTCAACGGCGAACATCAGCTGCTGGGTGGGACCGTGGTGGCCCATAGAAGTCAACGGGGCATACTAGTATTCCCCGTGTCTAAGCCCACCCGCCGAAAGACGTCATAGTACACCAAAAAAATGAAATGTCCTTATTGTGTTTACTTGATGTTGCTGATATCTTACATGTGCTTTGTTTTTCTTTAAAGAAAATATTTTCCTCTATACGTGTCACTGGGCGCACCCATTGCGTGATATTTTTGTTGTAAACTGCCCCCCCTCAGTATCTTTCCATCACTTGCTCCTCACTGTGTGGCTTTGGCCATAGAATGTGTCAGTCACCCACTCACATCATTGTATTGTGTGGCATGTATTCAAAGGACATCACCGGGGGGTGGTAGATTAGACGTCTTTTAAAGTTCCCTGTCCTACTTTATTCAGATGCCATCTTTTATCTTGCATAGCTTGAAGAACACAATAGACTCCCTGCTGCCTTATCTAAACATTCCCTCCTCCACCTCATTAACTAGTAGCATTTGGTTTTATAAAAGGTTTTTTAATTTGTGATGCACAAGTAATCTTGTTACAGTTTATGGAAGTGGCAGTGTCCCTTTAAACCAGGGATGTCAATCTCTACCCCCTCCCCCCGATGATGTTGGCCTACAATTCCCAGAATTCTGTGAATGAACTAGATGGCCAGGGAATCATGGGTGTTGTAGTTCAGAAGCATCTGGGGGCCAGAGTTTTACAGCTCTGCACTAAACTATGAAGAAAGCACCCTGTGCCCTCCGTGTGTGTTTAACACGACCAGACTAATCTCGTCACACACGTAAGGTATTATTAATTATGCAAGTAAAACACTATTCGTTAATTTTGCCCGTCTGACCCCAAAGTCACCACTTCCCTGCCTACTTGTATATGGGGAGACATACATACTCGCATGAACCTCCCGCAAGATCTGCTCCTGCTCACCTTCATAAAAGACGCATCAGATGAAGGTCTCTGCACGGTTTTCTCTTTGTCAGGAAACAGAACTTTGGCCTACACGAAAAAAAATAATAAAAACCACAAAACCAACAAGAGTTTACATCTCGAAAATTTTGTGAGTGAGTGAGTTGCGAGATTTTTTTGTACCTGCTCCAGGCAGCTGCGACACGTTTCGCGGATCAGTTGATCTGGATCCACCTGCTCACCGATATTGTCCCTCACGTTTGATGCAGCTTTCTGGAAAAACTAGAGGAAGAACAAGACTTACTATGGATTTTAAACGCATTCTGTGAATATAAGGCACAATTCTATGGGACCATTTGGTGCTGCCGAATGGAGACGACTTGCAACGTATTTTGTGAATCGACAGCTTAAGGGGTTATTCAGAAAGTGACAAACTTGCCGCCGAATTGCACCAAACAGTGAATTTCACCATACAGTGCAATTTCGTGGCAGTTCGTCATCTCACCAAGCTGTCAATTCTCCAAATACGGGGGAATTGACAGGGAAATACGGTGCAGTTCGCCACAATTCGGCAGCAGCTAAATTGTCCCATAGCAGGACAAAAAAAAAAAAAGGTTAATCTATGCAGAGAACGCTGAGAAATGCCCCGATTTTTCAGTGTTTCAGTTTGACAGGTTTAAACAGGCGAATCCCATAGGATTCAAGGAGAAAGAAAAAAATTATTAACGTTTCATTTTTTTTATTCAACCGTTTATTCTTTTAATTTTAACCAAAAAGTCTATTTTTTGGAACACCTTTCTGTACTTTTTTTGAATTTTTTTTTGATTCCCAATCTTTTTTAAAAGGAGTTTCTTTTTAATTTTATAAAAATACCTATTTTTTTTTTTATAGGACTCATAGTTTTTACACACATTTTAATGCATTTTTACTGGTTTAAACACCTATTAGAAGAATAGCAGAGTTCTGATTTTTTATTTGACAGTTCAGCTGCCTGTGGCGGCTCCATGTTCAGCGCAGGGTGAATTCACCGCAGGGTCAGCAAAATGAAATTGCCAAAGTGTACCGAACCAGCAAGCATTTGAGAGCAGAAGGAACGTCCAATCCACTCCGACACCTGTCTGGCCACCTCGCTGAGTGCAGTTATTGCGCTCAGCGCTGCAAGGCTTGATCCTCCTATGGAGGATCACGCTTTGCAGAGCCCTGTTGACAGCATGTCGTAGCGCTTCGAAGAGGGAGGCTTTCAGAACGTCCGCAGCACGCACAACAGCGTGTGGCCGACCCCGTAGCGTCACAACGCTGTGACGGACGCCCGGAGGCACATCAGTACGGGCTCACATAGTGCGCTTGTCTGACCCCGGCCTTAGTGATAGAGGGGGCAGCAACCTTGGCTCCCTGATGTTATGGGAACTACATCTCCCACGATGCTCAGTCACCCATTAGGCTGACTGAGCCACATGGGAAATGTAGTTCCCAAAACATCAGGGAGCCAAGCTTGCAGACCTCTGTGATAGACAAATTGCCCCGAAATTGCACTGTACGGTGCAATTTGGACATTAGTGAATAATCGCTATAGTGAACATTAGGAGCATGTACATAGACAAAGATTAAGGAAAAAAACGTACACAGATGAACATACCGTCATGTACTTGTTAAAAACACCCTGGATCTCTTCATTAATGGTTGGCTGCAGGACAGCACGGAGCAGTTCCATGGAGACGACAGGATCCCTAAAGCTATGAAAAAAAAAAAAAGACAACATACAGTGTTCCTTTTAATTCAGTGTATTAAAAACAGAGTTCCTTTTTTGCCCTTAAATAATAAGTGGGCAGAGCTATGGAATTGCACAGCGCTGCAGACGCAAGAACCGTAGTGCCAGCGCAGATCGATGGGTCTGATCCTTTGGCTGCCTCTCTGAGACAGCTCACTACAGTGATTGGTCTCAGAGAGTGACATCAGCAAGCGCTCTGCATGCTGCGTGACTGACAGCCAGGAAATTAAAAATCCTGGCTGCTGGTGACGCTGGGCCGGGGTGGGGGGGGGGGGCGAAACATCTACACGTCACCCAGCATTTAAACCAGTACAGGGCTGCGGGGAACACATCTCACATCATGACCACTTCAAAACAATAAAGTGGTTCGGATAAGTAGAATGTCCCTTTAATAAAATTTGCTACTTTTCCCCACCTAAACTATTCTGTTAGATTGAAAATGTTACCCTAAAAATTTGCAAATCCCCCCCAACAAAAAAATAACAACACCACCATACCGAGTTCAGAGCACTCCACTTTAACATAGTTCTGTGTTTATAACCAAAGCTCCATACTTTAGTCCTAAATTAGTTTTTAGAAACACCAAATTTAGGAAAAATTATGTGGATTTGGTTATAAACACAGAACTATATTAACACTTTCACTACCAAGTGATATACACTTAACCACTAGTCAAAAAACAATGTTTTTTTGGAGGGGAGAATCATTTGTACAGTAAAATATCTGGGAATATTCCCAATGAATTCCTTACTGTTATAAGCTATTTGGAAAGCAGATTCCGCCATCTGCTGGCCAAAAGGAGTTACTGCAGTTCTGAGCTCCATGCATTGTCAGCTTGGGGAAAGGTCCAGTAAAGACATTCTCCAGCTGGTTTTAAAACGTGTTAACAACTCTGGCATCGTGTCTAGGGTGCTAAAACTTTGGGGACACCTTTTGAAGTACAAATGCAAATTACGTTTGCAACAAACAAGTTTTATTTGCAATGCTACAGCACAGCCCCAGATCAGGTTAACAAAATCTCGGGTTGATGTGTCTGCTACTGCTGATCATGCAAATCAGGGCTGGGGAACGCCTGGCCCGCAGGCCGTATAAGGCCCGCGGAATCACTTGTAGTGTTATTCAGAGAGCCGATCTGGCCCCGAAATGTAACCGGACACTGAAATTCAGCGTACGGGGATAGTCAACTATTCAGAGAGCAGGCAGTTTGCCACATTTTGGTGAATTGCCAGCAAGTACTGTGCCTGTTTGAAGGCAGTGAAATACCCCATAGAGAAGCAATGGTTAATCTATTCTGAGACACCGAACAGCAGTGAAAAGTTGCCAAAATTCCCTGCGGTTCGGTGTTTTCATTCAGCAGATTCATTCCGGCGAATCCCATAGGCTTCAATGTTAAAAATATTCCCGTTTTTTAATTCTATATCTAATAAAATGTTTATTATTTTATTCTGCAGTAAAAAAAGGCTCTTTATTTGATTTTTTTAGGATCTTTTAGGCATTTTTTGTCAAACATTTTCAGTTTTTTTGTTTTCACCCTGAATGCAGAGAACGAAAGGGCACTGAACGTGAGGCGACATTTAGAATCTCTCTGAATAACCCCTAGAGTGTGGCCCTCAGGGTGCATTCGTTCGAACGCACTTTTTCACGGACAACGTGAAAAATGCGTTCGTCTGACCCTAGCCTTAACGTCTGTGGCAGCATAAAATTATGATCAATAGAGACCCACACACAAGGTATGTCCGCACAGAAGTGCAGACGCACAACGGACACGGCAAACGGATATAAGTGAGGCAAGAAGGTAATACCGCCAGAAAGGAAGTGTGGAGTGCGCCATGTCCACAACGTCCACATAGCTTTGTGTGTGGGTGATGGAACGTGGTCAGACGCACTGCATTTTTGACATCCAGCATTTTGACGGACGAGATGTTTTTCATATTAAATTTAAATTTTCTCATCAACCTCAGTCAAAAAAAACAAAAAACGTCAGTCACAAAAACAGACTGTGTGGCCACTACCGCCAGAACGTGCGTCCGTACTGCACGGACGCACAGTTCGTACAAAATGCGTTTATCTGACCCTAGCCTGAGGGGGCGGGGATTAACCCCACTTTCCACACTCAATGCTGCGCATCTGCTCGTCTTCCGGTAACGACGTGACGGAAAAATCAGGCGAGCTTTAGCGAGTGAAGGAAGCGCTGATAATCCCCACCCCCTCATTCTACTATTCGCCGTGGTCAGTAGAAAAGGGCCAGGATGGAAAAATAAAAGGGGGGGGGGGAATGAAGTAAAAAGGGTAAGTGGGAGGGTGAAATTAATTAAATGCACTCCACAATCACCGACACAATCCTGGACCACAGTGCTACATACAGCAGGGCTGTCAAACTCACGACCCCCCCCCCCCACCACAGGTGTTGATGACTACAATTCTCAGAATTCCTGAAAAGAAATAGAAGGTCAGGGAATCATGGGAGTTGTTGTTCACAAACACCTGCAGGGCGTGATTTGGACATCCCTGGCATGGAGTGTTTTAATGTCATTTTTCACCGCATGGCACCATGGTTACCTGTGTCCATAGACAGTGGGAGAGCTGAATGGGCCTGTGTGAGCGGCCTCTTACCTGGCAGCCGTGTGAGAGCGTCTCCCCCTGCGCTGCACCTGCCGGTGTTTGATCATGATGTTCCACGGGTTCTGAAATAAGCACAATTCGTAGCCTCCATCATGCCCCCATATTCATGTCCTCATACAGGTTTTTATACGTGTGTCCCTCCGTCTCCCAGGTGTTTAAATACTCACCGAAGCCGTGAAATCCTCCGTATCTCCCTCATCCTCGCCCCCGCTTTGGGCCCTGAGCTCCGGGTCTCTACCTGTCCCCATCTTCACTACTAGGCATCACTCACAACACTGGCGCGGTGACGTCATCAGACCGCGCCTCCTCCGCTCTGGCTGTGTAATGTGTTTCCTGAATGAGGAAGGGGGGGGGGGGATAGAGCTCAGCCTCACAGTGACAGTCACACAGGGGGATACCAACAGCTCTATGTGTATCATACGCCCAAATAGTGGCTGCCAAGCATTGTGGCTCTGAAGGAGCAGTGACTTTAACCTTAGGACCACACTCCATGAGCTTCACACACAGCATAGGTGTTAAATAGGGTTGCTAGTTCGGCCATGTTTTCCTGGAGACGTAACTTGTTCATGGTGATGGGCAGTGCATGAAAAATGCCACCCAGCAACATGCAGAATCCATATGCTGCAGGAAAGGAATCCCAGGTGACCTGCCTTGATTTTCTTCCTGCGGTTTATGAATTATACATGTTGCAGGGCAGCACTCCCCCCCCCCCCTCTGCATAACATAGTGATATGTGTCCAGGAAAACATGGCCAATCTGGCAACTTTAGTGTTAAAGGGACTCCGGGGAATCCACAACCAAAAGATTTGGCTGTGTGTTATCCATTGCATTGTACTTTTTGTGCATCGTCCGTTGCATTGTACTTTTGATATTTAGTTCTGCTGAATAGAGGCGCTCTATAAAATTGTAATCAAATATGGTCAGAGGTATTTAATAGGTGGTACAGCTATAAATATGCAGAAGACACGACTTTTCCGCACTTCAAATCCATTGCATACTGTAGGGAAGAGGCCGGGGACCTCGGCCTTCCAGATGTTTATGGACTACATATCCCATGAGGCCTCCCAGCTAAATGAGTGGCTGAGCATCATGGTAGATGCATTTCCAAAACATCTGGAGGGCCATAATTGGTAACCCCCAGTTATAGAGGTTAATGATTAACCACTGTCGTGATAGTGAAGCTGCTCACCAAGGCTTTTTTCTTACGTAAAAATTCATAAACTACGGCTACTCTCCATTACTTTGGCCTTTTCAAGCGTCTCTTTCCAGTGAAATCCCATTGAAGCAACTCTGAAAACAGAATAAAAACAATGCTAGACAACCTAGGGCTCGATTTAATTGTATGTTCGATCTATTTTTGTGTGTATATTTTTAGCAAATTTATAGGGGAAGGTAAGGGCAGGTATGATATATATATATATATAGATAAAATATATATCTATATTCTTATAAATATATATATCCAGACTTGTATTACACACACATTTTGGCAACTAATTTCTCCTTGAGAGATCAGCCAAATGGGGGGGCGCGCATTTAGTTGAGATTGTCCACATGCCACCCCCCCATGTGCGTATGTGTATATATTGTCTGAGGTCTGTGGGCGGGTGTATATATACAGTGGCGTAGCGTGGGGGGCTGGGGGGGCCGTGGCCCCGGGCGCATTTTTCTTAGGGGCGCATAATTTCAAAAGAAATTTGCCCCCCTAAAACTTGAGGCCCGGACTGACCCGCCGGGCCCTCGGGCGCCGCCCAAGGGCCCGCGGGTTGAGGGGACCCAGATGCCGGGCAGCGGGAGTGCCTGCCCGGTCCTGAACAGTGAGTCCGTCCGTGTTGAAGGGGGGAGGCGGCTGCGTGCAGGCGCAGCCGGTCACGTGGTCCAGCTAATCAGGTGGTACTGAGTCTCTGTACCACCTGACTGGCCGGACCGCGTAACCTGCGCATGCACGCAGCCACCTCCCCTTCAACACGACTGAACTCACACGCTGTTCAGGACCGGGCAGGCACTCCCGCTGCCCGGCATCTGGGCCCCAACCCCTGCTGGATCCGGAGCTGGGGCAATATCCAGGTGAGAGCTGGGGCAATATCCATGTGTTAGCTGGGCTGGGGCAAATCCATGTGTGAGGCAAATTCAACCATGAGTTGGGGCAAATCCATGAGCTGGGGCAAGTCCATGAGCTGGGGCAATATCCATGAGCTGGGGCAATATCCATGAGCTGGGGCAAATCCATGTGTGAGCTGGGGCATATCCATGAGCTGCGGCATATCCATGAGCTGGGGCAAATCCATGAGCTGGAGCAAATCCATGTGTGAGCTGGGGCATATCCATGAGCTGGGGCAAATCCATGTGTGAGCTGGGGCAAATCCATGAGCTGGGGCAAATCCATGTGTGAGCTGGGGCAAATGCATGAGCTGGGGCAAATCCATGTGTGAGCTGGGGCATATCCATGTGTGAGCTGGGGCAAATCCATGAGCTGGGGCAAATCCATGAGCGAGCTGCGGCAATATCCATGTGTGAGCTGGGGCAATATCCATGTGTGAGCTGGGGCAATATCCATGTGAGAGCTGCGGCATATCCATGGGAGAGCTGGCTGGGGCAGTATCCATGTGTGAGCTGGGGCAGTATCCATGTGTGAGCTGGGGCAATATCCATGTGTGAGCTGGGGCAATATCCATGTGAGAGCTGGCTGGGGCAATATCCATGTGTGAGCTGGGGCAATATCCATGTGAGAGCTGGCTGGGGCAATATTCATGTGAGAGCTGGGGCAATATCCATGTGAGAGCTGGGGCAATATCCATGTGAGAGCTGGGGCAATATCCATGTGAGAGCTGGGGCAATATCCATGTGTGAGCTGGGGCAATATCCATGTGAGAGCTGGCTGGGGCAATATTCATGTGAGAGCTGGGGCAATATCGATAACGTGTCCACAGGTTGGGGGGGGCGCACAATTCTTGGCTGGCCCTGGGCGCTGACAACCCACGCTACGCCACTGTATTTATATATCTGCGTGTTGATATATACGTATATATAGGTCTGCGTGTTGATATATACAGTACGTATATGTCTGTGTGTGGTATCAATGCATCTCTACTCTATACACAGCGCTTCGTGTCCCTATAATATATATGATCAGGTGTTACCTTGTTTTTATATTTTCATACTATTCCTATAAAATTAACAGTAATTTTCGATGTATTTTATCCAGTAGAAACCTTTTTTGCCTATATAACATGTGCTTTGTGAAAATAAATCGGTTTTGTGTGTACATTTTAATTTAGTTAGTGGATTCCTGTCCAGTGCGGTGAGAAGCAAACGCAATGCAATGTAGACGCCCTGCCAGACGGAGCGGAGTGAAGTCAAGCCTGCAATACCACAGAAGGCTTACGGTGTGAAGGCACTTGCTGCCACCAAAGGCAAAATATTTGGGTGCACTGATGCCTGTACCAGATTCATATCATTTTAATATTTGACCGCAGGGTCCAACCCTGCACTCTTCCACAATACCACAGAGGGGTTACTGTGTGACGGCACTGTTGCCGACACTAAAGGCCCTATTGTTACTTTAATCCAAAGCCTGCATAAATTTCACCATTAATTAGCCAAAAAAATAAATTAACTTGTTCTGCGTGTCCTAAAACGTCTCCTCTTTTCATACAGACTGCCGCCCCAAGCAGTTGTTTATGAATAGATTAAAGGAAAAACGTTTACTGTCATTTGAAATGTCATTTTTTTGTTTTTAATTGTTTCTATATATCCTACAAATCCGCCACTTCACGGGCAGGTTATGGGGACCTCCTAGGCACGTGTCATGGTTCTCGCCGAAGATGCCGGAGGAAGGGCAAGTAAGGTGCTGTTTCCCTTAAAGAATATGGTTCCGGTCCTGCTTTTACCACTGTCTGGACTGGTGTCCAGGCACTCAGGGATCCATTCCTGACTTTCCCTTCACCTCTCCAGCCTCAGGTGTGGGCTGAGCCTGCAATGCCCATATAATCAGGCCTCACCCTTCAAGCAATGCTTCTGCATTACCCTTTCTTTCCTTGGAAGTATCACGGTGTGCCTATCCTGCCTGCTCTGCACACTTTCATTATTGTATCCTGTGGAGACCACCTTCCCTGCAAATACCCTGTGGAGACCACCTTCCCTGCAAATACCCTGTGGAGACCACCTTCCCTGCAAGTATCCTGTGGAGACCACCCTCCTTGCATTCCTGTGGAGACCACCTTCCCTGTAAGTATCCTGTGGAGACCACCCTCCTTGCATTCCTGTGGAGACCACCCTCCTTGCATTCCTGTGGAGACCACCCTCCTTGCATTCCCGTGGAGACCACCCTTCATTGCAATATCCCATTGTGACCCCCTCATCGTAGCAATATCCCATTGTGACCCCCTCATCGTAGCATTCCATCTACAACCTCCTTCCTGGACATTTCCTACCATCTCCATTGCTGGACTTCCACTCCAGTCTCCCATCACTGCTCCAGAGCCTCCAGGGTGTGTATGACCATCTGCTATGGACTTTGACCACTCTATTCCCGCCGCCTGCCAAGACCTCTGCATGATCTGACCATTCTCCTGCTTTAACCCTCCTGATACCACTCTTGATATTCTTGTTTGTTCTCCCCTCTGTGTCTTCTGGTCCGTCCTCTGTGTATCCAGTAACTGTCTTTAGTTATTTCTGTAGTCCGTGTCCAGTTCAGTATCTGTCCTGTCAACCCCTGTGTTATTCTGTATTCAGTGTCTGGGCTATTTAGTGTCCTGTCCCATCTGCTCAGTGTGCCCTGCCTGCTGTATATATTATTCTTTCCCAACCAGTTTCTAGAAGTGTTTATTACTTCTTCATTGTCACTGCTCCTGATTTACTTCTGTTCCTTAGTAAATGAACCTTTTACTTTGGTTAAACCTCAATTACCTGTCTGTTTGTGTAACCACACCCTGGGCTTGTTAACTCCCCGGCACCACCGTGACAGCACGATATTTGAAGGAATTTTTTTTGTTTTTATTCTTAACCTTTATTTCATGGAAAACTCACTGTTCCTTTAAAAACATTTTATTAAACTTTTTGTTCTTGTTTCCTGTCCCCCAGGGCACTACCCGGACCCCCATACACCTTTTATGGCAAATATCTTGCATATATGCCCTCTTGCAGGGCACTAGGGATGTGCGTTTCGGATTTCGGAATTTTCACAAAATTTCCCGACTCGTGTTTTCGGATGCGGCCGATTTTTCCGAAAATTTTTAGATCCGAAAATGGCAGATCCGAAAAGTTTCCCGAGCCGAAACGAAATAATTTTGGAATTTTCGAATGGACTTGAAATGTGTCAAATCGAAATTTATTGCTTTGAAACGAGGAGAACAGACGTTCCGAAAAAAACAAAAATTTCCGAAATTACGAAAAGTCGATACAAAAAACGAGCAAAGTGACACGAAAATACGAAAAACGGTCGATATTCCGAAAACATGTACAATTCCGAAAAACGAAAATTTCCGAAATTATGAAAAGTCGATACAAAGTGACACGAAAATACGAAAAATGGTCGATTATTCCGAAAAAAAAATGTACACGGAAAACGAGTCGAGCCGAACCGAATCGAAACAGAAATCGGTCGAAACGAGCCGAATCGAAAAGTTTAAAAATCCGAAAAATCGAACCGAAAAAAAAATCGTTGCAGAAGCCTACAGGGCACTCTAAAAATCGAACTTTTGAGTCCCATTGACTTGCATTGAGTTTGGTTCGAACTTTTGAAATTGTTTGAATGCAAACTGAACACGGGCGTTCGGCTCATCCCTAGTGTGCGATCCCACGGGTGCAAGCTCAAGCAGGGCTCCATGAAGTCCTACGGATTCTAGGAGCTGATACACACGTCGGCGTGTGTCACTGCTGCAAGGGTCACTTTGCACTGCACTTCCTTCCGAGGCCTGGCGCTACTATACCGTGTATCTTGGAATAGGCATGCTAAAAGGGAGATAGTAAGAAAAATTTGCAGGCGTGGATTTTTTAACTTTCTGTCTCCCTTTTAGTGGCAGCGCTGGAATGCGGCTCTTGGTATTTGGGGGGGGGGCAGTGAAGATTTCCAGGGTTATCCAAAGAGATTCGAAAAGTCACCGCACGTTCGGTGACTTTTCGTTCTCTTCAATTCGGTTCCTTTTGCCGATTGCATTTCGGTGACCCTGCGGTGTATTCAGCAAACACCACAGGGTCCCCGAATTGCAGGGAAAAGCTGCCGTAAACCCACCGAAAACTAACCGAATGCACGCTGAAAACAAGCAAAAACATCTGGATTAACCTTGAAAAAGAGGAACAGGAGCCGAACAGGAGCCGAACATGAGCCGAATCACACAGAGCCGAAGCAGCTGTGAAGCAGCTGTGAGGAGGCAGTGAATAAATTAGAAAAACCATTTGTATGAATCTGGGAAAATGAAACGCTGTTTGCAAAGAAACTACTGAGCGAAAATGTCTGAAATTTTCACAGGAGGTCCAGGGAATGATAATAAAGAGGGCTGTTACAAAAAAAAATAAGCAACTGAAAAAAAAAAAAAAAAAAAATCGGACTTTTAATAAAAAAAAAAAAAAAAATCAGAAAAATGCTTAAAGTATCCTAAAAAATCTATAAATAAAGAGACTTTTTGCTGCAGAATTTTAGAATGAACGGTTTGTTAGATATTGAATTAAAACGGAATATTTTTAACATTGAAGCCATTGGATTCTCCTGAATAAATTTGCCGAATTAAACCACCGAATGGCAGGGCATTTCGGGAACCTTTCACTGCTGGTTTGTGTTCTCTGAATAGCCGAAGCAGTGCTTTTTCATGGGGATTTCACTGCCCTCGAACAGGCACCGAACAGGCACCGTATGTGCAGGCAATTCGCCAGTATTTGGCGAATTGCCTGCTCTCTGGATAGCCGAATGGCCAGGAAAGGTAACCGAACGCTGATTTTCAGCGTTCGGTTACCTTTCTCAAGCAATTCGGATCTCTTTGGATAACCCTGTTCAGCTTTCCTGTGCAAAGGACTGACATGTCATCTCTGGTGGCTCACGTCTGCTTCTGCATCTTCTCTGCGACTCAATACACTTGTTGGCAGACTACTAGCAAACAGTGATTCTCTCAAATGTTACATTTTCTTCTACACCTCCGTCTTGTTTGCTGAATATTTCACCTGCCTTCTACTAATAGCTAGATTAATTACGCTTGACGTACTTTGGAAGAGTTTATGATGGAAACATGCCACTGTCAACATTACTAAAACTTCACCAACTCTGGATATATCTTCCTCACAGGTTCTTGAAAAAGCCAAATGTTGCGTGCTGGACTCTCCCAATAGCTTGAACGTTGCATCAAGATTTCCCTGTATTTAAGGCATTGCAGTAACTTGAGGGTATCGGCTGCAGCTCCTTGATGAGTCTCCAATTAGGACCAAGATGATCATTGGGGGTTGACGTATCTCTCATGCATAGGCGACCGCCATGGTATGCTGGTTCTGGCTGCCCGTTTAGGGGGAAATAGGCAGATTGCGTACGGTGTTAATCGGCTAAAACCTTATGAGATCTAAGTTGGGTTCACCAATGGATAGGCTATGTATACCATTGTACATTTTTGGTGTCCTGAAGCCTGTTTGTGTTCTCCAAAAGGTTTCAAGGTTATATAGACGCGGACTCCTTGCTCGTGATGCCTAGAGGAGACTCCCCATACCATCCCAATGAGGACCATCTAAGCGTAGCCTAACAGAGACTTCCTAGCCATTTCTGGTTGGTTGCAGGAGGATTTAGATATGGTTTAAATTTCCCTTGTGAGGGCACCAACAGGCTAAAACTAAGTTTTGTGTCCTGAGTGAGGGATTATTGAAAGACTGGGCATTTTTACATTTTACGATAACCAGATAAGCTAACTGTTACAGGGCTCAATCTCAAGTCCCAAGCTACTAGCCAGGCCTTAAGAGTTACTCGCCACTAGTTGCCCCACCTAACCCCTTATCCTGCCCTGCCTCTGCATTCCCACTCACCCTCATGTAATTTCCACTCGCCAAATGCGAGCAGGCGAGTGGAAATTTTGAGGCCTGAGCTAACACACAGACCCAGCAGAGTGAGAAGAGATATTAGAAAGCCTTAACTGGTCCTTATGGTGACCTGGCTAACCAGGACAAGCACAGGAGAGAATCACAATAATGATAACAAGCCAAAGTTCACGGGCAGGACAGAGATGGAGAAACGAAGAGCAAGCCAAGGTTGATACCGGAGGATGCAACAAAGTGACATAACGTCCTCTAAGTACACTGCGTAACGGACAGAACTGAGGACGCACACCAGAACATGCGTGTGTATATGTATATATATATATATATCAGGGAAAATGACTCGCAGAATTGCAACGAGATGAGCAAGGGAGGTGAGACTGAATCCTGGACGAAGAGACACTTTGATGCAAGCTGTCATCAGAATGACAGGTGGTAGGTGGACAGTCCCGCATCAATCAACCATGCGTGACAATACATTTCAAAAACTATGAAACATGCAAAATAATAAATACATATTGTCATGCTTCCAGCTCTGGAGGCCACAGGAAGGCCATGTAATCCTTGCTCGAGTCGATCCGGGACGGCTTTTCCCTTTTGTCAGATTCGGCAACTCCAGCCAGTCTGGGACTTCTCTGCAACCTGCTGCTTGTTCACCTCTCACCTGGTGCCAGCCTTGCTGCTATTTAAGTGTTTTTTCTCCATGATGTAGTGCTCTAGCACTGAGTCACTGGTGGAGCTGCCTGCTCTTGTTTCAAGGTCCTGCCTGCTGCTACTCCTGTCAACTGCAGCCAAAGACATATGAGGATGACAGGAACTCACGATGGACAGCACGGGAACTGAGATGACAGGCAACACGAACAAGGCAGCAATGATAATGCACAGCAAACAGGCATGAAACAAAGTCCAGGTTGCACCATGAAATTATGGGTTGTCATTGTCAAGGCAGAGTCTTTAGGGGATCAATTCCCTTAAGGAGGAAGTCCAGAAATCAAGACTGCTTAGGGAGCACCTGAGGCTTCTCACAGATGGAGAGGGTGGAAATAAGGACTGGACTCAAAGGCAGACACGGGAAAGGTCATGTCACAGCAGCACCTTCTCCCGCATGGTCTTCCTGTGTCCCTTAGGTTTTCCAGGGCACAGTATGTGACATCTAGGTACATTTTACTATTGTGCCAACTCCATGGACTCTGTGCACTTGAAGATGTTTGCACCTTCACTTCGAATCCATCATGACCCAAACATGCCCAGGCCTGAGCTTACTTGGAGTAACACACCTTAATGTGATCACAGCGCACGACTTTCTATTTCACATGGTGTGCGTGCTCTCAGTCTTTTATTATTTAATGACAATGTATCTTGTTACATTATGGGATTTGCCTCATACCTTGTCATCAGTGAATTATTGACGATGTATCAGTATTGTTCCGATTGAACTTTTTCAGTAAAAGTGAATTGTTAACATTAAAGGAACACTCTACTGAAAGATAGTTTCCTCCTTTTTTTTTGCCCTTAAATAATTGGGCAGAGACTGACAGCTGACAGTCTCTGCCCAATTATTTTTGATTTATTTTTCTTATTTTCAGGTGATTTTACGCACCTATTGTCCTTTCGCTGTGCTCAGCTCCTCCTATTCGGATCAGATTCCCAAACCCAGAAGTCCCTGAGGCTTTTCTGTACAATTTGTGCTCCCTGTGCTACTTGCATTGTATAGAAGACTACACAAATTGCAAAGGAACTTGCAACCATCTGTACGCAAGTTCCGTAGAGCCTACGCAGAACAATGGATAGGAGCTGCGGGCATGCGCAGATCTGATCCATATAGGAATAGGGCCCTATAATGGCTCTGGTTAGATTATACCAAGGTTGGAATAGAGGCCCCAGTTTCCAGGATGGTATTTTGGGGGGCTGGTGAGGATTTCAACTTTCCTGGAGCCAAGTAGGGATGTGCGTTTCGGGTTTCGGAATTTCGGAATTTTCACGAAATTTCCCGATTCGTGCATTCGGATTCGGCCGATTTTTACGAAAAGTTTCAGATCCGGATTTTCGGGAAGCGAAAAATTTACGAAACGAAACGAAAATTTGTTCGGGATTTTCGAATGGAATAGAAATGTGTAAAAACGAAAATCATTTTCGTTCCATTCGTAATTTCGGCTCCATTCCTGATTTCGGTTCCATTTCAGTAATTTCGGACAACATATTTTTTTGGTTATATCGCTGATTCTGTAATTTTGTATCATTCCCATCTCAATGTATCCTTCTTGTAAAACTTGAGAAATCTCAATGGCAGAATTATCGTATCGACAGAAATATTGGATCCGAAAAACCATTAGTTTACGTCAAAACGAATAGACACTTTGAAACGAGGAGAACAGACGTTCCGAAAAAACACGAAAATTTCCGAAATTACAAAAAAGTCGATACGAGAAACGAAACGAAATGGAAATCGGCCGAAACGAAAATTTACAAAATACGAACGAACCGAACCGAATCGAACGGAAAAAAAAATCCGTGCACAAGTCTAGAGCCAAGGACATCTGTGGAGCCAAGCCATCTAGTGACTCACGTCTGCTTCCACATCATCTCTTCGACGCGCACGATACACTCATAAAATTGTTGGCAGGCTGCTGGCAAACAGTGCGTCTCTCCATTAAATCTTACATTTTCTTTTACACCCCAGTCTTGTTTGCGGAATAATTCACACACCCGTCTACTAACAGCTAGAATAATTACACTTTGCATTGTTTGGAACGGTTTTATGATGCAACCGCGCCACTGTCAAGGTTACTAAAACCTCAGCAAGATCCAAAACAACAACAACTCTTGATAGGATACAGCTTCCTAGTATCTCGTCCTTATAGCTTGAACGTTACATCAAGATTTCACCATAATCAAAATGTTGTGACACCATAATCGCGTTGCCTAGATTGTATCAGCTCCAGCTGCCTGAGGCTCAACTACGGCCAAAATAATTGTCAGGGGTTGCAGATTTGCATACGGCATTAATAGACCAAGGGCCCTATTACATACTTCGCACACAATTGTGCGCGCGTGCAAAAACGCATTACCGCGAGGGGCAAAACCCTTTGCGCTGAACGTCGTATTACGATGTTCGCACACAAAATGCGCGTTAACGTCTAACGCGAGTGACCCTGCACGAACCCTTTTGCGAGCGCAATTTAGTGCACACATTCTATACTTAACATTGAGCGCAGATGCGTTTGTGCGCTGCTGCGCGCATGGTATTACAATCTTAGCGCAAAATTTAACGGACAACGTTTGCGATTGCGAGCATAATTTTAACGTCTTTGAAAAGCTGGTGGTAACGGAAAATTGTAACAACCTGACCGCACCAAACTGCGGATTCACAACTGAGAACGTTGATGCGCACGTTTTTTTTTTACTAGATCCGTCAAAAATGACGGCCACTACCTTGTCTTCCGTCAGAACGTACGTCTGTTGTGCGCAGTCCGCACAAAAATGACGGACTCGCGTCAAATATGACGGACTTGCGTCAAAAATGACAGACTCTGACGGACTTGCGTTAAAAATGACATTTGCGCTCTCTGATTTCTGCGCGCAACGGTACTTTGCGCGCATTTTTGCACGTCGGTTTTACGAGCACAATTTCCCGACGGATAAAAAAAATGCGCAAGGAATGTAATTCCAGCGGTGAATGTAATTTTGTGCGTTAACGTTTAAGGCTGGGGTCAGACCAGCGCACTTTTAACGCGCGTTCTGGCGCACATAATTACGGCCGCACTAGCAGCAAATGACGGGCAATGACGGCCAATATACGAAGTACAGTCGCACGAAAGTCCGGCCGCGCAACGCAAGTGGAAAACGAACGCATTTTTTCGAGAACGCCGAACCGCTAGTACGGACGTACTGAGTGCGCAGCTGCGGCATAGCGGCGTGTTTCCGTGATTAGGAGACGTCAGACGCTGCACATGTGCGGCCTATATAACGTCCAGACGAAAAAAGTGTCCTGTGGTGGCTGTTGTGGTACCTGCCAATTGCAGTAGATGGCTGGTCTGGATATTGATGTGGAGCGTCTGATAGCGGCAGTGGCGGAGCATCCCGAGATTTGGGACACGGCTTGTGACCTGTACAAGGACAAACTGAGAAAGGCCAGCGCATGGGTTGCAGTCTCGAGGGAGGTGTACCTGGAGTATGATACGTGGTCTGACAGAGAGCAGAAGCTACAGAGTGAGTACATTATTATTTAATTCATAATCACATGTAAATTGCATGTACAGTAAAAGTAAAGGCAAACATAATAAGTGCCGTCACATGTTAAATGCTCCCCAGCTGCCAGGGCACCTGACCTGCATCGCTAGTAAAATAATTAGACAGAGCATCGCGAAACCTGTTGCTGTGTCTATTCACAGCTATTATGTCATGGTTTGCATATTCATCCAGACCCGTAACTGTGAGAGTATCAGCGAAATTAAAACCATCCCTCGCACGAACATAATTATGTAGGATGCAACAGCATTTGACTATATCCACACAGAAATCCACATTTACATCAAGCGGTCTATGAAAAATCCTCCACTTGTTGGTCAGTATGCCAAAGCTACACTCCACATACCGTCTCGCCCGCGACAGCCTGTAATTAAACACCCGCTTCCTCACAGTCAGGTGTGTCCCTGAGTAGGGCCGTAGGAGATGTGTAGATAGGCCGAATGCTTCGTCACCCACGAAGGCATAGGGGACTGCCACGTCACTGCCAGGCAATGGTGCGGGTCTGGGTATGTGCAGGGTCCCACTCTGGAGCTCATCCCACAGTGTAGAGTTCCTGAACAGTGTGGAGTCAGAGTCTTTGCCGTATGATCCGACATCCACAAAATTATAGTTGGCATCTGTCACCGCCAGTAGGCCAATGGAAAAGAAATGTTTATAATTTTGATACAGTGAGCCACTGTGCAGTGGCTTCACTATGCGGACATGTTTGCCATCCACGGCTCCAAGGCAATTGGGGAAGTTGGCTCTCCCCAAAATCCTGCTGCAATTGCTACCCGTGGGTGTTGGCAAACATTGCTTCTTCATGGTTTCCCATATGGTTTGGCACACCTTGCGGACAATCTCACCAGCTGTTGATCTGCCAACGCGGAAGTTGTAATGCAGATCCTTCAAACTGCATCCACTAGCAAGATACCTGGGAAATTTGATTATAACACAGATTTAATTCAAATCATATGAACCGACCCTAATGTCACTTTCATTCTGTTTTGCAGCACATGAACTTAGCAACAAGTGGTGCACTATCAGGGACATCTACACCCGGGTCCTGAAAAAGGAAGCGTCAGCTGCGCGCTCTGGAGCTGGGGCACGGAGGAAGGTGCACAGCTATCTTTATGCCGAACAATTGTCGTTCCTCAGGAGGACCCAGGAGCCAAGGCCAACTGCGAGCAGCATTGACCAGCCATCCACCTCTGGGTCACAGGAGCAACACCTGCCCGCAGGGGGTTCTGGCAGCTGGCAGGAGGAGGTTGACCAGGGTGGCACGGACTCGCAGGTGGAGGGGGAGGTGGAGACCGGACCGGTGCCAGCTGCAGCACCGAGAGACAGCACCAGACCGGCTCACAACAGGAGGAGGGGACCGCCTAGCGACTTCGAGCAGGCCATGGTCAGGTTCATGGGGTCGCACAATCCACAACCTCCACGCTGCACCATCACTGACAGTGAGGACATGTCCTTTGTCCATTCCTGTCAATCCCTGCTGGACCAGATGACCCCGGCGCAGAAGGTGGAGTACCGCCGCAGATCCCTGGACCTCATCCATGAGATCCTGTCCCGTCCAGAACAGGCTGCGGTCTACTATGGTGCGGTGCCACAACGCCACCATGCCACTGGTTATGCCAGCCACAGCCAGGCGCCACCCGGGTCCCATGTTGCTGGGCCTCCCCCAGAGTCTGGGTACCGCCGCGGATCCACACATGGTCCTCATGAGCCAGATGCTCCTCTGTACCAGGATTTGTGAGGTGTCTTGTATGTTTTTGGTTGACATGCTGTTCCTGTTGTCACTGTTATGTTTTGTCCTTCATGTTATTTTCTTTTGTATATATTTTACAAATATGTTATTCATTTATTTTCTTGTTTCTTACAATATATTTCTATTTACATACATTCTTGTCAGTGTCAGAGGTTTTTTTGGACGTGTCTTGGAATGTGATGCCTGCGTGTGGATGGGTATGAATGTGTTTGCGTACATGTCACTACAGACCGACAATAGGGGCTCTGCACACCGAGCACATGTCTGCTAGGCTTGTGCACCGATGTTTTTTTCGGTTCGATTTTTCGGATTTTTAAACTTTTCGATTCGGCTCGTTTCTACCTATCGCTGTTTCGATTCGGTTCGGCTCGACTCGTTTTTGGGTACTTTTTTCTCTGAATTTCGACCATGTTTCGTATTTGCGTGTCACTTAGCTCGTTTTATGTATCGACTTTTCGTAAGTTCGGAAAGTTTCGTTTCTTCGGAACGTCTGTTCTCCTCGTTTCAAAGCAATAAATTTCGATTTGACACATTTCAAGTCCATTCGAAAATTCCGTAAATATTTCGGGTCGGCTCGGAAAACATTTCGGATCTGACGTTTTCGGATCTCAAATTTGTCGGAAATTCGGCCGCATCCGAAAACACGAATCGGGAAATTTCGTGAAAATTCCGAAACCTGAAACGCACATCCCTAATGTCTGCTGATTGCCAGCGAAGTCATGCATACAGGTGTTTGGAAGTACTTACCGCAAAGTGATGACCAGCATCTCCTCCGGTGGTATGGCATCCCTCTTGGTCAGCGGCTCCCGTAACTGTGACAACAGTTCATCGAATGAGGGGATGGACATCCGCATGTAGTTGAAAAACTTCACGGGGTCCCTCTCTCGCAGTGGCCTGTACAGCGTCACAAAGTGGCCATGAGTGTGTCTGGCAGCGTTGATGGGATGAACCCATGTTCGCCGTTGTCTTTTGTGCTGGAGGTACAGGTAGCCCGTTGCAGCAAACACAAACACTTGCAGTGCATCCATCTTGGTGAAACGCCACCATCCACGAAATGGCTTTTTATACCCCTTCACCTTAATTTTTGATTCACCTATTGATTTGGTAAATTAGATTACGTGTTTAATTGCAGATCCGTAAAAAATCACGCACGAAAATGCGCATCGTATGACCGTTTTCGCGCACTCCGTGAAAAAATACGTTGATTCGTTCAGACGCACTTTTTTACGTTCGCGTGTAAAAATGCTTTCGTTTGACCCTAGCCTTAGGCTTCGTGCAAAAAAACACGCGTTTAGCGTCCGTTTTTGCGTTAAGAATGTAATAGGGCCCCAAAACCTTATGAGACCTGAGCAGGGTTCACCAATGAACAGGCTACTGATACCGATATTTATCTTATTTGCGCTTATAAGCCTATTTTTGTTCATGTCAGGTTAGTCACCGGCGTAAAAAGGGTAAAACTGGTGCTGCTGCTACATGATAAGTGCTGCCTTGCTGGACTTTCCCTTCGCAGCAGCTCCCTGGCAGATTCCACAGGCGTCAGCAATCACCTGTAACAAGGTTTCCTTAAAGGGAAGTTACACCCTTCCTCCCATGCTGGTGCATTGTATGCTGTTCAGTGTTCCAGTCTACCTGCTTTATCGTGAACCAGACCTTTTGGCTATCCCTACCGGATTTTGCGGCTTTCTCCATGTCCACCATGACCAAAGGATTTGCCCCTGGACTATAATTTATGGACTACCCTCTTGAATATCTTGCATTCCACCGTGCTCTGCTGTGTCCGGTTACATTTCGGGGGCCAGATCGCCTCTCTTTGAATAACCCTGAAGGCGTTATATTCAACGTGTATCTAATTACTGGGCCTTGGTGAAAATGTAAGGTGTATAACGTAATGTTCAGACATTAATACCATATACAGGATAATAGACGTTTACTCCAGGGGTGTATGAGTTTGGAAATGCTAGAGAGATGCTTAAATAATATGTCACATCATAACCCTATCACACACATGATCGAGTTATCTCGATTTTTACATTGTAATGCATTAAAAAGCACTCATTTGCATATCAAAAGACCATTTTCACACCTTTTTTTTAAAGCAAGATTAGCGTGTCTCCTGTGGAGAATCAAAATCCCTTGTTTGATGTCTCTCCAAGCATCCTGGAGAGGCCCGAAACCAGCTGCAAATAGCAGCCCTAAACCTCACTGTAACAAAAAGTTCAAATAGATTACAGCTGCCAGGGAGAATACAGGGAGAGCTCTGGGGTCGCTGCTGTACAGGGATACGAGTCAGAGGTTATAATGACTGAAAATCCCTGTACAGTACAGATACAAGGTGTTACTGTAATTCACTCACACAGGCAATATGACTCATACAGATATTATTTTTATATTCTATTGGTTTTTTTTTTGAAGCTGCATTGCTAATAATCTCATTATGATCATCACTACAAATCCCTAAAAGCAGGAGATATAACCGGTTTTATTATTTATTTCTATCTAACACAAAGGTCTTTTCTGCCTGTATGATAATAATGCAGACACCGTTTGGAATTGTGTAAGATAAAGGACACCAGCTAGAGCTCAGAATCTGACATTTCAACAACATTTCTGTAAAGGAGAAAATACTCCTTTTAAGTTATGGTGGAGGGTAAAAAGTGAGATTAAAAGCCTCCACATGGCAAATAATAAAGTTTATAATCGTAGAAAACCTTTACAGATCCCAGCAATTCAGTGAACTGCTGTAGAATGCTCATGCACTACATTCCCCATATGCAGCAAGGAACTCTGGGTAGCACATGCAAATGAAGTCCACAACTTCTCACTTTTTTGTATCCTGGGTCTGTTTTAACAGAGAGCCCTTGCCAGTGCAATGCCATACAATTCTAAATTATTTTTTTGTTGTTGTTGCAAAAGTCATGTTATGCAACGAGTCACAGCCACTCCTAGACTGCTGTTTAGGGCTTATTGTGCCCTCATTAGCAGGAGATGGGCTGTAACTTGTCGCTACTTGATGCTTAACCCGTAGGGCAAACCAATACTCATTTAAGTTGTGGTGGAGGGCAAAAAGTGAGATTAAAAGCCTACATACAGCAAATAATAAAGTTTATAATTGTAGAAGACATTTACACATCCCAGCAATTCAGAGAACTGCTTTACAGAGCTCATGTGCTACATTCCCCATAAGCAGCAAGGAACTCTGGGTAGGACATGCACATGATGTCCACAACTTTTCACTTGTTTGCATCCTGGGTCTGTTTTAACACTGTCATACTAAATGGCTTTTTTTTGTAAAAGAGAAACAAATACATGAGAAATTTAAAAATGAGAAAATTAACATTATTTAATTTTTTTTTTTTTTTAACTATATCTCAAAATAACCGTTGCCGTGCAAAACTTCTATTTTTACCCATATTTACTTGGTAACTTCACATCCCTTGTTTCAAATAAATGTCGTGATAACATTTTTTTTTCTACAAAAGTTGCCAAGTAGTGAAGGGGTTAAACACCTTAGATTTGAGTTGATGAAATCTATTTTGAATTTATCAGATTAAAGCAATTCAGATGTTTAAAATATGCCTCAAATTAAATTACATTTTAGTTAAATGACTATAACTGAAACTTAATTAAAATTCGCTGTGAAAGTTAGCATTGCTGCGCATAAAACCATACATCCGCCTGACCTACTTTAAATATCCAATGTCAATTCATTAAATCGTAAAGTTTGCCAGTTCTTGGGGCTCAATTGTGAAACTGCAGACACGGGACGCGTTTGGGTCGCCTGCATTTGGAACACTTGCATAATAGAGGAGAGTAATTATTACAACAGTAAATATTGCAATAGAAATAATGACACAATCCCCGTCCTTTTTGCTCATAAAAAAAATATAAGCCGTTCCTCTGGGAAGATAAATACTGTAGCTTTGCTCATCCAGACAGACACAGCTGAAACAGGCGTCGAGAGATGAACATGGGTCGTACCTTTGCATTCGAGCTTGTGGTCCTGCTCGCCACTGTGACAGTGTGCAATTCATACAAAGGTAGGAGACATCAGTATGGTTCTCACCGGATCATTTATTTATAAAGTATTTTACCAGGAAGGATACATTGAGATTTCTCTCATTTTCAAGTATGTCCTGGGTTCAAGAACATTGAATTGTTACAGTAGGTACAGAAATACAAAGTAATACAATGCAATTTCTAGAGTAATTTCTTGTTCTAGAATCACAAATGCACAAATATTGTTTTTTTGTATTTAATTTCCAACCCCAAGAGTAACTTTTCTTCACTGCGGACCAGCTTAGCCAATAATATGGTGCTGTTGGGCGGTTCCAGCTGGTTGTTATTTTATTGCCATTGTTTGTTTTGTTTTGTTTTGAATTTCTATGTATTAACAAACAGAATATTGTCTTCCTGATTCTGACTTCCAGAGCTTCTGAACGGACTTTTCTTTCAATATTGTGATTATTGTTTGTTGCCTACGAGTCTATTTTATTGTCATCTTGATCCAGAATTCTCTTCAGGCTTTTATTTGCATAATTTCAGTGTAGATTTATCCAGCATGAATAGTTTTCATCCTTCCATGTGCATAGTGAAGGGGATGATCAAACACAGAGATGATTAGATTGATATAAGGGTCTAATCACAATTTCGGTGCTTTGTGTTTCGGTGATTCAATGTCGTGGAACCCCTTGCTCAGAGACTGCGGTCTGTACTAAAACCTCGCTCCTCTGCTATTCCCCTCATGTAAGCTATTTGTCTGTTTATGTTTTAATGTTTAAAGTGGTGTTTTTGTGACTTTTTTTTCCCCCCCATCCGCACATAATCAAAATGCCTTTTAAGCCTGTCCCATACAGTCAGGTCCAGAAATATTGGGACAGCGACACAATTCTAACATCTTTGGCTCTATACACCACCACAATGGAGTTGGAATGAAACAAACACAATGTGCTTTAACTGCAGACTGTCCGCTTTAATTTGAGGGTATGTACATCCAACTCAGGTGAACGGTGTAGGACTTACAGCAGTTTGCAGATGTGCCTCCCACTTGTTAAGGGACCAAAAGTAATGGGACAGAATAATAATCATAAATCAAACTTTCCCTTCTTAATACTTGGTTGCAAATCCTTTGCAGTCAATCACAGCCTGAAGTCTGGAACGCATAGACATCACCAGACGCTGAGTTTCATCCCTCGTGATGCTCTGACAGGCCTCTACTGCAACTGTCTTCAGTTCCTGCTTGTTCTTGGGGCATTTTCCCTTCAGTTTTGTCTTCAGCAAGTGAAATGCATGCTCAATGGGATTGACTTGGCCATTGCATAACATTCCACTTCTGTCCCTTAAACGCTTTGGTTGCTTTTGCAGTATGCTTTGGGTCATTGTCCATCTGCACTGTGAAGCGCCGTCCAATGAGTTCTGCAGCATTTGGCTGAATGTCAGCAGATAATATTGCCCGAACCACTTCAGAATTCATCCTGATGCTTTTGTCAGCAGTCACATCATCAATAAATACAAGAGAACCAGTTCCATTGGCAGCCATACATGCCTACGCCATGACACTACCACCATGCTTCACTGATGAGGTGGTATGCTTAGGATCATGAGCAGTTCCTTTCCTTCTCCATACTCTTCTCTTCCCATCACTCTGGTACAAGTTGATCTTGGTCTCATCTGTCCATAGGATCTTGTTCCAGAACTGTGAAGGCTTTGTTAGGTGTTGTTTGGCCAACTCTAATCTGGCCTTCCTGTTTTTGAGGCTCACCAATGGTTTACATCTTGTGGTGAACCCTCTGTATTCACTCTAGTGAAGTCTTCTCTTGATTGTTGACTTTGACACACATACACCTACCTCCTGGAGAGTGTTCTTGATCTGGCCAACTGTTATGAAGGGTGTTTTCTTCACCAGGGAAAGAATTCTGAGGTCATCCACCACAGTTGTGTTCCGTGGTCTCCTGGGTCTTTTGGTGTTGCTGAGCTCACCGGTGCGTTCCTTCTTTTTGAGAATGTTCCAAACAGTTGTTTTGACCATGCCTAATGTTCTTGCTATCTCTCTGATGGGTTTGTTTTGTTTCTTCAGCCTAATGATGGCTTGCTTCACTGATGGTGACAGCTCTTTGGATCTCATCTTGAGAGTTGACGGCAACAGTTTCCAATGCAAATAGCACACTTGAAATGAACGCTGGGCCTTTTTATTTGCACATTGTAATTGGGGTAATGAGGGAATATCACACACCTGGCCATGGAACAGCTGAGAAGCCAATTGTCCCATTTACCTTTGGTCCCTTAACAAGTGGGAGGCACATCTACAAACTGCTGTAAGTCCTACACCGTTCACCTGAGTTGGATGTACATACCCGCAAATTAAAGCTGACAGTCTGCCGTTAAAGCACATTGTGTTTGTTTCATTCCAACTCCATTGTGGTGGTGTATAGAGCCAAAGATGATAGAATTGTGTCGCTGTCCCAATATTTATGGACCTGACTGTATGTTCACTGTGCCATCTGCCACCAGGGGAAGCCTGGGTTTCCAAGCTTGAGCTGTGCTTGAAACCCCAGCCAATCACAATCCGAGGAGCTAAACGGGCCAACCAATCCCATTCTAGGACTAGCCAGCATTTACTTTAATGGAGCCATCTGCAGAAACTTAAAACCTTGGTGCCCTGAAAATCCTTTGCTCCAGCAGGGTGCTCTTTTGGGGTTAGGGTCCTCCTAATGTGAGCTACCGTTGTGGTGATTTTCAGGAGGGAGCTCTTTTGGGAACCCACGTTGCTGAGCCTTTCTTGAGCTCAGACAGCAGTGACCATGCAGCATCAGCTGGGAATAATTACTATATGCTGCCATCCTTGCCCCTGCCCCCGGATCTGGGCGCTTTTTGGACTGTGACACCCTAGGAGCCTGAGCTATCGAAAGGTACCCCTGGATTGCCGCTGCTCCCCTGGAACCCCCCAAACAAGGACCTGTGCTCTGTATGACTGCAGTTACAATGTACAATGGGAAAGACAGGATAACCAATATACAGGCAAGTTAAACACACAGAACAGTATCAGAGTAGCCCCTCCTCAAGAGCTTGCACTCTGAGAGGACCAGATGGAGAGCAGGCTGAATGGCGGTGCTGGAATGTCTGGTGGGGGGTGAATGTTATCTGATTCTGAACCAAATAAAAGCAGGCCATGTGACATGGCCAGAGAGAGTCTGCTTAACCCAATCTGAAGAGTGTTGTCTGCTTTATTGGGAGAAATTAAGATCTGACATTGATCCAGCGCTGCGGGCTGAGGGGAGAATCCGGGAACTGGAGAAGGCAAATGACTCGAGACGGCCGAGGGAAAATATTTGACCTGGGCATCTTGTTAAATTCAGTATCGCTGAAAATATGGTGAATTCACCATTCAGCGAATGGTCACCGTATTTTGCCAAAATTCGAGTCTCCAAATCAGATGTCAGACGTCGGCGAAATGCGCTGAATTAGCAACCCGGCAAGTTCCGCCAAAAAAAAAAAAAGAGACTCATATTCTACTTTTATAGGAATTTAAATCGCTCAAATGTGTCCAAATAATAAGAAAGTCCTTTCAAAAAGAATAAAAAGGTCTGCTGCAAAATAAAAAAATAAGAAAACCAAAAATGTCATCTAAAAATTACGGAAATGTGTTCTAAAAAATATATCCTTTTCATCTAATGCAAAAAAAAATTAACAAAATTAGGTTTCAATATAAAAGAAAGATTATGTGATTCGCCTGTTTTAAACATGTCGAACTTAAACACGTAAAATCAGGGCACTTTCCTGGGATTTCGGTGCAATTCTAGACGACACGGTGAGTTTTTCCCCATTTGGCAGTATAGGAATCTCAGCCATCCAGACTTTTTGGAACTACGTCTCCCATGAATCTCCACCAACCTAATGAGTGGCTTAGCATCATGGGAGATGTAGTTCCAAAACTTGCAGAGGGCAAAGGCTGCTGTCCCATGGCCTAGGCTCAAGAGGAATTGGGAGAGCTGCAAAATGGTTACACTTAATCATAAACTGCACATCTGTTGGCGTATACAACAACGCTTTTTTTTCTTTTTTCTTACTGGATGTATAGAGAAAATAGAATGTTTGGTTTTTAAACACAATCCCTGGTGTTTGTTTTATTTATCTTTCCTATGTAAAGCATTTGTATATTTCCGTTAGGAAACGGGAGGGAATCATTGGGAATCACTTGAAATAAAAGCACTTGACTAATGTATTTCATTCCAGGTAGCGTGAAAGCCGGAGTGTGCCCTCCCGAGAGATGCTTTGGGAACCCTGGCAGGATGATACCATATCAACAATGCAGCAGTGATAGAGGCTGTAAAGATAATATGAAATGCTGCCCCGATAATGGTTACTGGTTATGCAAACCTCCTGCCAAAGGTGAGTGAAAATCTCAAAAAAAATTAAAAATAAGACAAAAAAAATTATGTTGGAGGGAATGATAAACTTGCCTTTCTGTATATAACATTCAGGGTTATTCAAAGAGAATCGAAAAGTCGCCGCATGTTCGGTGACTTTTCCTTCTCTTCAATTCGGTGCGATTTGGTGATCCCATTTCGGCGACCCTGCGGTGTATTCAGCAAGCCCCACAGGGCCGTCGTAGTGCAGGGAAAAGCCGCCACAAACCCGCCACTCACCGCAAAACCCGGCGAACGCACACCGAAAACCACTAAAACATCTGGATTAACCCCGCCGAAGACACCTGAGAAACCCGAGCAGGATCCGATCACAGCGCAGAGCAGTCGCCGGAAAAACCCGACACCGCAGACGAATGGAGTGAATAAATTAGAAAAACAGTTTGCTTGAATGATTGAAAAGTGAAACGCAACGAACAGGCACCGTATGTGCAGGCAATTCGCCAACATTTGGCGAACTGCCTGCTCTCTGAATAGCCGAATGGCCAGGAAAGGTAACGGCTTTTCTATGGGGAATTTTGATGGCAATTTGCCAATATTTGTAGAATTGCCAGCTTTTTTAATAGCCGAATGGCCACGAAAATGCCTCATACGGGGAAATTCAACATTCGGCGCAATTCGGTGGCGAATTCAGCTCTCTTTGAATAACCGCTATAGTGTTTCATTCGGCTCGTTATTAAGTCTAAGAATTAGATATTTTTAACAAGTTGTATTGTGTTTTGACAGAGAGACCTGGAAAGTGCCCCCCAGCCCCGAAGACAACAGAACCGGGATCCTGTAACGATCTTTGTACATCAGATAGTGAATGTGCTGTTGGTTTGAAATGCTGCCCGGGGGAAAATGGAAAGAGCTGCTCACCCTGTGATAAATGTAACTACAGACAGAATTCAGACTCTGTACTGCTGTAAATTGCTAATGATGTCGTCCTTCTCTGCCATAATGTATTGTTCAACCCATTTTAGTTTCTTCTCTCCTCTAATCTATATTTCTGTTCCCACTTTTCTCTTGTATGTTTAGTTAAGAAAATATTTTCCTCTATATGTGTCACTGGGTGCATCCATTGTGTGATACTTTTTCTTGCCACTGTATAGAGGAAAATATGTGAACCCTTTGAGATTACGTGGAGTTTTGCATGAATTGGTCATAAAATGTGCTCTGATCTTCATCTAAGTCACAACAATTTGAAAAACACATAACAAGAAAGATGAACAGGCGCCCAAACTTGTGCTACCACCAACCAACCAATGCCAGCCAGAAATTTTAGTTGTTTCCCCCAAACCAGTAAACAATGAAGAAAATGGTACGTATCTGGCGGCGCGAAGACAATCGCTAATTGGTAGCTGACGGTTCCCTTAGTTGACAAAAATCCATATGGAACATGTAAAGGAAAATATACAATATATAGTGCAGATTGTTAAATACACAGATTGAATGGTCATATAATGTTCCACTCACGCATTAAAGAGCCCAAGCACTGGCTCTGAGTGCATCAAGGCTCTTGGGTGCTTGACTTCTCCACTTCTAAAGGTGACTCACACCTTATAGAATTTACAGCGAGACTTGCATCAAGTGGATATGAAAAGAGAAACAAGACAACTTCCTTGTGCAGGTCTTCCAAGGAATTGGGAATAAAGATTTGGTCTAATCAACTCACATATGGTGGAGCTGTGGACCCAGCTCTTGGTGTAAGCGCCTTAGGGTTTGTTTCATAGGTAAAACCCGAAAAAAACTCTTTCAGGAAACCAAGGATCCAAAAAATCCGGAACAGTAGGGAAATAGAATTTAAAAATATTTATTAAAACATAAATAAAATACTGGTATATTTTCCTTTACATGTTCCATATGGATTTTTGTCAACTAAGGGAACCGTCAGCTACCAATTAGCGATTGTCTTCGCGCCGCCAGATACGTACCAATTTGAAAAACACAGTCTGCTTAAAATAATACAACACAAACATTATATGTTTTCATGTGTTTATTGAACATAACATGTAAACATTCACAGTGCAGGGTGGGAAAAGTATGTGAACCCCTAGCCTAATGACTTCTCCAAGAGCTAATTGGAGCCAGGAGTGAGCCAACCTTGAGTCCAATCAGTGTGATATTATTGGATGTGTTGCTGAAAGCTGTCCTGCCCTTTAAAAACACACACCAGTTTTGGGTTTACTGGTTTCAAGAAGCACTGCCTGATGTGAACCATGCCTCGCAGAAAAGAGCTCTCAGAAGACCTACGATCAAGAATTGTTGACTTGCATGAAGCTGGAAAGGGTTACAAAAGTATCTCCAAAAGCCTTGATGTTCATGTGTCCGCGGTAAGACAGTCATTAAATGGAGAAAGGTCAGCACTGTTGCTACTCTCCCTAGGCGTAGTCGTCCTTTACTTCATTAAGCATTCAGCGCTGTGCTCTTGCAGTCATCTTTACAGAAGAATCCTAGAATGTCAGCTAAAGACTTACAGAAATCTCTGGCACATGCTAACATTTTTGTTGACACATCTACAATAAGGAAAACATTAAACAAGAATGGAGTACATGGGAGGATGCCACAGAGGGAGCCATTGCTGTACAGAAAGAATATTGCAGCACGTTTGAAGTTTGCAAAAGAGCACCTGGATGTTCCACAGCACTACTGGCAAAATATTCTGTGGACAGATGAAACCAAAATTGAGTTGTTTGGAAAAAACACACAACACTATGAGTGGAGAAAAAAAGGCACAGCACACCAACATCAAAACCTCATCCCCACTGTAAAACATGGCGGAGGGAGCATCATGGTTTGAGGCTGCTTTGCTGCCTCAGGGCCTGGACGGATTGTTGTCATTGATGGAACAATGAATTCCAGAGTTTATCAAGACATTTTGCAGGAAAACGTAAGACCATCTGTCCACCAACTGAAGCTCCGCAGAGGATGGGTGATGCAACAGGACAATGACCCAAAGCATACAAGTAATTCAACAAACGAATGGCTTCAACAAAACAAAATACGCCTTCTGGAGTGGCCCAGTCAGAGTCCTGACCTCAACCCGATTGAAATGCTGTGGCATGACCTTAAGAGAGCGATTCACACCAGACATCCAAGAATATTGCTACACTGAAACAGTTTTGTGAAGAGGAGTGGTCCAAAATTACTCCAGATCGTTGTGCAGGTCTGATCTGCAACTACAGGAAACGTTTGGTTGAGGTTATTGCTGCCAAAGGAGGGTCAACCAGTTATTAAGTCCAAAGGTTCACATACTTTTTCCACCCTGCACTGTGAATGTTTACATGTTCTGTTCAATAAAAACATGAAAACATATAATGTTTGTGTTGTATTATTTTAAGCAGACTGTGTTTTTCAAATTGTTGTGACTTAGATGAAGATCAGAGCACATTTTATGACCAATTCATGCAAAACTCCACGTAATCCCAAAGGGTTCACATACTTTTTCTTGCCACTGTATGTGTCACTGGGTGCTTCCATTGTGTGATATTTTATGTTGAATGTAAACTGCCCCCCCCCCCACAGTGGGCCCTGTTACAATCATAACGCTATCGTTAGCTCTGGTCGACCTAGCGCAGGCTCACCATGTTACAATCCGAACACTAACGGGTTAAAAACCTGTTAGCAATTCGGATCTTGCGCTTTTCAGCACAAGGTTGCTGTACTTTTTGCTCCCTGTGCTTAACAAAGTGTTAATTAGCGTTGGGATTACAAAATTAACCACAGCTAGGACCTGGTGCTAACTCATTCCGCTCCTGCGGAAGCCGTCAACACCAGCAGAAAATCCCCCCCCCAAAAACTCACATACTCACCTATCTGCTCCTTCTCGCCCCCAGTCTCCCTTTTATAGATCACTACGCTGACCTGCCGGATCTCGCGAGGCGAGATCCTGCTGGTCAAGTGACCGGCAGCCACAATGGAGTCCTATGGACTCCATGGAGGGGATGCTCGTGGCGGCACTTAGCGCTGCCGCGAGCATGCTGAGGCTTAGTGCCGGGTTACGGTGCAGGCTGCTGTTTTAGCGCCTGCCCCGTAATATCACGCTAAAACGGGGACGCTAAGGAGAAACCTGCAGGTTTTTCTCCTTAGCGCCCCTGTTTTAGCGTCAAGATTGTAATATGGGCCAGTATCTTTCCATCACTTGCTCCTCACTGTGTGGCTTTGGCCATAGAATGGATTGAATAGGTCAGTCACCGACTCACATCATTGCATTGTGTGGGATGTATTCAAAGGACATCACCAGGGGGTAGATTAGAAGTCTTTTAAGCTCTCTGTTTTATCTCATTCAGCCAGCTCTTATCTTGAGTAGCCTGGAGAACACAATACACACCCTGCCGCCCTATCTAAACATTCCCTCCTCCACCTCATAAACTGTTAAATACCGTAAAAAATGAAAGCAAAGCCACAAACTAAAACTCGCCATAAGAGTTTTTTAAATGTTGCATCATTGGAAAAGTGCACACAATGGAAGCAGGAGATAAAAAAAAAGCCCATCTAAATACTGTAGATTAGATAAATCGTAGAAGTAAAGAAAAACCTTTTGGTAAATTTTGCCTCATGGGAGATAAAACGTGCACCAAGAGTGGAATAGTGATTCCAGGGGGTAAGATAGCTTTGAGACGTTACCTTATCACCAATTTTGGAATAGAGCCCAATATGTGGCCAAGAGCGCTTGTGAGATTTTTTTTTTTACCAATATTTGTTTAATTTTATTCAATCATGCAGTTACAGTATACGTTTGAGAAATGTTTCTTCGCTCGGGGTAAATATTTTCTATTCTTCCATCTCATCTTAATCTTTATCTGCTCAATGTTCG